>VJMY01000040.1:0-210419 GCA_009869795.1 Neelides sp. FZ-2019 | reverse complement strand
TTTGTATTCTTAAATTGCTGTGGTTAACATTAGGGAGATATTGAGAATGCCATGTAATTCAGAGGGAGTATTCGAGCGCTATTTCCAAATTTTACCTCTGTTCATGCGAAGTTAAAAAATGTTACCCTTAAGGCAATTTTTAATTTTCTCATTAAAAGTGACTGTAGTAATCTGTAAATAAAAGTTAATTGCAATTAAAAAATTTATTTTAAAGAGCATTCGATTTCTGAGAATATACAAAGCATAATTTTAATTTCCATCATTGTATGTTCGGATCCTAAGTCGTTACAATCCAACCTTATATAGGATAGGAATGAAAAGGCGTATATAAGCTATAGATACATTCTGGGGGATGTGATGTGATCTTCAAGAAGACTTCCCTTATCCAAAATCAATCCATAATGTCGTTGTTTATATTATCAAGTTTATAACGAGACCTTTATTTTCAATCGAATACGAAATAAGAAGTAATTAGTTATAAGCAATAAAAGAATTCATTTGCAACTCCATACAAGTTAAATGAGAATTTAAGAACTATTTTCCAGTTGGATGAAAGATAAAGTTGATTAAGAATTTGGAATTTTTTGCACATCATTTGATGTCATTATGGGGGAATAGCAATAAGGGTAAGATAGAGAGATGGGAGATTTTGCGTGTCGCCCTCGATTTCCCAGGAAAGTTCTTTGTCCTCTTCTTCATTCGGGATTTGGGGAGATCAATGTCGGAACGCGTGCGCCCGCCTTTCATTCCCACTTCTCTCGTCCTCGTCCTCCGAATGCTCTGCACGAAATTGACCTCTTGCATTGAGTAAATTAAAACTCATCCATACTTAATTATCTCACACATCCCTTTATTGACTCTAGTTTTTATGAATACACAGGGAGCGGAGCCGGATAGGGAAAGAAGTGTTTTTTGGGTCCGTTGTTCAAGAACGACATTGTCTCATCCCAACTCCAACGAAGAACGAGAGCGCTGGAGAAAAACCTCGCCTTAAAGTTAACGACCCTTTTATTCTTTCCTTTCCTCATCAAAAATTCAAACGGGATTTATTGAATTTTATGCTAGGGAGTTGAACGACGGAGTCCATTGAGACGGAATTCTTCGTTTCGTCGTCGAGAGGGAGGAATGCCGCCGAATTCTCAAATTTCTCATTCTAATAAAGACACTCCAAAGAAGAAAAACGTAAGAGTTTTAAATTCTTTCTATCTAAACTCATTAAGCAACCCGACAAGTTAGCGTCTGTTAGTTAACTACACCAAATACAAAGCCTTAATTGGAATTAACTAATTGTAATAAAGGAAGAGAACGGCGGGGGCGAAGACGGCGGACGTTTCTCGAGACTTGTCAGTGAACAACGGAAGGGAATGAAAAACCATGACAGTACAACAACCAGGTATTTCTAATCAATCTTGGTTAAAAATCAAAAATGGAAATTAGAGACGTGGAGTTTGAACAAGTGGTTTTCTTGTGGTAGTTTTCTTAAAGAATCACGGGACTTTTGTAAATACAATAATAGAGGTGAAGTGTGAAAGTTCTCATTATATAAGCATGTGTAAGTGAAGGAGATATTGAGATTAGGAATTTTAATGCAAATGACTTGAATTCATGTGAAAAGATCTCGTATATTTTGTAGTGTGAGAGAACAAGTGAGTTGTTTTTTCGTCCACTTCACGTTTCCATAAAAGGAGTTGAAGGAGTGGGTGACTGTGTGGGCGACTGTGGAGTAGATTGACACACTCTTTTGGTTCAAGGATTATGCTCGAGTACGAGAAGACTTTAGGGTCATACTACAAGGAAATCGAGGATCTGAAGACTATCATGGACACAGTCGAAAAGGACAAGGGAGAAGTGAAGAGAGAAAGGGACATAGCGATTGAAGATCTGAGGAACGTTGAGACCGCCTTCTCGGATTTACACAAGTATAATATTGTATTTTTTTCTTTTAAGTATATTGAAATTGACAATCACTCAAAGGAAAATAATTTTTATAGTGAAAATATTGACAGACATTTTAATTCTAAAATTCGGTAATCAAATTACTAGTTCATTTTTAAGAACCGTGTGAGAAGAGCATGTTATTAAATTCAAGAATTTATATATTTTACCATTGTCAGTTATCACATTTTTTACAAGATAACATGTTTATAAATAGATGAATTTAATAAACTGATTAATTTTTAATTGAAAAAACAACATTTAATTTATTATTAAGACATTTTTAATAATAAATTGGCAAATAAAATATTCCTAATTTGTTATATTATAACTGATATTTTTAGTAAATACGAGAGAATGAAGGGACTTTTGGAGAACATGAAGAAGAACGAGGAGGAACTGAAAGAAAGAGACGCGGAGCTGAATAGAAAGTTGGAGAACCGAGACAGGAAAATCGAAGAACTCAAAATGAAAATGTCTGAGGAACTCGAAAGGTTAATTATTCAATGACTATATATCCTACAAGTTAATTGGGAAGCCAATTTAAAAGGAAACTATCTCAATAAACCAATAATAAATTGCAGAATGGGGATGGACTATGAAGGGAGAATACGAGACTCAGATTCTGAGATTCAAAAGCTTCGGGCACTTTTAAGGAAAACTGAAATGAAGGTTCGTTCTCTGTTTGTTTACTCATTTCTCTAAATTATTCAGAACTTCAAACTCCAATATAATATTTAACAATGCTTATAAAACAGTTTCCAATTCTCTTACATTTACAAATGTATACAAGTATAATCCGATAGAGTACCTTTATACTCTTACTTATATCTTATCATGTTTATAATTAAAGCCAATGATTCACTTTCAGGTTGATAGACTCGAGAAAGACTTGGAACAAAAAGGAAGCGAGAACACACAGCTGAATGAATTATGCGACCAACTCATCAATGGCAAAGTTTAATCTAAATGGTCATTTGAATTGGAAGCTCCTAGCATTCCAATTACAATCTTTAAACTTACATACCAGTGTAAATATAAACTACAGGTTAAGATTCAATATAAATAAAATAATCGCATCATTCTGAACATGTTTAAAATAATTTATTCATGTTTTTGTTTACATTTACATACATTTCAACTTTTATTAATTTCTCAGAATATGAGAACAAACATGGATTTATTTATTCTACGTTTTCTAATTGAGCAAACAAAATAACAAAAATTGAAACAATTTAAATATAATTTCGTTAGTCAAACGAAGAGATTGTTGCTATTTGCCTCCCATGATACTTCCTTCAATGAGACTCTATAAAAAATATACATAAAAATAGTTTAAACTTTTTATTCTAGTTAATTTAGAATGATCTAACTAATTATTGGCTAAAAATTTAACCTTAAGCTCTGCACGCTCCTTGTCAAGAGAGGCGACTGAGAGGAGCGGGACGGCGGCAATGAGAAGTTTCTTCATATTTTCCGCATTCTTCTTGAACGTTTGTAAAACAGCTTCAACTGACACAGAGGCCTCATTGTCCCGCCAGCAGTCATAGTCCGTAGCCATTGCCACTGCCGCATACAAAATTCCAAGTTCTTTGGCTAAAATCACCTGAAAACATAATGGGACACATTTAAGTAATTAGAGTTAAATAAAGTAAAACAGGATTTACTTCGGGAACTGTGGTCATATTCACAACGTCTGCACCCCAAGATCTAAACATGAGACTCTCAGGTTTGGTTGAGAATCTTGGGCCTTCAATGGTCACACAAGTTCCCTTGTCCAATAAATGAATCCCAATAGATTTCCCAGCTTCAGATAAAACATGTCGAACTCCTTCGGAAAATGGCATGTCCATAGGCAAATGGCAAATTCCCCTGTTTTAATTTAATAAAATTGATAAAATACGATTATTTGACGAGCTCATCTCATACCACAAGAGGAAACTATCAAAGTATTTTTTAATGTACTTATTTATAATTGATATTAAAATATTTACTTTGGCGCTTGTTGGACCCTTGGATCAAAAAATGTCGTTTCTCTTTTATTCGTCCTGTCTATGAAAGAGTTGAGAAGGAGAAGTTGACCAGGGGGAATTTCCTCTCTCAAAGATCCACAAGCAGTTGAAGCAACAATGACTTCGCATCCCAATTCTTTCATGGCCCACATATTTGCCCGGTAATTGACGAAGGACGGGCCAATGTTGTGTTGTCGTCCATGTCGAGCCAAAAGGAGAACGTTGATCCCTTGGATTTTCCCCATGATCAATGCATCAGATGGAAATCCAAATGGAGTCTCTAGAATGATTTCATTACGATCTTCAAGGATGTCTGGGTCATCCAATCCCGAACCCCCAATTATTCCAATTAAAACCTAAAAATCATAATCAATGTTTATTTATTTCATCTTTTTCATAATTCATTATTTACTTATACCAATATTTAATCATTATACACTATTATAAAACATGTATTCATATGAAAGTAATGGCATAATTCCAATGAAGTAAACACAAACATAATAGGAAATGAGAATTATATTTATTAAGGCTAAAGTCCAGAGATGCAGGGAGAGGTTGGGCGAGCAGAGTGAGAAAATGGAGTAACAGAAAGGATGAATCCTGATCTGAAGGGAGCGGGAGATTCAAGAAAGAGTCAAAAGCGGAATTCGTGAACGAGTTCGACTCTCTTCGACCCCTCAAAATGGTAAGAAACCATGGTAACTATCATTAAATTGACAAGGAACTTATCATGTGTCCAATTCCAGAGGGTGATCGTCGTAGAGATCACGTTGGGCCACCGGGCGACGATCCGGGACAAACCGACTCCCGAGGGCTTTACTCACGACTGGGAAGTTTACGTGAAGGGTTGGGAGACGAGCGGACTCGAGAACTTCATCGACCGTGTCGTGTTCCAACTCCACGACTCCTTCCAAAGACCCCGTCGAGGTACAGACTAATTAACCGAACCGACTTAATGCTAAAAGGCTAATATGAGACATTGTGGAGTTATCGCGGAGAGGTGAATAAAATAGAGAAGCGTAGGGAAATAAACAAATAGTGGAACAACGAGCTCAATTTAATTTAACAAATGTAATGTACAAATGTAAAGGTAATAATAAGTTTGTCTCCATAATAGGTGTACATTGGAGCACTGGTTCATGTGTGTGTCCATATTAGGCAATGGGCAAAGTAAATAGTCATAAATGATTTAAATGGAAAAAAAGCCTCGTTGAGTGCTATTACGTTACAAGACCTCATGGGTTGGAGCTTATCGAGCTCCGAACTCTTATCGATTGTCATTTGATTCATAGCATAAAAATATGTTTATTTGATATAGAGTCTTAATAAATAGACCTTCCCAAGCCTCAAATGCTTCAAGTGCTAACATCCCCGTCGACTCAATATTTAATTTTCATATTCGTGTGGAAATGGGAATTATTTTAAACGTCAAAATGCGTAGTGAACTCATAATTCCTTATCTTCACCTCTGGCCGATCAGACTTCATTATTTATTTACAACTCAAGTTCTCGTGTTGATTCAATATGACTCCGTGGTTTTCGTTTTAAAAATAACCTTTTTAATTATTTCAATTAACCCAATTAAATCAATTCTCAATTAAAAAACAAGCCTACCTTTAACCATTTTTAATAAGTTTAGTTTGACAATCAAGAGTTTTACTTTTATCTCCGTATATTATATTGCAATAAATACGCGTATTAAATTCTAATGGCCAAGCACTTAAAGACCGTCCCTTGACTATGTAGTGGTGAAGGAGCCACCGTACTTGGTTCGTGAGTCGGGCTACGCCGGCTTCATCCTCACCATCGACGTGATGTTTCGAAACAAAGAGGAGCCGAAGAAAGCCTCTTTCGATTACGACCTCTTCCTCCAGTCCGGCGGTCCGCCGGTGAATCACAACCGGAAAGAAAAGCTCACTTTTTCCAATCCCTCTGATGACTTTGCCAAGAAGTTGTTCAAAGCCGGTGGCCATGTGTTGGAAAAGGGTAAAGAAGGCTCCTCAAAGGGTGACAGTTCCCATTCGCATTCCTCACATCATGGGAGCCAACAAGCGGCCGTGACGTCGTCAGGCGGAGGGAAATCCTCACGTCACTCCATCACGACCCCGTCCTCCTCCTCTCATACCAACAAGGCCTCGCCGCGGTCCTCCTCCTCCTTCGAGAGCCTCTTTGGCACTCCGATCAAACGAGGGAGTGGCGGTGGCGGCGGTGGAGGAGGCGGCGGTGGAGGAAGTTCCTCCTCCTCCTCCGTCGGATCGTCTTCGGGAGTTGTTGGGCGCGGGATGCCGCCGCCTCCGCCCACCGTCAAGGAATCCAGAAAGGGCCGACCTTCACTCACGGCCGAAATGACAAGAAGTTTGTCTCCCCTCTCCTCATCTCCCGGTAAGGGGCTTTTTCATTTCGTTAATATAGTAGGAGTTTGTTTAAAGGACCTCGTTGGCTTTTTCGTCGTTTAAACTTGGGTTATTGAACTCTTGAATTTATTTTGGGCATATATAAGGGAGGTTAAAATGATTGTTGGATTTAATAGCCTCTACCCCTCCGAGCTCTCCAGAAGGACCGATCATGTCACCCATGGAGTGGAAGAAAAGTCCCTCGCCTATGGAAATGGAGGACATGCCCCTTCCGCCGACTCCAACTGCCCCCTCCCCCAGAAAAAAATCCAAAAAGAAAAGATCCAGGAGATCCTCCTCTTCGGACAAGAAAAGGAGCAAAAGATCACCAGACTCAAAAAAGGCATTTAAAAACTATTATTTATTGGATCAATTTTTAATAATTTCGCATTGAAAAATATTAGGATCCGTTTAAAATAAATATTATTGAATTATTGAATATTAAAGTTAATTTAATAAAGTTAAGTTTAAGTTCACCTAACTCATTCAAGAGATTGACTATATTGAAATATTGTATAGTGTATTGTACAATCACCGGTTTAAATAAGAAATGAATTGGTTTAACTAAGGAATTTTCCTTTGTAATCGATAGGATCGTGGTAGTAGCAACTCAGGTCGCCATCACCATCATCGCCGCGAACACCATCATAAGAGAAAGAAGAGCAAACGAGGGAGCAGCGAGGACGGAAGTCCATCAAGGAAACGAAAAGAGAAGAAGCGGAGGCGGAGAGAAAGATCAATTTCTGGCTCGGAGTCTCCGAGGGAATCTCGAGAGGAGACGATGAGGAACAACAATGGGAGCGACGTGGGACAAGAAATGAGGATTCTCAAAGACCTTCATGGAAGGATAGGTGTTTTAGACGACCCAAACAAATTGCAAGAAATTGTGGACATCGTCGAGGCTGCAGGGAAAGACGCTTGGACCACTGACTCGGGAATTACCTTCGATTTCGATCTTTGTAAACTGAGCCCTTCGACCATTCGACGTCTCGCACAAGCTGTTCTCTACTCATGACTCCTCATCATTTATATTTATATTTTATCATAATTATAGTGTTGGAAAATAACTTTTGTAAAACTTGAAAAATAAAAGGATCACTTTTGTTAAATATGATATATTTAATTTACCATGTTCGAGACATTAAACCATACTCCAAGAACACGTCGATTTGATTGCCGTAATGATATTGGAATATTCATATTACATCTAAAAGCATTTAGTGCTTTTTTGCATTATAATAACTATATTTTGCAATTAAGCTTATTTTAAATAAAAACTAAATTGCAGTTTAATTGCATTTTTCCTTAAGAAAAGTATCTCATGTTAGCTAAATATTTAAAATGGTCAATGTTCATTGTCAATTTATAATGATGATCAAATTACATGCTATTGGTTTTAACAACTATAAATGAAGAAAACTTTAAATTAATTGTATTAAATTAAATTGGAAATCAAATTGATCGATAGTTTGAGAAGCACGTGGAACGTGACAAATTGAAATTCTTATTAAATCAATAATTTACTGAATAAATAATTACCTTCATGTCTTGTTTAAGAGTAGAAGCGAACGAAGTTGAAATAATGTTATTAGAATTAATTGACGTTTAAATAAAAATGTCAATTTAGCTCAAGGCTTATTTAAACTCCGAATATTTTTATAAATTGTTCTTATTGATTTAATACTTCAGTTCTTCAATTCATGAGCTATTCTTCTACTTCTTTTATATTCAAGCAAGGCAAAGATGATAAGGAAAGTCAAATGTAGCGGTGAGATGGGTTTCGTGATGGTTTAAAGTTAATATGCGAGGGGCATAAAGACAAATATTTTGCGAAACCTTCCGAGACTCCCGATTCCCGGCTCACCCGGCTTAATACTGAAAACGAGTGCTTTTCGGGATTGCATTCTTAAATGTCTACATAAGAATCGATTCTTGTGCACAATTTTCTCTTCCACCGTTCTTTAAGACTATGAGGAAGAAGAATGGGAAATTGCATTCTTGGATTGAAATCTCAAGGATTCTTCAATGTTCTTGATTTTTCCCTTCATGTCTCCTTTAACTATACAGTTTAAGTAGGTAGAGGAAAGGAAAGCTGTGAGCTACGCAAATTGAGTCATTCCATTGTTTTATAAATTAGTAATTCCAAGAAAAATAGTTCATGAGAAAAATGTCCTTAAATTAACCATTTGATGAACAAGATAGTACCAGTCAGGCGCGTGCTAATTACCCGACCCGACTGTGCTAAATACCCGACGCCCGAATCTGAAACACCCAACGGTTTAAAATAGCATTCCTATACTAAAAGGACCGACGTGCTAAACACTCGACCTGCTAAATACCTGACCATTTTACATTGACTTTGCTATCTAAAACGACCCGACGTGCTAAATACCCGATTATTTTACAGTGGTTTTACTGTCGATAGCGAAGACGATAACGTGATAAATACCAGACATGCTTACTACCCGACTATTTGTGGTTTTATGGGATTAAAATAATTTGTTATTTAACAAATTATTTTAATCCCATAAAACATAATTTTCTTATTTGGGGCATTTGCCCCTAATATCAAAATCTAACCTACCCTACATAAATGGAGCGATCGATCTTGAAGTCCTGAAGTCTGGCAGTAACGTTAAGATCGTCTTAGACAGCAAAACCAATGTAAAACACGTCGGGTCGTTTTAGTATAAGAAATGCTATGTTAAAGCGTCGGTATTTCAGATTCGGGTGTCGGGCATTTAGCACGGTCGGGTATTCGGGATATCCCGTACCAGTACCATCACCACGTGTAATTGCGAAGCTTTACCAAGAAATATTTAGGTTCAATAATGAAATAAAGCTATTTAATTTTAAATATATAAAAAATCAAAATATATGACGTAAAAAATTTTACAATTCATTTTACGCCACTAAGTAAAATTTAATTAATAATTATATTTAATATTTTAACGTGATTATTATAGTTGTCTCGGCTGTGTCCTTGTTTTGCACTCTGATTTTTAACAAAAATCCCATAATAAATAAAGCCCTATGTATAGAGTATAGTGCCTATTCAAGAGCTCAAGATAACCCACATAGCTAAATATAATTGAAGAATGTTGCATTTCTTATAATAAGCAATTCAAATAACTTCGTGACATCATGAGGTTAGAAAAATCAAGTAGGAAGTAAAAACAAAATCTTGGATTATTCCTTAGATAAATGCACAATCATGTAAATAATATTTTAACAGAGATAGGCAATGTTTAGGAAATGTTTATTAGTAATTTAGTATTAAAAAATTCAGACTTAAAAATATATAAAATATTTTTACCCTTCTTTGGCGTTGTCTATCGGCTGTGGAGGTGCCGGAGGTGGAGGATCCATCGAAGGCGCTGATGGATTTTCTTTCTGAGGATCATCATCAATAAGTTGAGCCAGACTTTCTCTTTCTTTCTCTTGCAAAGCCGCAAACATCGTATCAAAGTCTTCTGGCTCATCTTGAACTGCCTCAGCAACTTCCCCCTCGTTGACCTGCCCTTCGAGTTTATCCAATTCTTGTTTCCGGGCTTCGTCAAGGATCCTCTCGAATTCCTCATCAACGTCGGATTCTGCATTGGGCAATGGAGGTTCCTCGCTCTTTAGTTTGGCCAACAAATTAGCTTGGAACTCGAGGTAATCTAAATACTCATGGTTGAGTCGGAATTCAACGTCTTCTTCTTCTTTCCGTGCTTGTCCTTTGGTTTTCTAAATAATTAATAAATTCAGATTTCAGAGTAAATCATGATTAAGTGCCAATTTTGTAAATCAAAATAAAGTGAAAGCAATGGAAAACTTGAGAATTACCAGTGCTCGCGCTTCGTTCCAAGTTCTTGAAATCTCTTCGTTTTTGACTTCCCTTGAGACTTTGTCAACGGCCCATGCACTCATTCTTTTCTCTTCTCTCGCCATGAATTCCTTCATCGTGTTGTTCTCATGGCCTAATGGCTTGTAGTAGAATTTCGGAATGAGCAGAACATAAAGATTTCCCAATGAATCTCCAAGACTCAGAAAATGCTTCTTTCCGGTCAATTTATAAGCAACGGCACAACCTAAAAATTCAATGTTTTATATACTTTTGCTTTCAAATATACGTAAGTAATCTGATTAAAGTAGTAAGAATTTTAAATATGAAATGATTAATTTCTAGCATGTTAAATATGGTAGATTATACGAGTTTTATTTATTTACAAGTGATTCTTCCTGGAGTGATTTGCTGCGTGAGAACAGGACCGTGACTTCTATCAATTAAGTCCCATACCTGAAGTGCACCTTCCCTCGTTCCAATAAAGAAAACTCCTGGTCGCGTATTCGACCAAACTCCACACCAAGGAAAATGTTCGCTTCCACATGTGACCAAGATTGGATTCTACATAAAAATATTTTTGTCAAACAAAGATCATACATTTTTTAATGTTAAATAACTTATGTAAAATTACTGGCGATCCTTCTTTCCACAAACTTATTATTCCTCCACCGACGACGAGAAGAAGTGAATGGTAAAATGGCGAACGAGCAATGGAAGTTATTGAGCCAGAATGAGCAGTTTCAATATAAATGTTGTGACAAGCTGTTGAGAATTTTTAAATAAATAATTATTATAAAGTAAATCTAAATTAACAAATAGTAATATTTCCTTTTTATATCTAATCTATAAGAAAACTATAACATAGTTATTCTTAACATTAGTGCTTACTTTAATTAGCAAAGATAGGATAAGGTTAATGAAGAAGATAAATTGATAAAAGGGCAAATGTCATTACTTTTATTTGGTGCGGCTCCTTCAGAAGTGACATTTCCTTCTTTGTCTTTCAGCCAGTCAATGAGTCCAATTTGCCCTTCATCCGTTCCAATGAGAATTGAGGATTTTGCATCAGGAAGGAGAACTGGGCCGTGTTTGTAGATTTTAGGTTGTTTTGGTACTACTTCACCTTCGCCTTCTTCATCGCTTTCATCTTCGTTGTCGCCTTCAACGCCGATTTCATTTTGGTCAAAATCACCTGTATCACTATGTTCTGAATTATGTTGAGAGTGGATCCCATAAGATGAAGACGATCGAGCGGGTTTCTTTTTCGTGAAACTCCGCGAGCTTTCCACATCCGCTCTGGACAAATGAGATGATTTGATTGTCAATTCGGACGCTGTTCCAGTTGAGGCTTCTGATCCTCGAGATTGTTTAGTTTCAACAATGTCGTAACGTCCTTTTTGACAAGAAAAGGAAAGTTAATATGAAAAGTTCTAATAAATAAGTTAATTTTTATAAATATTAAATATATTCTCCACTCGGGTATACCATGAGAAGCTTCAGAGAGAGACATGAGAGTTGCGTACATGGAACCAGAACCATCATCCAAGTTAAACTATTTTTCAAAAATTAATTTTAATATTTATTTACCAATCTCTTTAAATAACTTAAAATCATTGAGGGCTAATTATTATATACATTATTTATATGACACGACAAGATTGTATAAATCTGAACAATTCTGACCTATACAATTACCCGAAGATTCTTTATAAGCAAATTGTAAAATTAAAATAATTAAATTTCACATGATTTAAACCTTAAGGGAAAATTTCCATTTATTGTTTTCCAGATGAAGCCATTGATTACTCCTTATGACATTTTCCACTTCGATTTCCTCCTCATCATCTAGGCCAGCTTTGGGTTGTCGAATATCCCAAAGACGAAGCGTCGAGTCACCAGCGAGACTAAAGAACTGCGAACATCTTCCTCGTACTGTATTCTGAACGATCGTTCCATTCTTTCGAAGCTAAAAAAATGTGAATATTTCCTTTAACTGTTTAACCAATTCTATGATGCCTTGTTAAGTAAATGATTTATTCAATTGACCTCGCAATTTGGCGGAACCCATTTAATGGCAGTCACTGCGCTATGATGACTTTGTTCCAAATTGGACATTCCACACGAAGGGACGAGTGGAGCGATGTATTTCTCTGCACTGTCTTTCAATTTCTCTAAAAAGGAAAGCCGCTTTGCTTTTGATTCTTTTGTGCTTCGGCGTATTTCGGCTGATCTCGACTTTAAATCCCAGTAGAAATCGCCCAAATCCCAAAGAACAACTTGTCCATTGGCACACCCACCGCAAACTAACGTTGGATCTGCTGGGTTTATATGGAAAGAGAAGACGTCGTCTGGAGAATCCAACATAAGCTATTGGAATAAATGATAATGTAATTATAACTTTGATTGTTCTTCAATTTTAAATGTTAAACACTAAATGTTTATTCGTGTTTTTTATGCATACCTGAGGTGCACCAGGATTTTTCAAATCCCAAAACAAGACGAAATTTGGTTCAATTAGCATTTTAGAGTGAAAGTCTTCCCTTTTGTCAAATGTTGCATCTTCGGAAAGTGACATTACAATCATATCTGAGCGGATAAAATGCGTTAAATAATTAGGTTAATTCAAATACGTTAAAATTTTTTATATTAACACTTCAATGAGGAACATTGAAGAGATTTATTAAATATATTATTTTAAGGGACCTTCAAGTGTTGGATGAAATGTGATCATTGTAACGTGTCTTCCTTTTGAATGTCTCAACTCACAGAAAGTGATGTACTCTTGCAAGAGAATTGACTCGTTGTTAAATTCTATTTCATTTCCTTTCACGGCTTTCAAATTCTTGTAATCGTCCTCAACAATGTTCAACAACTCATTTTGTTGCAATGCACGTTCCATTTTATTTATCACCTATTTAACAGTAAAGTAAAAGTTATTTCCTAAATTTTTAATCATTCAAATTCTCCATGTCTCCATCATGACATCATGCTAACCATTATCTCATCATAAACTATATAAAATGTTAATTTTTATATGATTTTATAGTTAAGTAGCTTAAGCTAAGTGTTCTTGTGTAATGTATTTATATAAAAGAAGACCTTTTTGAAGAAATCTGCAACTGCGGGAGATTCAAATAACGTATTAGCTTCTCCTTCTGTCATTGTTTGAATTTCGTGTTGGACCATTTTGTTTCGTTTGAAATGGAGTTGCGTTTGGGTGGCTGTGGTTGTTTTCGGCTCTGTGCTCTGAATTCCCACGTCCACTTCCGCCGCCACAATGTACGGATGATGGGATCGATCTTCAGACTCAAATTCAATGTAGTAGTTAGGATTCCCATCTTTTTTAGAATCTGAGAAGGTGTAGCTTTGCAAGAATAGTTCTTTATCTTTTGTAGCTTCTATCACCGTCTAAGAAAATTATTTATTTGAAATAAAACTTTTATTTATAGTAATCATAATACAAATATGATTCATTTTCCTTCTTTATAACGGTAGTAAAAGTGTGAAATAATATTAAACCAAAGTTTACTAATGGACGGCCCAATTTCAAAATTGTTTGTTCAACTTCCGCTTCGCTCCCTAAACTTTTCCATTTTCGAGGTCGAATTGAAGCCAATTTCGTCCAGCCTTCCTACTTGATACACGCACAATTATATATTTTTATCATGAATTTACAAAAAAATTGTTCAAGATATGGACTAGCCTCTTCGGTTGCTTTCTTGCCAACCACGGAACGTTTCTTTAATCTGGGAGGAAGAAGAATTCTGTTTTTGGCTTCAGGAGTCAAGCAGATAAAGTGACTATGTCCTGTGTCTTTATACTCATCAACTCCAATGATCATCGCAAAATCAGGATAAATCTTTTAAATAAGGCATTTAAATAAAGATAAAATTGTCATTCAGTTTTAGATATTTCATATTTAGCATTCATTTATCCGATTCGTTAATCCGTAACCCATTCATCCTAAGACCAATAAAGACGAACCTCGCTAATTACAATTTAAAAGTAATTTATTATTATGCATTTTTTCTCCAACCTTAATTTCTTTTTTTAAACTTGAAAACTCAGAGGTGTCCTCATAAGTAAACATGTGGAGTTGAATTCTCTTCCAAGGAACCCAAGTCCATTTCTCATGAATCTCCAAAGACGCTTTGATTCCCAAGAAATCTATTGTTTCTTCTGTTAGATCCAGTCCAACAAGTCCCTCGATTGCCGACAAGTGTAAACGACCTGTTTTAATACTATTATTTATTTAAAAATATTATTACCTTATTTGGATAAGTTAGTACGCGATAGGTCTTTGTATCTAACTACCTGTAAATTGCCAATTGCCAACATTATTTTCAAATCCCCAAAATTCTATTTACCCGTCTCAACCGCCTTGGTGGCTTCCTCCGCTTCAAAGAAAAGTTTGAATTCTTCTTCAATAACCGTTGCTTGACTTGCGTTTTGTTCTATCATGTTGACAATATTCTCTTCGTCATTCGGCGGTTTAAACACATAATCATATTCTTTCTCCTCGGCTTAAAGAATTAATTCAGAATCAATTCAATAAGTTTTGTTTAGCACTTTTAAATAAGCAAGTTTAAAGTCCTTTTGAAACAATGAGTTAATCATTTAAACAGTTTAAAAATATTTTAGTATTAAAATAATTAAAAAATGATCAATACCTTCTTCATATTCTTCTCCTTCTGTCGATTCTTGTTCTTCTGTTCCTTCTGATTCATCTTCGAAAGCCCCTTCTTCAGATTCACGTTTAAATTTATCCTGCGTTAATAACGCATATATATGTTATTTTTTATCTATTCCATCTGTATTGCGACATTGTTATCGCATAAAAACTTTTAGAAAGTTTTGTTATCTATATAAATTATCATTTATCGTATTTAGTAAAATAAGGAACAAAATTTATTTCATTAAATTACTTTATTTTTGCTACTTACATCTGATTTTTTTGCAGATCCAATATCCTTTTTCTTCGTGTCCAAAGTGCCCCTGGGTAATGAACCTTGTTTAGCCAGTCTTGCTCTTTCTTTCTCCAATGCTTTCTCTATTTTATTCTTCTTGAGTGTGGCGAGTCGAGTGATTTTTCCAGGTTTCCTTGTTTGTTCGGCTTCGATTCCCTCTTCTGTTTCAACTTCCTCCACTTTTTCGACCGTCAGAGCTTTGTCTTTCTCATCCGAGTCTTCGCCGTCGGATTCATTTGACATTTTTCGAGTTCCTCCTTTATTATCCTTTGATGCTATTGTGATAAATGATCAAGACTACCAAGTGTTCTTCAGAAAGAATACAATTTATGAGAATTCATAATATTTCACCCTTTTTTATTACTAGTGCTCGTGTTTGCAGAGTGTTTCCATGAAATACTTTTTTGAATTGAAGATCACGGTTTGGTTTATTCCGTCCCTGTGAAAGTCGATGAACAACTCATCAACATACATCGTCATCCTGTTTAATCAATATTTGTTAACACCAAAGAAATATTAGAAACCGGATTGATTTACAAATTCCACGTGTATAAGATAATACTATGATCAAACCTTTTTAAGCTTACCATGTTGACTCTTTAAATATGAGATAAATCATTATTTCGCCCCGTCGACGGTCCTCGGTCAACTTTCTCCTCTTTCAAATGCCCCATTCCATATGCCTTATGAATTTCACGAATGATAATAATGATAAATAAATACATTATGAATTGTGATCTTGATCATGAATTTATGAATGTGCTGAATCAATAGGAATCACAATAAGGGTAAAAGGCATTTTATTGACGCTGAGATTGATTTGTACAGCGGATATTCCGCAAGATTTCACAGGCGCGAATAAATATAAAACTTTTAAAATACACAGGTATATAAATATCAATAAATATTGTGATTAAATAGGAATGGTAGCTGTAGCTCTCAAATGCATTATAAGTATGTATTTCAATACAATATAATAAATATGTTTAATTGAAGGTGATTGGAAGTTTAGGAAGAGAAATTCATTGCCGCACACACAACACACACGCTTTAAATATTAATTAAGTACAATCATTAAAAGTCGATTCTCCAGGCTTTGGCTTCAATTCTTACGAAGGAATACGAGATCAATGGAAAATGAAAGGATGAACAACATTGAGTGTTTGTTTTTTGAGAAAATGATCAGACGAGAACTCCTGAAGTGATTGAACCACCATAGATTTCTTTCTCTCCTTCTTCTCCTTCGTCTTCTTCTACGTCGAGTCCTCGGTTGACAACTCCCCTCCTGTAGATCACATTCATATTATAATTAGTTCATATTCCATTAGAGCATTGGAAATTTGAACATGAGTCGTTTTTATTAGTCAGTTATAGACATACAGTCTCTTTAAGTTCTACTCATCGTAATAGGCGAAACTGACGAGTCCAACACCCAGAAGAGAAAGCAATGAAGATGGTAAATAAAGGTTCGGATTATTAGTTGAAAGTTGAGCGAAGAAGTTTGATTTAAGTATTTAACAAGTCGGATTAATAAAAATATAATTTTCTCACTCTTCAGCGTCTCCTTCATCTGGGAGTTCATGGAGCGGTGAGATAGGAGATTCAGGTTGACGAGTAAAGTAAGTTCCAACGCCATGTGGAGTGCTATGACCATTTGGACTCATCCCTCCAATCATCACATTGCTCCCGCTTAAGTCATTCGCTGGTTCTGATTAAAAATTAAAGAATCAATCAATAAATTAATCAAATTAAAATGCTTTATCTTTTATAATGACTTTCTCTCATTTCTTAATATGGAAATCTAATGAAATTTTCATTTCTGAGATAAATTTAAAATGTGTTTACCTTGAAAGGGAAATTTCTCTGAAGAGTTAAGTATGTTTGAATGGAGAAAGTAAGGTGATTCCTCCGGTTGCTGAACGTACTCTTGAGGTCCAGCAATGGGAGGTGAATTATTTGAATGATTACCGGGAGAGTTTTCATTGTCGGATCCAGAACTTCGTCCGCCGACTCCGTTTCTCGCATCTAGTTATATCAAATCATCCAATATATCAAACACTTGTTAATAGGTTAATTCTTAAAAGCAAAAACAAGCGTTGAAACCAAAACGGAGCAACAGAGGGGAATCGAACTAACAAAGATTTTTTTTACTAGGGGACATAAAGGTAGAAATATTCGGTGTCCAATTCGTTGAATAGAGGCGCGGAAGAGCCGGGAGCTTCGAAGAAGGAACGTTGAGAGTTGACAATGACGCCGAGACAATTCGTCTCTTGGGTGAAGGTGCGTAAGTCGCAATGAGACGATATGAACCTCTCCCATTAACTGCTACTAATTCCCATTTTTTACATTCTAATATCTCTATAATAATCTATAGTTTTGAGAATACAGAATTCTTATCGTTAGCTTCCTTACCTAGCGTCCTCAAATGTGGCGTGGTGATGGCTTCTTCTTCGTCTGATGTGTGAGATGAGGCCAGTTCGAGGGTTTGCTCTTCACCTTCAGAACTCCTCTCTTCCTCGTCTCCTTTCCTCCGTCGTCTTCGCCCAGAGTCAAAGCGATCCCGGAGGAAACGACTCTCTTCTAAGTTGGGCGTATGACCTGAATTGAACCCGTCGCTTCGGTAGGGAGAACTTGATGTTTTGGTCGTAGAACGCGAAGTGGTTGAGGCAGTGGAGACTCCAAATGAACGAGTTCCACGGAATCGCTCTCTTCGAACTTCCTCGGCTCTCATACCTTCTTCACTTGTGCGATATGCTAAAGCCGATCGCTGTAAAATAAAATAAAACTTATTAATAAATATTGTACTATTTAATATTTAGTTAGCGAAATTACGTTGGCTTTTTTAGAAATAACTCTTTTATATTCTTGCATATTCTGAATAATGGTATACTAAATATAACAATAAATAAAAGCACATGTAAAGATAGAAAATGAAAACTTGTTATTACCGTGATATTTGCTTGAATTTCTTCTCTAGGCCTGAATAAATTTCCAGCTCTAATGAAAAGAGACTCTTTGACTCTCTGGTTGAGGATGCAATAACCCAAAGAGATGTAGAGAGATAAAACAGTCACAGCGATTGAGACTGCATATTGCCAGGTTGGGCTTCGCTCATTTGCCCCAAGAAGACTCAGAGCCCAAACCATTCCGCTCAAAGGAAGCATCGTCAAATCCATCCAGAGTAGCGTCCTGTAACAAAAGTGGCATACAATTTTAACCAAATATTTATAATTCTTTTAGAACAATCACTGTGATAAAACTAAAATTAATTTACTAAAATATATAAATAAATCAAACCTCATATTTCCAGAGTCTACAACTTGATCTTTAAAAGTGAACGCTGCTTTCACAGCCACAAGAAACGTAGCTAACGAGGCCAAGACGGTTAATAAGACCGGACCAACCATTCCCCATACAATCCCTTCATAGAGGCTCAACCAACAGCTATAAAAGTTATCAATCCAACCATTATTTGGTATACAATTAATAATTAATTAGGTATGTACGGTATGTAAATATTGTGGCTCACTAAATCGTTTCGTTTGCATATAAATTAGTTAATTGATTTAGGAGACTTACAAGAATTTATTTCCGTAATGATGAGCTCTGATCCCAAGTGAAAGAGCGACGCAGAGCGCAGGAAAAGCGTAGCCAATGGCGAAGTAGGCGATCGCTGATCCATGATTCACGTCCCGAACTTCCGTAAATGTCCGGCAAAGATGAAGGGCCGATGACAAGAGCCAAGCAAAGGAGGAGAGCCAAAAGAAGTGGAGGCCCATGGCAATGGTTCTGCAGGGAAGTTCTGCTCCAACCAAACTCACGCGTCCTTTCAAAGCCACAAAGTAGAGAGCAATGGAGCAGAAGAGACAAAGAAGAAGATGCTTGTGAATGGTGTTCGTCACTGTGGCAGGAATTGGGCCTTTCAAGAGTCCAAGGGCCACCAGTGCACCAAAGATCAAAAGAAGAGAAACGGTGAATGCCACATAAGAAACCACATCTTCGAGAATCTATAAAACAGAATTAAATCAAAAGTTTATTATTTTAAAATTTATTTAATTTAATATTGAAATAAATAACAATTAAGATTATTAGATCATGCGGGTTGATTGGTGGCGCATTAAGTATAAATTAAAATTATTTTATTTTATAATATAATATATAGTTAAATTGCTAAAAATTAATATAAAAGTGATGATTTACCTTTGGTCTAGGAACGTCATCAGCATCTCCACGCTCAATGAGCACAGCAAAGGTTGAGAGATGGAAACATGTACAATTAACCCGAACAACGTCAACGTTCCCTACGAAAGCCTCCTCGACGTCTGTTCGACAATCCCTGGACGTCCAACCCTCCTCTTCCCATACAACACATTGTGGGCTGGCGGCGGCCGCGTAGGTTCCCCTCATTTCCCATGTAATTCTCACTGGAGAAGTTTGAGGACCGGAGCGAATGCCAACTCGACTAGCCAGAATTGAAAGTGTGAGAAGCGGCGGGTAAGCCAAGAGTTCTGAATTGAATCGCCGTTCAACGTCATTTCCAAACTTCTTGGGAATCACATCCCAAAGACTTTTGTACTCGATGTAGCTTACAACTGCGTTCCCAGCCATATCTAAAATATTTTTAAAAACAATTCTTATTACTTATTCAAAATAAAATTTTATTTATTAATCATAATATTAATACAAATAAAAAGTTCTTATAGATTCAAATTTTGATTCTCATATTATAAACGAACCTCTTTCATTTTCTAATCCTAAGAGATCCAGGGGAATTATGAAATTAATTGGCGACGAATAGCGACTCGCGTCCCAAACGATATTATCATACTTGGGAAATCTCACTGCTCGCTTTTTCACTCTGTTCACTTCATAAAGATCGTAACTTGATTCAATGTACAAATCTTCAAAGTTCTTGTCCTCCTCTTCTTTCTGTCATTGAGAAAAAGGAAGGTTATATAGAGATATTAACAATTTATAATCAATTAACAAAAGTAATGACAAATGAATACAATGTAATTCAGTATTAACAAACCCTAGATATTTTGTCAAGTCCAAAAACGAGTTGTTGTGTAATGATTTCAAATGGATTCGTAAAAGTGTCTTCTTGATGAATTGCTAAATGAGCCAAGTAAGAGTCGAAAAGTCTCAAGAGAGCGTCAGCTCCAACTTCAAAATTGATTTCAATTTTCTCCCATTGATCTCTCAGATCTTTATTGGTGAGTTTTCCGGCAGCCACAGCGAGATTATTAATGAAATTCTTATCTTGTCTATGAGATAAATTGAGTCCTTCTTCAGCCAACTCGGCGTTGATGAGCCTCGTTAAAAGTCTCAACCCCACCCAAACGTCGTTTCCAAATAACTCCGTTCCATTCACAGCCTTCGAGAGATCCGCAGCCAATTTAGTTGACAAAAGCGGAGATAAGACAAGGCCGCCAGACTCCAATTCCCCGACGACTTGAAGAAGCGTAAGGAAATTGGACGAAGTGCAATTGAACAAATCCGGTGGAATCCAACCACCTTCAAGACATTCTCTCGTCCCGAGTCCAACTGCCCCAGAAGGACAATCATGAACGGCCGTTGAGCCAAACTTCGTCCTTCCCCACCATACATTTTGTGAAAAAGCCCTCGGACATCCGTCAGACACAAGTTCGCAGCCGTTTGTTGTGACTTCAGCTAATGGGTGAGTGCAAGTGTCGCAACGCGGTCCGGTCACTCCAGCTCGACATCCGCATTTACCGCCTTCTTCACATTTCTTGGTGAGAGAGCCAGGAGCGTAGCAATTACAAGGGTGACAGCTTCCAGCGCGTTCAAAATGATTTTCACGACACACGCACTCGCCTGTGCGTTTCCCACATTCTGGTGAATAGTTCTTATCTGCTGGGCAGTTACAAGGTCCACAGACTGGCCAACCCCACCAAGTAGAAGGACAAGTTGCCTCAACATTTTCTTCACAGTTGTTTCCTCTCCAATGACGCTCGTCACACTGTACAAAATTAATAATAATGTATATTTAAATAATAATTTAAAAAGTATGCGTTTGTGAGTTTAAAAAATAGTATTAATTGCTAACATCTATCTAATAGTTTAAATGCAAGATCATCTGTTTGTTTACCTTGCAAGAGTATCCACGAGGAAGAGTCAAATCAATGGTACAAGTGCCATTATTCTTGCAAGGTCTCAAATCACAAATTGGAAGACAATGAAGACCCACATAACCCGGATCACATTCGCATTTGTGCTTTCCTCCTTCTTCCATGCAAGTTGAGCGTGGAGGACAAGTTGCTCCAACACAGGCTGTCGCAAGACTACAACCTTCTCCGACATTTTTCTCGCTATTGGCTTTTCTCAAGTAACTCTTTCCACTTCCAACTCGAACATCCTTTTAAAATAAATAAATAAAGTTTAATAGCCCTATTCTTCAAATAAAATAATAGTTCTTTAAGTTCGAGGTTTTCTTGATTTATTAAATTAAATTAAAATTGGTAATTAAATGGTAAGATTATTTAGGTAAGTACATAATTAAGATTATTAGTTTAATTATATATTACATGTTTAAGAGAACTTTTGATTTACCTGAACACAACCACTGAATGAATTTTCCTTTTCATTATTTCCAACGATAACTTGAGAAACGTAAAGTCCTTGGACCTTCACTTCAAGTGGCAACGTCACTTCAAATTGCCCATAGTCGAGTGAAAACCAAATCTCCGCAGTCATCCACTTCAATTCAATATTATGCCAGTGACCATCATTGAGTTTTGGTAAAGAGGCCGGAACGGAAGTTCCTTCAATGTGCAAGGCAATGACTCCTCCATCAAAGGACAATTCCAAGCTTTCGTTATTGCTCAATCGGATGGTGAAGAGTGATCCAACTTTCGCAAGCGTCCGAACTGATATGGAATTATACCAAGGGAATTGAATAGGCCGGAGTTGAGGTGTGAAAAGGAGACTACTCCGTTCGTCTCGTAAATTCCACACTGGTTTGCCATCTAATAAAAAAATATTAATTTTTATTAAAAATTAAATTGATAAGAATAATCAGTTGGGATTCAGATGGTAGTGTTGTAATAAGCTCGAAGAGAGCAAAAGTACCTTGCGAGCAATCCTTTTGACCAAATCCATCAGGACATAAACATCTGAACGTTCCCCAACCTTCCACGCATTTCCCATTGTTTTTGCAAGGTTGTGAGGCGCAGAAGGATTTCTTTTCTGGACATCCTGCTGCGGTTCCTTCTTCCATTACATAACTAAACAAAAAGGTATTTATTATAGTTGAAACTTGAAAGTCATTTCAACCGTCTAAAACACGAATAAACTATTTTATCGAGTAGTACTCAATAAAATGAGTAGATTACTTGTTCAAGTCGATGAATTTATGATCAATGTGAAGATCCGAGATGCATCCAAGAAACTCATGAGTTTCAATTTGAGAAGAAGAAGAGGGAAGTCCACCGATATAAAGCGGCCCAGTCACATCCAAAAATCGTTGACATGATTCAGTGAAATATTCGCATCTTGGTTCTAAAACTTCTCGACCTTGTCCCGCGCACGTCTTTTGCGATGGAAATTCTTCAGGGTGTTGAAGTGTAAGTGAAACGTCGCAACTGTCAACGCTCAAAGTGCCAGTCTAAAAACATGATGTATAAATTAATTGAATGAAATGAATTAATAAAAAAGTATTCAAATTAATTGAATAGCAGAATTAAAATTTTAATTATAAGAATTATTACAAGCTATAAAATTGGGTTATGGTCCTTTTAATAAGTACAGGGCTACAATCAACCTTTGTGGGGTAGTCGTTCGACCACTTCTGGTCAACTCAGAAACTCGTGTCATATACCAGTCAAAATAACGTCAAATTCTGCATTTTAGAACAAAAATTCAGCTTCTTAGGTCAAAGTTGAATTTATTTGTGAGGGTGAATTAAAAAATAAACAAATGGTGCTTTAATACCATTTCAATTCGCAGCCTGTCTGAATTTTAAAACTTAGAAAGAAACCTATTAAACTTGCCAATTGCCATTATTAAATAGTTAAAAACAGAGAATATTTCCCAAAAATCAAAAGAAATCATCTTGGGAAGCCCAAGGAAGCGAAAGATAGTTCGGCTACTTTGGCTTATGAAAGGAACAAAACGGTTTGGATTGAAACCGACCGAATTCATTTCACCCTCACAAATAATTTCAACTTTGACCTAAGAAGCTGAATTTTTGTTCTAAAATGCAGAATTTGACGTTATTTTGACTGGTATATGACACTAGTTTCTGCGTTGACAAGAAGTGGCCGAACTCCTACCCCACAAAGGTAGATTGAAGCCCTGTAGTTCTTTATTTGCTTGTAAAAATGCTACATGTTTATATCTATTGTAAAAGTAATTAAAGATAAAATCAAAGAATACTAAATGAATTAAATGTTTAAATTCATACAATGCCAGTTTTGTATTAAGTAATGTGAAATGAAATTTAAAAGTCATTTGGTCAATGTATTTGTATGTCAAGAAAGTGGGTGTAGCCTGGATATCTGATTGACTGATTGTATGTCTGATTGTGCGAGTGAAGTACGACAGGCTTAAATTGGCGTTAATGGGTAAATAGCGTGTTTTAATTTTTGTGACCTTGTTGAAGAACGAGATGATTGCCGTGTGCCAAAGTCCATCCGAGACGAGTTTCCCCGTTTCAACTACCGTGACATTGGGTGATCCAAGTGAAAATGAAAATCTCACTTTAGAATTGAGGACTTGGAGTGCAAAGAAGTCGTAGCGGTCATTGAATCGTCCATTGTAGAGCAAAAGCCCATTTCTCTGTTGAGTCGCAAATTTGACTTTGGCAGACCATCTGTATCTTGACTTGATGGCAGGGAAAGCCAGGAAAGCTCCTCGTGAAAAGCTCCGAGCTCTCAACTCACACAACGTGTTCACGAAGTCTCCTCTTGAACAATTTTGACACAAGAAACCTCCGCGTGGTCTCGGCGTGCATGTTGAGCCCCTTGAGCAAATCCCCGGTTGGCATGTGTCCATCTCGAGCTGGATCTCGCAGTGCGGGCCGGTGAAAGCCGGGGGACAAACGCATGAAAAGGATCTTTCCTTTCTGAAACAAGTCCCGCCGTTCCTACAAGGAGACGAGAAGCAAAGGTTCACTTCAGCATCACACAAGTAATGTTCTTTCAATCCGGTGAAGCCAGAGGGGCAACGACAAGCAAAGGTTTGCCACGGATGAATTGATCTGAACAACATGGAGTCACTGGTGATGAAGCCTGAAGCATTTTTGAATTTCAGGACTGTGAGACATTCTTCGAAGTTGGGACAGGGCTCTAATAGACAGAGATCGTCCGCAAAGGGAAGAACCTTCATAAAACATTTAAGAGCTCAGTTAATTTCCCATGGGAGGGTCGTAAAATCGGGGGTGGGAGGAGAAAGTAAATACCTCGGTTGTTGAGAGCTTCGAGAGCGTTCCTCGGTTGAGAAAAACGCGTTCTTTGACATACTCGGGAGATAGGAATTCCTCTGAACCGCTCCGTCGAGCCGAGAAAGAAACGTTTAACACTTTGCCCTCAATTTCCTCCTAAAATTAAGGAAAGAGAAATAATAAATAAGCAATGTTAATTAAATTTTAAATTACAATTTATTTTATTATCCACTTGGCGGTTGAACTTACAAGGACGGAGAAGATCACAATGTTCTCCTTTTCAGTATTGAGGACCACGGCGAGTGAGTGCGTGAAATGGGAGAAAAGCGGAGATAAAAATGCTTCCGTGGTCATTCCAGCCAATTGAACCTAAAAAATCAAAATGTTTATTTTATGGCTTTCTCCCATATTGGTCTCGATTGATTGAAGGAGGATTCAATTTCCTGATTTCCTTACCTGAACGGAATTGAAGAGCATTTCGTCTGTGACCATGCGAGTCTGAAGGATCATTTCGGACCGAACTTCATTAAGGCCGTCTAAAATTGAAAAAGTCGTAAAAAGTCTGGGAGGACGGAAGGGAACTTAAAGTTTATTTAATGCAATAAAATTTTCACAGACCAGACACGAGAATGTCCATGTGAGCCGTGAGAGCCACGTTGGTATCCAGATAGGGCGAAAGCGTGAGGAGTCCAGTGCTCTCGTTCAAATACACGAGATTCGCTTTATTCCCATTTAAGATCTTATACCTCAGCTGAAATATTTAATAGAGCCGTTTAAGGTCAAATTTTAGTGTCGGTTTATGTCTCGTAGATTTTACCTCGTCGGTCACGTCGGCATCAAACGCAGGTATTCGGCCTACTGGCCCTATAGGGAAATTTTCCTTGTAGTTGTTGAGTATGACGGAAAATTGCGGTTGCTGCAAAAATCATATACAAAATCAATAATTTAGTTCAATAGTTCAAAAGTATGAAACCAAAAATTGTCAAAATAAACAAATAAATTGAAAAACTCACGATGAAAGGCGCATTGTCATTCTTATCAGTAACCTGAAAAGTTCAAATTATGATAATATTGATCATGAATATAACAAATGAAGTTTATACTTATAATAAATTAATAAATAATGGAATTTAGTTCATGGTCAATTATTTGAATAAATGATGAGAATAGGAGTAAATTGAGAGTTACGTGTATTTCAATATGAACGTCATTCCTAAGTGGAGGCGAGGCAGCTCGAACAATCAGATCGTATTTCTTTCTTGGAGACTCAAAGTCAAGCTCAATCCTCGTTAGTATTTCAGCTGACCCGATGCCTTGTCCTCCCGCTGGGCTCTGATGAGTTACAAGAGTAAACGAGTTCGCGTCCACTCCGCCGACAATTGAATAGAGCACGTGGGCATTAGGGCCCTCATCTGGATCATAAGCTGTGAGCGATCCAACTGTTGATCCAAGTGGAGAATTTTCCGCAATGAAGAATCTAATCCGGTCTGATTCAAAGATTGGAGGCGAGTCGTTGATATCAAGAATGGTAATCGTCACATTGGTTCGGCCTGTCAACTGTGGAGTTCCTTGGTCCATTGCAAGAACCATGAGTTCATAACGCGACACGGACTCTCGATCCAGATTCTTCACGGTTCTGATGATCCCCGACGCTCCGTCCACAGAAAAAGTTCCATCGCCGTCCGAGAAAGTGGAAAAAGAGTATCTGACTATAGAATTCCTTCCTTGGTCAATGTCCTATTTAATAAAAGAACAATGTGAAGGAACATTAGATAACTTTTAAATTATCAAGGATTGTTTGATATCCTTGAAAATGAACGGTTACAAACTTTAACTATTTGTTAACTTATAAAACAATGTATAAATTAGAAATTAAAAGTATTTTCATACGGAAGCTTGGACTTGGAGAATGCTCGTTCCAATAGGAACATCTTCTGAGACTTTGGATTGGTAAAAGTCTCGTTCAAAGACTGGAGCATTGTCGTTAATCGTCATTGAGAACGATCTCAACGTCTGTTGTGTCCGTCATTGGGGGAATTCCTTTGTCTCTGGCACTCACGGTTAAAATGTACCCAGAGACTTTTTCTCTATCCAACACGGCAGTTGTCGTAATAGCCCCGGTTTGTGAGTCAATCATAAACGAATCCTTTCCTTCCTTTTATTTTAAAATTATTAACAAATATTAAGAATTAATTTAAATAAAATTGAAGTTAGATCAATATAAATGTTTTTATGAAGCAGTAAACATAAATGATATATTATAAATCATTGTGTCATACTTTATCCCTATCTCCATCTTCGACAAAAGAGTAAAGAATTTGTGAATTGAGTCCCGAGTCTCCGTCAATAGCTTGGACAGTCAGGACTGTCGTTCCAACGCCCACATCTTCAAACAGTTTGACTGAGTAGGGAGTATTGAGAAACACAGGAGCCTGTGTGTTCGCATCTTGGATGTCAATGTAAACGGTCGCAAGGTCAAATCGACCTCCTGAGTCTGTTGCTTTCACCGTCAGAACGAATTTTCTTTCCAACTTGAAATCCAGAGGTTGAGCGACAGTCAAAACTCCAGCCCCGTTTTGAGTTGAAATCGAGAATCGATTTCTCACGTTCCCTTCAGCAATTTCAAAGGTAAGCCTGGAATTTTCATCGGGGTCTGTCGCTTTGAGGGTCTCAACAGGGGTTCCCGGTGAGTCTTGTTCCGAGACCGTTGTTTCATAGATCTTTTGAGCAAATTTCGGATCATTGTCATTGAGATCTTGGACGGTGATGAGGACCGTGGCTGTGGCACTCAACGTGTTTGAATCTCCCGAGTCGGACGCCACCACGTCGAAGTCAAACCTTGACTGAGTTTCCCTGTCTAATTCCTTCGCTGTTGTGATCCATCCTGAGTCAGGGTCGACGTTGAAAGGGAAAAGGTCAGAGGGTTCACGGTATGAGAGCCGATAATGGATCTTGGCATTGGGGCCATCGTCGGGATCAAAAGCTTGAATTCGAACCACCGAGGACCCAACTGGGACATTTTCCTGAACCGTTTCTTGAAATATTGGAGAGTAAAACCGCGGAGAATTGTCGTTTACGTCAACGACAGACACCACCAATTGAGTATTGTTTGATCTCGAAGGATTTCCATTATCTAGTATAATCAAATGGTCAAAAGCGATTTAAATCCGAGATCCAAATCTCTTTGAATTGAATAAACACAAATGCCTTTGGCCTCTGATTCGATGGGAGGTTTTGAGCGAATTGAAATTATTAATAATAAAAACTAGCGAGGCGACTCGAAATTTTTGACAGCTTAACTCGACATGGATGTGTGAAAGGATTTATAAATTCCTTTCATTCCCAGACCCTGTCGGTCTTTCCCTTTTCAATTTCGGCTTATTGAATGTTATTGTTATGTTAATCCCTTTTCCAACCTTTTTTCATCCTCTGCTCAATGAGAGGGATTATGAGTGTGCTGTGGTGGTTAAAGGGAGATAAGGACTCATGGAATGACTTACCAATTGCTCTGATGTTGAGCCTAAATGACCTCTGAGCCTCGTAGTCGAGGGTTTTGATGAGGGCGACTTCTCCAGTCAAAGAGTCGATTGAGAAATGATTACCGTTGTTCCCTCCGATGATTGAGTATCGCAGAGCTCCGTTAACTCCCTCGTCCGCGTCAACCGCACTAGCCACATTAATTACAATTAATTTGATATGATATGTTCCTTTATAACGGCAAGATTGAATATATTGGAAACGGTAATTATCTCGCCGTGTATTTACATAAATTGGGAGTTTTATATTATGCTATGTTAATTATACCATGTTAAAAATGATTTTTTTTACTATACTACTGATATATATATATATATATCATTGGTGGTGCAATATTTATTATGGTAAATACATAGTGAGTTTGTTTAAAAAGATTAAAAAGAAACAGTATAATTAACGAGGCATTAAATGGCTGTTAATGACTTTCATTAATATTGGCAAGTGTGGGAATGATTTTTTACCTCACGCGTGCGATTACAGGATAATTTGACGCGTCAAAGTTTTCCGGAACAGACACATTGTAGCTTCGTTGAGTCCATTGAGGATAATTGTCATTGTCATCGAGAACCTAGGACAATTTTCATTAGTCATTTTCATTTCTCGAGGAAAGAAGTAAGAAAAGCCGTTTGAGTCAATGCGAAAAGGAGAAATGAGAGTTGTTTGAACTCTTGGGGGCATTTGAGGGTTTTGAAACACGCAATTCCTTCGAATTGAATCTGAAGGTAGGGAAGTGAAAAAAGTTGATTTCGTGTCCTAACACAGTTATTCACCAGTCAATGATGGAGGTTACTGTGGTCGAGTTTTTCTATAATGTTTATTCCTTAACCACAATAATAAATAACAAAAATGTATTCCTACTTTCTTTACGATCAAGTGCTAGCTATCAGTATACATATCTCAACATGTCTTTCATATTATTGATTTATGTCATTATAGAGAAATAATAATTTTCTTTCAGCATAATATTTGAAAAATAGATGATCTAATAATTGAACTTGAGCTTAAATTAACTTATTGATTAAACTTGAAATGGTTTTTATCTAGCACGCAACTTGAGTTTGACTCACATAGAAAAACTCATGACTCAATTTTAACAAATTGAGAAAATCGGAGATGGAAATCTAAAGCTAATAAATATTAGATAAAGAAGTATTAAGACATAAGCGCTTATAAAATAATCAATTGCTTTACCTCAATTCTTAACGTCGTAGTGGCAGTTCTTCGTTCAACTTGTGCCGAAGCGAGATCGGAAGCCTGAATGATAATTGAATATTCATCTCTCCTCTCTCGGTCAAGCGGAAGTTTGGTCGTGATTCCTCCTGTCGATGGATCGATACGGAAAGCATCATCGATGTCATGGACATTGAGTATCGAGTAGAAAATGTCTCCGTTTTTGTCGCTGTCTTCGTCAGTTGCTCGCACACTGAACACGGTGGAACCCACAGGGAGGCCCTCACGGATGGAATTGGAGTATGAAGTTTGTTCGAACACAGGATCATGGTCATTCACGTCGACCACATTAATCTAATAAATAATTTATATTGTGTTAATTATCAAATTAATAACTAGCTCGAAAAGACTTCTCCATTGCCTAGAAAGATATGGAGAGAGATAATGTAAAATTGTATATAGCATTAGCTTCACATTAGCTATCCTATATCCTAGATAATTAGATTCATTTCACTCAACCGCAGTTTCATTTATTGAAATGTTTAGAATGAAAATTCAATTTTATTCGTGATATGAAACAAATTGAAATAGTGTTTTTTCTGTTTTACTAAATAGGTAAAGTTTGGATAGTTCAGCCTTTTAGTTGGAGTGAAGTTCAAGAGGAATCAACGAACTTTAATTTAATGTGAAGAATTCCATGTAGGAATCTCTCGACTCTTAAACGTGAATGCAAATGATGAATTACTTTCTTTAGCGGAATAAATATGAGGAATTAAGTTAATAAAATTCCTTCGTTTTTTCCCATTGAATGTGGGAGACGTGAAATGAGTAATGAAAGGAAGTGAAAAGGGAGCTCTTCTACTGCGGCAAAAGAGATGAAAAGAACGTCGAGGTTTGTAAAGAATAGTTAATTAGGAGTTGAAATCTCATCATATGCCTTCGTCCATATCAAAGTGTGGGAATCCAAGGTTGTGGAGGGACAATTAGCTCCTTCCGGCCTCTCGGCATTACAACGTGCTTTTCCATCTAATCCTCCCTTGCCATAATAAGCCTCGCCTCAAAAGACTATTTATGACAATTAAAGGTTGTAAAACACAAACATGCCTTCACTCGGAGACAATTTGTGAAGAAAACTTGAGATTTTGGGAAATACTCTAAGACTCTCAAGACTCCTCCTTGTATTCATAAATTTTTCATGTTTGCATCTGCCTTTAGAATCCTAATTTTCTTTTTTAACAAAAACCGTGAAAGATTGGAAGATAAAATAAACTATGTACATAAGCGATGCAATATTTGCATTAGCTAATTATTAGCCAATTATAAGCATTTGAAATTTAGATTTCTTGTTAATTCCTTGAAGAATTACCTGTAAAGTGGCAGTTCCAGTTCGCGGAGGAATTCCTGAGTCTGTCGCAACAATTCTGAAATAATGAACATCCATTTTCTCTCGATCGAGTCTTTCAATCGTGGAAACGATGCCGGACTTTGGGTCAAGTGAGAAGAACTCTTGAGATCGGGCATCCAAGAGAGACATCATGGAATATGACAAAACACCCCCTTCATCATCATTAGCCGAAATGGCCGTAACCGGGATCCCCGCTGGTTGTTCTTCCGGGACCGAAGTAATGTACAGGGATTGTTCAAAAAACGGAGGGTTATTCCGCGTCTCGGATCTTCTCGCCCGACTCCCATGATGGAATTGTCCCTTATGTCCTCCCCGGTGAATTACAAAGTGGATGAACTGAGTCCACGGGATTTTCTTCTCACACTTCAATCTCACTTTCAATCCGCCTTCCCATGCTTCATTGAACAAACACCAATCTCTCCGAGCCACGACATTCCTTCCTTCGATGCCAAAATAATGATCACTCCCCGGGACAAATTTATATTTCACTTCGCACTCATTCCGAAGAGTCGACGGCAAAAGTTGAAAGACGTCAACTAAGACTTCGGACGCTTGGAGGCAAAACGGAGATTTGGGTAGGAGCAACGAGGCGAACACGTCGTCAGTGGATTTGGCAAATTCAAATTTCAAATCCTTGCCCACGTCTTCTTCTCCTTTGATGAGAGTGATTGGGAAGGAAACGTAGTCGAAATGGGGAACTCCACTGCTTCCTCCAACCCCATAAGCGTCCACGTAAAGCAAAAATGAGTCCGGGAGCAATTTTGCCAAAGTGTTCAAACTCACTTTACCGGACGAATCCACTCGAAGGGCTTTGGAGATCCAAGGGTGGGATTTCGAGGGTGAAAGCCGATATGAGAAATTCCCGGGTAAGGAGGCAATGAAGGCGGGGAGGACTGGCGGGGTGAAGGCGAAGAGGGCGAAGAGGAAGCAACTCACCCCCACCATGTCTGTTCCATGGGTTGAAGGCGACTGGACGAGAGTTGTTGAACCGTGGGAGTCGCCGTAGGGGAAGAGTCGGCAGGTGAGCTGGTCCGCCTCAGGGCCATCCAGACTACCACCAACAACGGGGATCTTCTCCTTCACGTTACAACCACACCACGTAGGATGCAAACCACCCTTCGATCGATCCGAAGAGGGTGACTCATCCCCCTCCCTCGCAACGTTCTTAGATTCCTCCGAATTCGGGATTCACTCCCCCTCATCATCAATTCTCCCCTACTCGCCACCCGCACCCTCACTTTTCCATCTTCCCTAACTACCACAATATACTTTACTCCAAAAAGGGAAGGAAAAAGAAAGAAAATGAAAAGAAAACTTATTCTACCCCATTACATGACATTTTATATACGAGAACATCCCCTCACCACGCCATGCTATCACTAACAACCCCAAAAACCCTAACCCTTACAACTCTATGTATACCTCCTTATTACTTCCAGCTTCCAATTGCAAATGTTTTGTTAGATAGCTCCCTTAGGCCCAATTCTTATACTCGATCCTCCTTATTTCCTTATTCCTTCTAAGATTCAATTCCTTTTTTGAATCTTCCATGCTATAAAAGCAAAATACACATCACGATATATAATTTGTTCACAAAGACTTCCTCACACTTATTTTATATTACATGGACCAAGAATAATATACCTATACCAGGAACTGATATAAAGTTCGTTCTGTAATAAAATTACAAACCTTGTTGTATTTTTCACGACATTTTCTCACCCCTGCCTGCCAAATTGAAATAAAAAAAACGAGGAGAGAAAAGAAATTATTAAATAAGTGTAAATTATGTGTTGTAAAGAATAGGGCGTGACGAAGCATTTGGTCCTCATTTCCATTCTACTGTAATTTCTCTTCGTTCACTCTAAGTCCTTTTAGTGCCATACATAGTCTTCCTCTTAATAAAGCCTCTTGAGAGAAGAATGAAGTCCGTGCGACCGTTAAGCCCGTCGCTCAATGCTAGCACATGGACAAGATATAATAATTCCCTCGGCAAATGTTGATTTTAGCAATGCCGATGAGTATTGTATTACAGATCCATGTTGGTTTATGTAAGTTAATATATCCTCATACAAAGTCGAGATTCGTTGAGGACCAAATACTTAGAAATGCCCCAAAGAGATTTGGGAAATTAAAGGGAGGAATGGAAATTTGTTGTTACATCAAAGTGATCCGCATTGTTCCCCTTCTATCTCATTTGAATGAGGAGCTAATTGGTCTATTGTGAGGAGATGGACGAAGAGGGGAAGAAGAACAGTTAGTCAAAAGATCCACAACTCATTATGAAAACCACTAATGGAATTGGGAAGCAAATGAGAAATCCATTTTATATCTCCCTAAATTCTCCTTCCATCAAATAAATAATAAATAAGGTTTAATGAAATTAAGAACTTGTCCTGGCGTCGGTTATATAGGATCATGTGGAAGAAGGACACATGGGAGTGAATCCTGTTTGAGGAAATGGTTCAATAAGGGCGGAAGATCATCATCATTTTCATCATGGAGCATGGAGTGAGATGAGGGTGCGATCGAGGGGGAGCGAAGATGCCAATGACACTTTTCTGACTGAGATGACGCAGAAGTGAAGGCTCAAAAGGAGTTGGGGTACACATGTCCATTCCATCACCTACTGAATGAAATGGAATTTTAACAATGAGAACTTGTAAGGTCACACAACCTCAAGACGCACAATTAACAATTGTATTTTATAATAGGGAGTCTTGAAGAGGAACAGAAAAAATGTATAAGGGGACAATCTTCAAGTACGTCTTTGACTTCACGAACAATTTCAAATTGACAAATCGAATTTGAGAGTTTTGTCACTTCCATATATTGCAACCCAAATCTGACATTTCACATCTTTGAACTCCCATGTTTTTCATTTGGCTTCATTCAAGCGAGCTCGTCCAATCATGCAGATGATTTAATGAGTTCCCACAATTTCGCCCTTACGCCTTTTTATTCAATCTCGCGTAACGTTGAGTCGAAAAATGGGGGATATTCAACAATATTTGTTAACCATACCAAGAGTCAAGCAAAAGGAACCAAAAGCATGTCTACGATTAAAATAAATCTCTACTATCTATTTTGAACAAACATAAATACTTGAATACATAAAAGTCGACAAACATCAATTTGTCCATAAAAATCTCAATAGTTAATCCAATTTAATTTAATTATATTATAATTGAACAACCATTATTATTGCATTCAATTGTCAATAAATTACATAGTTTTATTAAAATTAAATGCATACACACTAAGAATTATTTAAATCTAAAGAATGGAGAAAAGTAATAATGAGTTGCTTTGTTTAGGTTTAGTAGCATAAATTAGGGAGTTTGTATGGTCGAGGAGGGGCCTGGCGCTTGCTTGCTAAAAAGCAAATAAAATAAACGTTGCATTTGAGTTTTGGCAATTCTCATCCTTGGAGCTTAGGGTTGAGATCGCCAGGTGGTGCGGTGAGAGGGAAAGTCTCTGCCGTCCGCCACGAAAATCTTCGTCAGCTGTGTGGGGGAACTTTGTCCCGCCTGGACCCGCCCGAACCCGCCCTCGTCCTTCACTCACACGCTACTCTGACCAAACTCGCCCTCCTCGTCTTTCTTCCACTGGCCTCCAAGAACACCCGAGGTCCAAGATCTTTCCCAACATTCGCCCCAAGTAAGTTTCATTTCTACCCTATGAGTCTCCCTACATTGCCAATTGCAACACGCAAATAAATATAAATCCTTCCCAGCATCTTCACTTCCTCATTTAGTTTCAGACTTTCATCACTAATTTCACTAGCTTTATTTTTCTTCATTTCTCCATACAACCCTGTTGACCTCCGAGGGCATTGACTCATCCAGCGAAAGTCGTTCTCAAAAGGGAACCCAGGGGACCTTGAAGTGAGAAGTGATGAGTAATTGGGGGCAGGTGGGGGGAACCCTTTGACTCCTTTACTAATTTGTCGCATTGGACTGCATTGGGTCTTTTGTGTGGAAACGACCATTGCACTTCTTTTCCCCAGCCTCTTTCTCTACTACGTAGATGCTTCCTTCTTCGCGTGAGCGAAATGAGCAAATTGAGAGCCCCACTTTGTAATTGACTTTGTAAGGAGATTTGTTCCTTATAGAGACCAACTATTTATCTCCGCCCATTTCAATTTCTTTAATTTATCCGCGGATGAACTTCATCCTTTTCGCAAATTCTTCTTTCCTTCACTCAAGACCTTTGAAGCTCCTCTCGAAACTCCCTGCACGAAGGGAATCGAGTCCTAAAGGTGACCTCTGGCCATTTTCTTCCCTCATTCCTTCCCCTCTAACCTCCACGCCATAAATTGTATAGTTTTGACCAATTTGAGAGAAATTTCGCTTTTTTACAAAATTTTCAGTTTAAAAATGTCATTTAATTTTCTTTGATTTATTATAGAAGAAGAGGGATTTGAGAAAAGAAGGTGTTTGCTGCAGGAGTCACCGTGGCGTTAAGGATGAGCGGTGTGAGTTCGTCATCGCAGAGCTCGAGCGCCGTCCGAGCCCTGGCGATGGAATACAAGGGGATTTTGGACGAGCCGATCGAAGGCTTCCGAGTCCGCCTCCTCAACGATGACAATTTATTCGACTGGGAAGTGGCGATCTTTGGTCCTCCTGACACGCTCTACCAAGGGGGGTACTTCAAGGCACACATACGGTTTCCGTCTGACTATCCTTATTCACCTCCAACTGTCAGATTCCAAACCAAAGTTTGGCATCCCAACGTCTATGAGGTAAAAACTAAAAGTTTACAAAGGTTTGTTCAATGCTTAAATGGTCTTATGTTTTTAAATTTTAATTACAACTTATTTTGAATGTGTTACAGAATGGGGATTTGTGCATTTCCATATTGCATCCACCAGTCGATGATCCTCAGAGCGGCGAGATGCCGTGCGAACGATGGAATCCAACACAGAACGTGAGAACGATTCTCCTCTCGGTCGTTTCCCTCCTCAATGAGCCGAACACGTCGTCTCCCGCCAATGTCGATGCCTCCGTGATGTACCGGAAATGGAAAGAATCAAAGGGGAAGGACAAGGAGTATGAGAACATAATAAAGTAAGTTTTCTAAAAACAATTCATTTCAATTACAATGAAAATAATATGGCCATGCTTCTTAATGCAATTTTTTTTATTTTACAATTTTTAATTGTATTTGTGATATTAGGAAGCAAGTGGCGCTATCGAAGGCAGATGCCGAAAAAGACGGTGTAACAGTCCCGACCACTCTAGAAGACTACATTCTAAAAGCAAAACCTCCAGAGCACAATTTGGAAATGACGGACTTCTACGACGATGATTACGACCTCGACAACGATGATGATGAGGGAGATGAGGGGGACGAAGCCCCGAACCACTATGACGACGACTCAGGGAATGGCGGAGACTCATAAATAAATTAATTTAAATCATCATGCCCAAACACACACGCCGGATTCGTCAATTGAAGTGATAAAAAATTTAAAAGTATTCTTTATTTAACTATCCATAAGTGAAATAAAATAAAAATCTTTCATCTGTCATCCATTAATAAGAACCGAGACTTTGACTTATTTTTACATGATCGTCATTTAATTTTTTAAAGCATACTCATACCTTAGCTTTCATTCACCATTAATCATTTTTATTTATGATATACATTATTTTATTCGTTGTCTATATTAAATTGAACATTATTCATTTAAAGTTAAAGCTTAAACATAGTTGACCAAAAGATTAAAGCATAACAAATGATTGTAAAAAATTACTATAAAAGTATATTATAATAATAAGGAATAAGAATATTACTTCAAATGAAACTAAAACGATTGCCAAACTAGTCATCTATAATAATTAACAATTCAACCAATTCTTAATTAAGATCCGAGTAAGAGTTTCCGAAGGAACATTTTTACTTTTTTTACACTTGGTTTTCATATAAGAAAATTGGGTGTCTACATTTACAAAATATTTTAAAGTCAGTCAAAATGAACAATCGAATCGGAATCTTTTTTGTTCTTTTGAGCATAACAGTGTCTTTGGAGGCTCTTGGCGCAAACATTAAGAGGTGACAATCAAGAAATATAACAAAGAATAATTATAAATTATGTAAAAAACTCAACCAATAACAATTAAACAGGAGAGTCAAGCAAGGAGAAAAGTACCAGCAGTATGATTTAAGAAAGAAGCGAGATTCGATAGACGACCTTCACTCTGTACGAACTAGAAACCTTTTTTAACCTGAACAAAATATACACAATAAAGGCTAAATTGAATTTCTCTTTAAAGCTATAAACTGTAACTTATAATTGCAGGAGAAAGTGGATCCTTTAGAAGAAAAGGCCCTTGGCTCAGCACCAATCTTCCGCCGAAAAAGAGACGGCGATGAGGTTAAAAAATAATTTCTCTTAAGCTACCTTTTTTCAAATGCAACTACATTCAACATTCGAGTTCAAATTTTTAAAATTTGTCAATTAGGCTGACGAAGACGAGCGACAAGCTCATGAGGAAATGGCGGCTTACGACTCAATTAAATCCGCCGGGTTATCAATCGAAGCAGCCGCTCATGACGTTGAAGCCTCAGCTGGCGCCGGAGGATTTAAAGGCTTAAAGACAAACCGAGAAAAAAGTGAAAGGAGATACGACGACGTCAACAACCAAGGACGGACCGTTTACGAAACAATCAAAACAAGTGTTGAAGAAGAATCAGAAGAGTCTGAAGACAACGGCGACTCGAATGAACAAGATAACCGCAATTCCGACTCGTCAGATTGCAAAGATGGTACATTAAATAAACTCATGGTCAAATCCTCAGCCTTGGCCCAAGAAATCACCTTAGTTTTTGATATCCTCCGAAAAAGAGAAGAGGACCTAATGAGGGAAATGGAGAGTTTGAAGAACGACGTTGAGAAGGCGATAGGAATTCTCAAGTCGGCAGAAGCTGAAGCCTCAAAGAAGAAATTGAAACTGAGGAAAGTATGAGGAGCCATACCAACAGAACAAGTCAGATTGAGATGAAAGATGGAAAATGAGTGTAAAGAGAAAGGTGTAGATCATTTTAATAAATGAAGTAATAAAAGAGTAAGAAACGGTCTTGTTGAGATTTGGTTCCTTCGGGGTCAATTCCCTTTGGATTTCATCCGAGTAAAAGAGAGATGATGGAAGCGTGGCGGAAGATGTCTTTTGTACCCTCAGAGGCGGTCGAGGCGGAAGGCGTCTTCGGCATTTGGGTCGGAAAGGACGAGGCCGTCGGGGTCGGAGAGGAGATGAAGGCTGTCTGGGTCAAGTGGGCCAAGTCCCTCACGAAGGGCCAATGCCGCCGCTTCACTTCCAAAGATTTCTTCAAGCGGTTCTCCTCGCATCTCAGGAAAATCACTACCCATGAACTCTATACAAAACATTATTTAATACTCCAATTAGACCACAGCATTGACAATTATTATTACTATAGCAGATCTACATACTCTTTGCATCAATGGCATTCAACGAGGTGATTAATTACAAAAGTATAAATAAATCGTAATCTAGCAATAAGTAAATAGTTCTAATTTTTAATAAAATATTTTCTAGAATTTCTAGAATATGAACTTCTTGTGTCAATGTTAGGTAATTAGGCATAGTTAGAACTAATTGTAAATATTTCTTTTAGAATTAAATGATTTTACCCGTGAAAATGATTTCTGGTATGGAAGAAGGCGTATTTGGAGTTTGAGGTTGAGGATGATGAGGAGAAATTTGTCCAATTCCGGCAGTGGCGGCCGTTTGGATTCCCCCTTGGTTGTACGGGACGAAAGGGTAAGAGGAGACCATGCCGCCGCCCTGTTCAAAATCATTTGTTAGTCCTGTCATGTCACCCTCTCGACCCGAGAGGGTGAGACCTTCCCCACCCGACCCAGAGCGTAAATAAATAAAAAGTGAAATGAAAAACCTGCCAAGTTACAGGCACTCTCTCGGCACAGTTATTATCCATCTAGAGAAAGAAGCAGGTAAGAAGACGACAACAACAACGACCCTCAACGCCCACTCACCATGGAGAAGTGCTCAAAGTGCTGTTGAAGTGCTTGAGCTTGTTGACTCAAGTAAAAAGACTCGGAATTTGGCTGTGCAGCTCCACCTGGACTCCCCGGCCCACTCAGTTGACCATCCAATGGACTCCCACTCCGAGGAAACTATTCCATTTTATAAGATCTCTTTAATTACACTCAACTCATCATCTCTCCTTCACCACAATCAAAATAAATGAAAAGTAATGAATAGTAAATGTAATTTAAGTAAATGAAAAATAAAAGAATTACTGGCGAGGGTGAATTTTGAGGACTAGGTCTTGGAGGTGTCCGATAGGCGTACCTCTACACAATTATAATGAACAAATGAAATGAAAAACAACAAAAGGACCCAACTGATAAGATTGAGCATTCAATAATAAAAACAAATGGTAATGACAAATGACTCATGATCATGCCGTCACTCACATTCGGATTCTGCTCTGCGAAATTGTGGAATGTGGAGGATCCTGAATTGCTGTTCACACCAAGTCCATCAAGTAGGTTGGGTTGAACAAGGAGCTGCTGGGGACTCACACTTGTTGGGGAATAAGTCACGGAACTCCCCGTCAGCGGACTCTGAAATAATATCGATAAATCAATCATTAATTTCCTTAATAATCCCAGTTAACCAAGAGTCAATGACAGATGCTCAAGTATATTCAATTCACATAAATACATTACTCATAGACAAAATTACCGTTGAGTAAGGTGATTGGTTTTGTGTTTCTTCAATCTCGACTGACTGTTGGAGAGGTGGCGGGAATTGGAACTGAGTGAGGTCCGGAAGCGAACCAGTTGAAACAGACTGAGGAATCTCGAGAAAACCACTCATGTCCATCACCTTCTGTTCAAATGAGTTCTTAATGGATTCCTCCGACGAGTCCGGCACCGTCGAGGGAATCATGAGGGAGTTAAGAGCTGAGTCGGAATTCGCCCTCCGCCATGAACTATCTAAAATGTCGAAGAAATCGTCTGAAGACATTGAATCTTCATTTTACATCATGTGTTCCAAAAAGCCATTTAATATAAATCAATCTATCATTCATATCGAACAACTATTGATCTTTTTTGCAATAGGTGGATCATAAAAGAATAAAAAAGAGTAAATGTAATACCCATAGGGGGTGAGAGGTAGTTGGTCATGAGGAGGTTGTTCGATCCCGAGTGCCCATGCGACATGTTCGGAGGAGAGGCGTAAGGAGCTGCTTCTGCCCGCCGGTTTGGTGACAACCGCACAGGACCAATTGAACTCCGCGATGCATTTCGGGGGGATGAGGAAGGCGTGTAAAGTCGCTGGCCACTCTGTAAAAAAATGAAAAAATTGCCATTTCAATGCATCGTTCACCCATTTCCCTGTTTGCTCTCCTGTGGTAATTCACAATGTACTCAGGTGGGCTCGATGGCCTTCAAAACATCCTTTCAAAACCTACATGAAAAACTCGTTTTCCTCACTTATACGACTCGTCTAGTAAAAAAGACTTCTTTATCGAGAACTCCACGTCTCTTTTTCAATAAATTCATATATTTATTAGGTAGGTATATTCGTCACTCAGACGCTATCAATTCGTGGATTTTACAAAGAACTACACCTAAGTGGAGGACGCATCTCTTCTCGGACTCATGACGGGAATAATTGGAATATGTGAGGTAGATGAGCCTTCTTGCCCACAACAAATTTTTTTCCAAACAGGCTTGCTCGTCCGTTTCAAAGAAATCTCTTGCTAATAAACAATTTAAGACGAAGAAATAACCAGGGTAAATTCCATTAACGCTCATCAACCCAACTCATCGTGCTATCACTCATTTTCCTCTGTAGGATAATTAAAGAACTATAGATAAATTTTAACATCTTATTTATTATTATTTCATATGTTTTCATGATCTCATGCAAATACAAAATGAATGGCAACATTTAACCTGATTACTATTTATTAAATAGTAGTTCTATTATATATCTTACATTAGGACTCATTAGTACCTAATTCATATAATTCTATATACAACAATGATATTGATTTCAACTCTATTTATAAGAGAATAATAAACTGCATATTTCCTTTTAATTAAAACTTTCGTGGTGAAACTAAAAATTTTGCGTTTAGTTGAAAGATACCAACCCGGACACGAGCAACCATTAAACAAATAATCAATTTTATATTTTAGATGAAAGTTATCTTGTCCATTCAAACAAATCTTTAATTCTGAAACCAATTAACTACTATTTGCCATTATCTATATTCATTTTTCTAATCTTGTTATCTTTTCCCATTGCTTTTCATTACATTTCGATTTTACATAATTGTGATATCTAACATGTCTCATAAAAATAGATTAAATGAAAAGCATCGAGAATCTCAATTCGAGATTCAACATTCAAAATAATAACAAAAAAGATTTTAAATAAATATTTGAGCGTATGTAATATTTATACAGTTATTCTTTTGTCAGTTGATGTTGAAATAAAAACTTGCATAAAAGGTTTAAAATTATGCCACAAAGTATTTGGATTTGGTAAGATGAAGTGAAGTGTCCTATTATTAAATAATGTGTCTCTGAATTGAGAGATCCTAAAACGTTTTAAAGATCAATCCAATAATTTTAGATACTTATAGCAAGTTTCATTTCAAGAACTAAATTGCCAAACCAAGAATTAAATTTAACAACTCACTTTAGGATTATCACTTCATCACACCTGGTTTTTATTCCCTCTTATAAAGGTAGGAAGTGAGGTAAAGTCGAGTAATCAAAATGATAAGAATCCTTAAAGATTACATTGCTTGAGCCAAGGGCTGGTTAGTCTAGGAAAGTGCGATCATACACATCAATGCAAATGAGATAATTAAGTTTTATTAAAATGATATCCGATTCTCATTCATAGCCCAGACTTTTCATTTCTACATTTATATGAAATTGTGAATGGTTTTAATTCTTTTAGAGGGATAAGTATATAAAAATGGGAAAAGAATAACGAGAGAATTACCCCTAGATTAGAATACTTGCCATATCAAGGTCCCTACTATTATTCTCAAGGTCATGAACACGAAGAAATTAGCCTATCATCCCAACATTGGTGAAGCTCATTACGACTCTCCCTTTCCTATGTCCCCATCATCTCTTCCATTGACATGCGAAGAGATAGAGAAATCCAATACATTCTATTATCAACGTCTCCCTCGACGGATTCTCCATTGCGGATCAAATAAAGAATGAGTTTAATCGAATTAAAATGAAAATGTAAATAAAAGTCTAGAAGGCTCGAAGAGAGGAAAAGTAGGTAATTGGATGAAGGTAATTTCATTTCCTGCCTCATCATCCTCCTCCTTTGAACAAATTAAATCATATTCACTTGTTTCTCTATGTCCTCAGACATTGTCAAGAACAAAATTGAGTTAAAGACTAATTTTAAGGGCTAAATCGTCCAAACATTTCCTCAACTACGCATAATCTTTTCTTTATAAAGCCTCTTAACATCTCTTAAGCTCCTCCGTCTGCATTGCCAATCTTCGCATTTAAGAGATTTCTACTACAACTGTACCATGTTCATACACAAGGGTTCTTTCTTCTGCGTGTATCAAATTAATCAAACACGCGGCGACCATGTGATAGTAAATATTGACCCAACATGGAACAAGTTCTCCAAACTCTTGATTGAAACATTGTTACAATGAACTGATGAGTATTTTCTAAATACAAATTAATCAGGATAATTTTTTTGCAATAATAGACAAGACACAATAAGAAACGAGAGGATTTTAATGCGTGTCGGAGCGGAGGAAAGAGATAAATAGAGGAATTGAGAAGGAACCTCTACCTTGTCTGTATGTTGGGCCATTTGATTGACATTAGGAAGAGATCCACCGCGGTAGGCTGACAAGTTCGGGAGATGAAGGGCGGCGGCCTTTGGCGGGACGGGTAGTGGGTTCGAAGGCGGGGCGGACTTGGTCTCCATGACCTCCTTCATGATCTGGTCGAAGGCGGCCTTCTCCTCGGCCTCCCGCTGCTTGTGGAGGGCGATCTTCTCGGAGAACTTCCGAGGATTGCTCGCCATCGTGCTCGGTGGCGACTCAAAGTAGGAGGGTCATCTCTTGTCCTCGGAGGTCACTGTGCCACTGAGCTGCCTCCAAGTTCTTCCCTCAATATGGAGGGGAGGAGGGGGAAACGCGCACGCGCTCACTTCCGCCATGACGCTCCTCCGACCCCCGATTCTCCGGGCTTTTATTAAACCCGCCTTCTCCCGCCGGGTCATCTCAACCCTCCCGCAGCTCATGAACTTCCCCCCTATCATCTGGCCAAAATTGACAAATAGCCTACGGAACTGGTTCTTTGTCAACTTTGTCATTCGGCCGTATATGGATAAGGAGTTTTCGGTCGAAGATTTTACCAAAGGCGCCAACCAGGTTCGTGGACCATATCAACCTTAAAGACCTTTTAACCTTTTTTATCTCACAGACATTAATTTATATAAAACTAATAGATCTTCTAATATAATTTGCGTTAAATTGTTTAATGAGCTTCTTATTATACTCACAATGAGAAATGACAAGAGATAAGGGATGAGTCATTGAAGATAACATAAATATGAAAATAGTGATTAATGTTGAATATTGTGAATTAACTTTTTATTAAATATGAATCTGTTGATGGCAGGCGATCTGTATTGTTTCTCACAAGTTGGCTCAAGGGAAGTATGATGAATTGGAGTCTGATGGCCTTGTCACATCTGAAGCTATTTCAGAGCTTAAGAAAAACGTCCCACTTTTATCAATCTCACAAATTAACAAGCTACCTGTAAACGAAGTAAGTTAAATATTTTGCCAAGGGATTAATTTTAATGATAATCATATAAAAGGATATTAGGCAAAGCTAACTATTTAATGTATTCAATTTACTTTATAGGAAGACATTTTTTTATCGTTCCCCTACCAAATTGGGATTATCTTGCCAGACGAGCCTCCAATCGAAAGTAAATCTTTATATCAGAATAAATAAATGCCATTTATTTACTTCATACTGGTCAAAACCGTTTTGAGTTAATGACTTTTCTCAAATGAAGACCATTATGTATACACAGCTAGTATAAATAAATGCTATTTTCCCAATAATGAGGCATTTTAAATCAAGAATTCGTTTAAAATTAAATACATGATCTTTGGATTTAATTAATAGTTGAAGGCGAAAAACCTGCTCAAATTCGTCATGTAGAAATCACCGTCGTCGCTCATGTTTTGCGAGATTACAAAACGAAGATTGAAGAGAATAAAGATTCTCTTTCGTTCATGAAATATGCTTCTGGTCAATCGGGTGATTTAGAAAATATGATGGTCTGCAACTATCGGTTCTTCCGTAATTTCACGGCTGGTGCAACCGACCCTTCTTGGACTATTAACTTGGCTAACCATTTTCTCATTACCGATTTGGCTCGATAATCAACTAACCGATAATTAATCGATAATTAACATAACAAAATGTATTTATAATATTTTAAAGTTATTTATTGCGCAAAGTTGAGAAATGTGCAAATGTCATTAAATAGTGGATCATTGTTCTTCGTAGGACTCTACACAAGAGAATTAATATTTATTTATTTATGTATAATATAAAACGAGAATACAAAAACGAGTCGAAATACAGACGTTCTTAATTACGCAATATTATATAAAATCTTAAATTGTAAACAAAATAATAAATAGTTTAAATATATATTGTTACAATAAATATTTAGCTATTAATTATAATACATTACAAAGCAGTCACAATATAATAAGTAAAATAATATACAAAGTCTTTTTACACTTAAGCCTATCAATTTATTAACTCCTACATTTTGCGAATAATATACTTACTTTAACATCAACATTATTATTATTGGTTAAATTAGGTTAGGTGAAAATATGTCATTGTTGTGTTAAGTTTTCATTAATCTATCGCTTTTTTCATTTAGGCCTCGAAAAGCTGCTAGAGCTAGCTAATGGCGAAAAAATCATAAATATTTTTTTAGGTTTTTAAATAACAAATGAGATTCACCCATCTTGTACATTTAAGTATTTAATTATATAAGTGAAGAAATGAAACCTTTGGTGCATGTTTATCTCGAGAGATTACTTTGTACAATGATACTTCTTAATGTCTTTCGGGATTCATGGAAAGGCACTCATAATTTACTTTTACAAGAAAAAAATTCTTATTGCTTGAGTATTCGTATTGGAGGCATTTAAAAATCCGTGAGGGCATTTAAAATACTAAAAATAAAGTCGACTAGAATCCCTCAAAATTATATTATGTTCAGTCTTGTCATAGATAAACTTTCTTTACTGATCGCCCTGCCGTTCCGTACGCGTCGTAACTTTCAAGTCCACGTCGCGCTTCGTTAGATCTCAATGTGCCAAAGCTTTCTCCAACACGTCCTCTACTCATCTCACCATCAAACCTAAAAGAATTAATACTGATTTTACAGATTATATTAACTGAAAACATTATAGTCGTAAGTAAAATAGCAAGTAGATATTATATATTTAATTATAGTATTTACCTTGAGTAAGGCTCTCTTGGATAATGCGGCTGTTGAAAATGAAACAAATTAGTTTCTTGCATAGGAGCCATTGAAGTTTGAAGCGGCTTTCCATCCAGAACGGGTTCAGCATAAGTCGCTTCTTCTTTCCCTTCCATCAAACGGCTAAATAAATAAAATAAATACAATACAGATTGAGATTACACTTTATCATTCTTTATAATTTAAAGAATAGTAATTTATCAATTTATTCGTAAATATTTACGCGTTCAAATTGAGATTTTGTCTTTGTTCAAAGTAGGAGTAGTCAGTGTCAGGATATGGGATGTTATCATCATCTTTCCTCCATCTTCGACCACAGAAGAATCCTCCAAGGAATCCAAGGAGGATCGCCAAGAGACAACCAATGCCAACAGCGATTGACAGCGTCTCTCCAGTGTACGTTTCATTTCCTCCTAATGGCAATTCCTCTTCCATTTCCTACCAAGAACGAAGTCATTTTATTACTTATATTGCCAAATAATTAAAAAAAAATATTTATACAGTACATTTAATTTAAACTTGATTAATAATTTGCAGCGTAGGGTTATTTCATCTTTATTCAAACATTACCATATTTTGTTGAGGGACTGGAGAGAAAGTTTCAGTTGTTTTTGTAGTCCTTGCAGGAACTTGCGGGCATTCAGAGTGAATGCCTGAACCAACAGCTTGCAAATATTCTTTTTTCCCTGCTCCCGGTATTGGTAAACATTTTTCTTCACGCTTGTGCCAACCACAGTATGGACTTCGGAGCCCAACACATGCGACACAAGAGCTCAACTTGGCTGTCCTACATTCTCGGACATTGATAAGAGTAAGAGTGTCATCGGAACTGGCAAGGAGCCTTGGGTGAGAGTCGGTGAGAAGAAGAAGCTGCCTTACAGGAACTCGAGGTGGGAAAACACGAACTTCGGATACGAAAACGGTCGTTTCTCCGGTTCTCACAAAGGTCAAGATTTTTCCTTCCTCTAAAATTACCAATTGAGTTATAAGTGAGTATACTGATGTCATGAATTGAAACAAGAAACTTGCCTTTAATAATGTTCATGTTCTTTGAATACGCTACAATATTATTGAATCTTTGATATTTTAATTTAGACTTACGAGTTCCAACAAAAATGACATCTGTTTGAGTTCCATCGAGAGTAGAGACGTTGTTGTGGACGGCAATGGCCGTGAGACTCTGTCGAGTCAAAGTGATAATCGGAGATCCGCCCACACTTCCTACGTTCTCGTCCATCAAAACATGGTTTTGAACAAAATGATAATATTCATCCGGAAGAGTCGTGCTGTCATTTTGGCAAACTCCGGGCCTTGGCTCAGGAACCTTATCGGAAGAAAGTGGAAGCCAATGTGAAGTTGGCGTTTCTTGGCCTTTGAACTTTCCGTCAAATACGTCGAGAATGTCTCGGAGAGTAAAGGCGCAAACGGCAGAGCCCCCAATGCTATTTGATCCAGTACGGAAAACCGCATAGATGACTTTGGATCCCTCGTTGGATGAAGGTATTACACCAGTGAGAGATTCTAAGGAAAATGTTTAATTTTCAATATTGTTTATTTCATAATATTATAACCTATTATCAAACATTAAAATTAAATTCTTAAAAATTCTTACGAATTTCATTGAAGGAAAATGGGAAGTCTCCAGGGATCGAGCAATTAAGAGTCGCTTTGAAGAAACTTGTCCATTTGTTTTTACGCCCTGCTCCTCGATCACCCGCACAAACTCGACCAACGCGACTCAATACCGTCTGTTATTAAATGCACGATAAATAAAAAATCAATAATTTTTTCAATTTTTAGTTCACCTTTCCGCAATTTTTCATTTCCTCTGCAGTCTCACGGAAGAAGAAAAATACGAAATCATCATTGACCATCGATCCAACAAAATTTGGAGCTATTCAAGTAAAAGAATTGATTATTTTAACAAATTAGTTTGAGTTTGCAAAATAATAAAATGTTTTAATGAATATAAAAAAGTAATGTAAATACCATTGAGAGAGTTTAAGTCATATTGCATTGTTCGCAGGGATCCCCAACGATGGATGAGAGGATCAACTTCGGCAAAATCCGCAACAGTGCCAGAAAACACGTCTCCGTTTTTAAGAACAATTGATGTTGAATTGTGATCAGGGTCATATGGGCAAATCCCTTGGCCTGACTTTTCATCTCCAATTTGCCCGTAAGTGTTGACTTTCAGAGTGTAGTTTCGACACCGAGGTTTGTAAGCGTTAGTTCCGCAGACAAAAATTGAACCATCTCCTGTTACGCTCAAGAGGCGAATATAATTTTCACAACGAACTGGATCTTTTCCTTTTGTCAAGCACATGGAAATGTCGTTTTCGTCTGAATGCCACTCAAGTTTCTAATTAAAAATTTAATTATATAAAATATTTATTAATTATTAGTTCCGCAACAATAAATGAATGACTTTTACTTCAAAATACGATTGAAACTTTAACGAATAACAAAAGAGATCTTACGTTATTCAACTTGAGTCCTGCTGATGTCAAATTGTAAACAGCATTTCTGGCTCCAACAAGGACGTTCTTTCCATCTCGAACAAAGAGACGAAAAAAGTCCGTGTAACTTCCATTTCCACTAAAGCGTACAGTGCCTTCGACAGGTTCTAAATGATAATATCAATGAATTGTAATTCACATATCAATTAACATTTAGTTCAATTTATTAACTTGTAATGTGCATTTTGTTTGTTTACTTTACCTCTATCAATGACCTTCGGCTTTAAATCTTCTTGCCATCCTCCTAGTGAGGGAGAAGACCCGAGGAGAAGGAAGATGAAAACGCCGAAGATGAACCCACACATCACAACATCATTTTTACTAGATAAGTAAACATCTTGTGAATTTTATCCTAATTAGAGTTTATCCAAAAATCAAAAAAATCTCTTCAAAATTAATATTTAAAAGAGTAGTATCATATAGGCTCTTTGTCACTTGACTTCTAGTTTATTAGAGTTAATGGGACATGAAGATCTTATTATCAGCCCTTCACTTTACATGGTTAAATGTAATTGCACGCTCACGTGTGCCAGAACTGGAAAGGAGTTAAATAGAAAGTAAATAACTATTTTCCCCTCTACCAACTAATTAAATGTCTTTCAAAGTTCCCCCAAACCGTTTAGAATATTATTTAGGGTCCAGTCTATGCCTGGATGAAGACCAAATTCATTAGAGGAGAGCAAAGGGTCAAAGGTCGTGTGCCCTATGAGGGTGAAGGCGAAGAAGACAGACGTGATGAGGGAGTCAAAGGGTGGAAATTATTCCCCGTTTCGACCACGCGCAGTTGGAACCCAACCCAACACCCCAACACTTCCACAGACACTAACTTGCATTTTATTTTGCAACTCGGTCCAATGGGGTAAAACGAGACACGTTGCTTGTTCAAGGCATCATGTTCCTTCAAAGACTTTTTTACCTGTAAAAAATCACATCTTGCGGGTGATCTCTTCGAATCTCTTATATTCATCTAACGTACCCGGAAATTGTCCCTTGTGCCTTGCTATGAAGCATAGGGGTTGACTATGGTTCAATGAAGGCGAAGGTTAATTGACCAAATAATTAAATTCACATGAGATTGCGGGGAATTTGAGTTTTAGCCAATGGTATTGGGCCAAGTTGCTGGTCTTACTTGAGGACACGTCACATAGAGTGAGACAAGGCTCTTCTCCATTTATTTGTCACATTCTGAGCCGGCGAGGAGAGGAAGCCACACGGGACACTCATACCGAAGACACCCTCGACGAAGGATCATTATGTTTAAGGTTCTCTTGTTAAGTTTGGCCCTCGGAGTGGCCGCCGTGGCCGGCGGCGAGTCCGACGTTCTCGTTCTGGGTGACAGCGACTTCAACTCGAGACTCGCTGAGATTGACAATGCCCTCGTCATGTTCTACGCTCCTTGGTAAGTGATCAATGCTTGGCGGAACTTTACACGTCAGTACTAACAATGTTGTTGACACCAGGTGTGGACATTGCAAAAGACTGAAGCCAGAGTTTGACAAGGCAGCCGAGACGTTGAAGGCCGATGACCCCCCAGTCTCTCTTGTGAAAGTATGTATTTCCAGCGCCAGGCATAATGCCTAATTACAATATTTTGAAGGTCATTGGGTTGACAATAGGCTTAATGCGCATTGATCCTCATTAGGTCGATTGTACCGAAGCAGGGAAGGATACCTGTGGAAAATTCGGCGTGTCTGGATACCCAACCCTTAAGATCTTCAAGAATGGAGAAGTCGCCGCCGACTATAATGGCCCACGAGAAGCTAGTGAGTCATGGATAATTTTGCCAGTTGGCAATTAGTGGTTAATTGATTGGTTAGAACCATATACTCATGCCGTGTCATTTTATTTCCAGATGGTATCATCAAACACATGAGAAGCCAAGTCGGGCCGGCCTCAAAAGAGCTCAAGAACACGAAGGAATTTGAAGCCTTTTTGAAGAAGGATGATGTCTCCATTGTTGCCTATTTCGTAAGAATCTCCATTTTTTATAGCATCTCCATATTTTTTATAGCATCTTTAAAAATTGCATTCAATGATGAATGGAACTGGCCAGAGTTCTGAATTATTCAGATGAGAAACATAGTTCTAATTTACCTGAGATAACAATTTTTTTTATATAAAACGCTTTTTGAATTAATTTACTTTTTGGAATAAAACTATAACTAATAAATTCCTTTTATTACTATTTATGCAGGGAAAGGACTCGAATATCGAGAAGTTTTACATGAAGGTTGCTGATAAGTTGAGGGAAACTGCTAACTTCGGATTCTCCAGCGAGCCAGATCTTGTTAAAGGACATGAAAATAAGATTGTCCTCTATAGACCAAAGTATCTCGAAAACAAGTTCGAGCCCTCTTCTGTCGTCTATGAAGGTCCTCTTGAGCATGAAGATTTCAAGAACTGGGTGAATGCCGAATTCCATGGTCTAGTCGGAGTTCGAACTCAAGACAGTGGACTCTTCAAGCCACCACTTGTCATTGCCTACTATGCCGTCGACTACAAGAAGAACCCCAAGGGCACCAACTACTGGAGAAACCGAATCCTCAAGGTTGCTCAAGGCTTCAAGGGAAAGTTTTTCTTCGCCATTAGCAATAAGGATGAATTCCAATATGAAATGAACGAGTACGGAATCGACTTTGTCCCATCTGATAAGCCAATCATCACGGCCAAGACCGTCAAGGGAGAGAAATTCATCATGAGCGGAGAATTCTCTGTTGAAGCTCTTCAAAAATTCTTAAATGACATCCTTGATGGGAAGTTGGAGCCATTCCTCAAATCCGAAGCCATTCCAGAGCATAATGAAGGAGGAGTCAAGATCGCCGTAGGAAAGAACTTTGACGACATTGTCAATAACAATGGAAAGGATACGCTTATTGAGTTCTATGCTCCATGGTGTGGACATTGCAAGAAACTTACACCCATCTTCGATGAGCTTGGAGAAAAGGCAAGAAATGACAAAAATTCCTTTATTTTTTCTATTTTCAATGATGAATGGAACTGGCCAGAGTTCTGAATTATTCAGATGAGAAACATAGTTCTAATTTACCTGAGACTTTTTATTGTATTCATTGTTTAATCTTTTATTTGTGGCAATTAATTTAATTTATTTGTTTGGATTATTTTAGATGAAAGGAGAAGATGTTCAAATTGTCAAGATGGACGCCACAGCCAATGATGTTCCTTCAAACTTTGAAGTTAAAGGATTCCCAACTCTTTTCTGGATTCCAAAGGACAGGTAAAATTTGAAATCGATTTAATTCATGATTTGCATATTCTTTGTTTTTCAAATGAAGGAGAAGCTAATTTTTGACTTTGAATTGCAGAAGTACTAAGATTGTGAAATACGAAGAAGGCCGCGAGTTGAACGACTTCATCAAGTTCATCGCGAAATCAGCTACGGCAGAGTTGAAGGGCTATGACCGTTCCGGAAAACCAAAGGATGTAAAGACCGAACTTTAATTGTGTCCACCGTGATAAATTACTTTTTCTCTTGTATGCGGAACAAATCCGCATTTCTTCCACCATCTCCTCACTTATTGGATACAACGAGTTATTTCCAGGAAAAATAGAAAATGAGAAATAAAAAATATAAAAAGTTGAAATGTAAGAATCGGATCTTCAATTCATTTTATTTTTTAAAGAATTAAACATTTTATTTACACAAGCATCCAAACACGCTCACAATCACGGTTCCACTTAACAATTCTCTTTTACATAATATATCAATTATAATTATTGTATCTTCATGCGGAATTATCATAATTCTTCATCTTACACACCATGACATCATTTGTTATAACATATTTTTAGAATTGAAGTATCGTCGGAAAAAACATTTTAAATATTTAACAACAATGGGGGTAGTTAATGAGTGAAATTAAATGGAGATAAAAAGCAGCGATTACTTTTTTTGTATATAGTTGAAAGGCGTCGGCCGAAGATAATTCAATTTGCGAGCTTGGATGGCTGAGCGATGGAGATTTTTCTTGTTGATACCCCTGACTCTGATGATGGGACTTCAGGAGCTACCGACAAGATTGGCATTCTGGGCTTCCCTTGAGGAAAATTCCCCAACTGAAATGAGGTAATTAAGTGCTTGATTAAAAATCATTATTTTTTTAAATTTGAGTTGAAATAAACCCAAACGGATTCCACTTAGATTAACTAACCTAACTAAATTAAGTAATAAAAATTATAGTTAATTGAATTTAAAAATTAATATGAATTTACCTTTCCTGTTTGTTTCGCCACTTGGTAGTCACCCGAATCAAAGTACTTTTGACCTTTAGCAAGACGCTTTTGTAGGAAGGCGGAATGTCCAGGCGGCTTTGCAGGATACCTCGACGCCAATTTGGCCTCTTCACCCTTCTCGACCTCCTGTCAACAAGTAACGATTTTAAATAAGCGTGCTTTCACAAACTTAATATTCGTCCGTTAAATGACCGTTGGCTAATCCCAAACTTTTCTCTGATCGCTCCTTTTGAGCAAACCCTCTTGAAATAATTATATGGGACAATTAAAATATAGTCATTAAATGTGTATTACAGCAGGGAAATTTTTCCCTTGATCCTCCTGTTCGCCCGACATATTTTCTCTTGTTTTTGTTGAGGTCGAGGTCGGATAAAGTCGGTTCCCTCGCGGGAGGAAGAAGAAGGTTGGGCAAGAGAGAAAGCAGCCAAGATGGCTCTGCACACTTCAACATCTCTCACACGCTCTCCTTCTCTCCCAATGAGACTCCAACCGTTTCACATGTTCTTCTATCTCAAGAACGTCAGATGCACATGTTACCCAAATTCTTAAACCATGTTATCAACACCCTTTCCGAATGTTTACATTTATATTAAACACTCTTTAGCTCCCATTTACTAGTAAGGACTCAACTTCTTGCATTACGATATATGGCCTTTCATCGTTCAGATGATAACGAGCTAAATTAAACGTGAGAAAGCTCTGCAGACCCAGAGCGTAGGAATATTAAATTCTGGAGAAAGTAATACCGTAAACAAAAATTCGTGTTATTAAAGGCCTATACCTAAGCCATTTAGTTTACTGTTTATCATAAACAGTTTATGATGCCGTTGCTGGTTGGATGTTGTTTAAAAAGGATCTTTACCAACGAGTTGATTATTAAATTATTAAATATTAAAAAAACCCTTTCGGCTTTCAACTCGAGGAGTCCAAGAATAATAGACGAGTGTTGAAAAGTTGGTTGAAGTGGCTCATTTCCCTTCCAAACTTCTCTCTAATCTCTCTAATACGAATTTCACACTTAATTCTCTCCTACTTAGCACTTTTCCTTTAACAATCATCCACATTCCATCTCTTGAGTCTCCGATGCGATGGGCAGATTACACAGGCATTAGCATAAATCAAGAATTCTTGAGATCCAAAAAACCCGATTCCCTCGGCCCTCAAAATCGTTCATAAAAACAATTGAAGCGAATAATCAGATTTGAATTATAAAATGAAATTAAATAATTATACAATAAATGTAAAATGTCACAGTCCGTGCTCAGAACTGCCTTTTTGAGTATAATCACAGATTACGGTAATGTGATGTAAAGTGGAGATTAGTAAAAGGAGAGTTCCATTCGTTTTCATTAGTTTATTGACTGGGACCACAATGTTGGTAAATGCCTCGCCGTTGTTTGGCATATTTAAGGACCTTTTAAGAGAATTCTAATTGGCACTTTAGAGTAATGCCGAGTTACACAGAGAATATAATTAATTGATTCAAGGGGAATTCATTCATGAAATCTCCCCTTTCCGCCTCTCCCTCCGTCCTCGTCCAAGTCGTCGTGGTCGCGAGGGCTTAAAAGACTTTCTCGCGTGTTCCTCTGCTATGAGGGTAATAGAGAAGCCCGAACGAAATAATAAAATAAAAATGATCGCTGCTCGAATTACCTCCATAACGTCTGTCCCTGATTCGGAGAGAAATATTAGAGTGGGGGGTTAAGAGGAATAATTAGGCGGAGATAGAGATCAGGCAAATCCCCTTTTTAATAATAGGATAAGAGGTCAAAGGGGATTTAGGAAAAGAGAAATATGGAGCATTCGACCATGCATGAATTTATGATTGGAAGACTCTCAAATCCCTTTTTCTATCCTCATCCTTTAATATTACTTTGAGTATACTCCCAGACGAGATGTATTTACCTAATAGCATCCAGAAATGTTGTAAAATGAGATACAACCTTTACCGTAATATGATCATCGTATTATGCATTATAAAAAATGATGTGTAATGTAAGCATTAAATGGAATCATCTATAATGCCCATGTTCTTACATGTACTACATGGGGATATTACTAAAATTACCAAATTGATATGATACATTATAGATGATAAAGTCTTGAGCGCATAGGAAATTTTATATTCATTGTCAGGTTTTACTATAGAAGAATACATAGGGTGAATAAAAGCTATGAGATGATGTGTAAAAATGGGTGTAAAAGGGAGGGTTGCAATAAAAGTGATGATGATGTGTTATTTCTCATGTGGGATAAATGAGGTTCCCGGGTTTCACCCGGATTCCTTCCCTAAACTATTCCAGACAATTTGAGGATCAATCATGTGGGAAGCTGTGTGTGGCGGAGTCTTATCTTCCCCTTCTTTCCAACAGCAGTGGCATGAGCCCTGATGCTCTGATGCAGTAGCAATGGTTAATGGGACTGAACGGTAATCTTCTCCGCGAGCTACGTTTAATTGACCGCCTTGGCGGGGGCGGCGGTGAACATCTGGCCCACGTAAAATCCCCACAAATCCCCCATCATTATTATAGATCACATTATCCCTCTCAACCACACCACTTCAGATAATAACTCAGACACTTCTCTCGATCTCTCTCTCTTCACACTTACGTGGAAGCTAAAAAAAGAGATTTGTCCGATTCAATGGGAATGAGTTGAATTGAATAAACTCTCATTCTTCATTATTCTCTTCAAAATTTTCACATTTGAAAAGGTCGATTTGTGGAGGCTTATATGAGTATCAAATCTAGGGAAATGGATTCATATATCATTAGTGTAAAAATTATGAATTAATTCATTACTTTTTTTATTTTTGTGGCAAGCTTAATTTTATTAGATGACAAATACAATTAAAAGATGAAGCGGAGGGTAATTTACTCGTTTCGGGTTCTTTATTACTTAAACCGATGAAATACTCCTGATTTCGAAGCTTCGGACCTTCATTCTTCAAGAACCCTAAGCTAGCATAATCGATAGGTAATTCAACCATTTTCGTGTCAACAGTTTTGAATTCGTAGTTTTGATTTTATTTAACTTGAGCTATTATTCATGTATGAAGAGTCTTTTAACTCATTATTAATTAAATGCTCATAAAAATAGTAAATTACTAGGTAATTTTAATTCCACTTCCATTTCATATTAGTAATATGAAGTGTTCAGTTATGTACATACCTAATGTAAAATGCCTCTCGTTGATTGCGATTGTATGAAGATCTGAGATTAAGAACTTGTGGACAATAAAATGGCTTCGGGTTAATACTGCTTCATGTTGAGTGACAACTTTAAATTATAATGTTACTTTTAATTACTCACTTCAAGCTCCAAATGATGTCCACAAGCATAGTGTAATTGTTTTTTTCAATATTTATCATAGGCGTAAGCGTAAGGTACCTATAGGTACCCAATAGTCATCACTGGTTTTTTTGCAAAATCTCAAAAAACATTATTGAAAAACTAAACATTTATAGCAATTAATTAATAAAAATGTAAATAACACGATTAATTATTTAAGTTTAAATTAAAAAATATCAAATAAAGTGAAAAATACTAATAACTAAAAATATTCGATCAATTTTATGTATTTTTAAATATTATTAGATACAATTAGTCAAGTAAATCTCTATGAAAAAGAGTAAAGAAAGCTAGCAGCAATGGCACCAAAATCAAAATCAAAATCAAAAATGACTTTTAATGAACCGAAAGAGGATGCAAAAGCAATTAAATTTTCCAACTGGAAGTCGAAGAAAAAAGCAGCTCCGGATAAAGGAAAGAAACAGCTCATACAGAGAGGATCAAACCAAGATACGCTCACCGGACTCCGCTATGGAAGAGTTCACAAAGCGTATAAACCACCTGTATGGCTTTTTCATATATAATAACTCACAATTAAAACAACGAAGAAATGTCAAATCAGTGAAGTAAAATTATGAATCAATGTGGTAGAGTATCGAATTGTAGGGTTTAAAGATTTTAATTGACAGGGTTATTATTGCTGTTGCTGTCCAGGTTTTTGTGGATCGGTAGGAGTACAAAGTTCATGTTATGGTTTACCCTGCGAAACCAGTGATGATCCTAGTGGCGAGATCACATAGGCGAGACTTGCAGGAATAATCGGATGTATAGTAAGATAAATTAAAATTTAAACTTGAAATTTGATTAGTTCAAAAAGCTCAATTCTTAAACTTTCTTAAGGAAATGTCGCTAAATATCTTAAATTGTGATCATAGGTTATGATCCTTATGTTGATCTATATAATCGAACTCATCTTGGGCCAAGAAGTACCGAGAGTTTGCTCACAAGTAGACAACGGACAGAATATACAAACATACGCCGTTGAATTTTTTAATCAGTCGTACACAAAAAAGCAAAAGCGATTTTATAGTTACCGTGATCCTTACAATTTTTATGGAAATCGGTACTTAAAGATAGAGCTTTCTATGCTTCTTTCCAATTTCTCACGTTGAGTAAAGAGTGTGGATTAGTAAACAGTGCAAAATTAAATGTGAAGTTTGAACTTATTTGGCTAATTGATTCTTTTCAGTTGTCTCTCTGGTGGTTGGGTTATTTATATTTTACTGGAAAATTTTTAACGATTGCTTATTGGAGTGCCACTCTCATCTACATCATTATGTTCAACAATATTCATTCTAATTTGAAAAGAGTAGATCCTTATCTGACTCTTGATAACTAAAAAATGACTTGGGCCTACATCGTCACCATAACCCTTATATTAGAATTCATGTTTTTCTACTATGGTTTTTGCTTCGTCCAAGAAATGTGTTACAAAGGATCAAAGGCACCCAGTGGTAGCGGCTTTGAAGTCGGGACTGGGCTAAGTGGAATTGCCATACACAAAGCCAAACCCGTTCTTGAGCCAGAGCCTTCATGAAAATCGGGAAAGACAAGGAAGCGAAGCTAAGGGAAATCACACGAACGCGTTCGCAAAAAACGAACGAGAAAGCCCAAAAAGAGAAATAGCAAATCTAAAAATAAAATAAAAAATAATTCGTGTTCATTTTTGTTATTTTATTTTTATAATTTTCAATAAAACTCTGTGATATCCGATATCTTAAGTTGTTTTTAATTGAATTCGGGCAGATTCTTACTATTTCTTACGGATAAAGAAATAATTATATTTAAAATTAGTTATTTAGATTTCAAATGTCCGAATTTTGAGTATTAGATTGGGGGCAAAGAAGAAAGACATTTTATTTTAGGTATTATAATTTTCATGTGTGTATTTTTCAGGTTTAATACAATTTTAATCGTGGAATCATAGGATATTAGGCATATTAGGTATAGCAATCTCATATTGTAATTGTAAGTTCGAAAGAAAATCAGTAGAAAATAAAAACGCTGTGAATCAATGGAATAATACGGATATCTTCTCCGGTACGAGTAAGTTTAATTGACTCGCTTCGTTTTTGGATGGGTCGGCGGTGATCATCTGGCCGCCCAAGTAAAATCCTCATAAATCCCTCATTATATCAGAGATCATTTATCCTTCTCAAACACACGACTTTAGATAACAGTTATAGTAACTCTATCTCTTTTGACACAAACTTACAATTGATACATTAATGCAAATAGAATTCCATGATTGAATAAACTCTTGATTATTTATATTTCTTCAAATAGCATTTAAAAATGGTTAGAGGATTGAAAACAAAAATATATAGCGTTTTAGTATCAAATAGGGATGGATTATCTATCTAGAATGTTCAGAAACTACATTGAATATATATTGGTTTATTTAATTTTACATCAATATAACAAAACAAGACAATAGTAATCAAATATAGAAATTATTATTAATATTTATATACTTAAAAATACTGTGAATGTAAGTCTATTCAATGGCTTATGTTGGATATGGTTGTAAGTTTTAAGTAAGAACAGATGAAAAGTGTGCGAATTTGACCCGGCTCAATTTCATGGGCGGATGAGGTATTGAAAAAAATTCCCTAAATTTTCTACTCATGAAAGTTCAGTTCTCTCCAATTAGGTGAGATTTAAAGATGCTGCTTAGAGTTGTTTTCCTCGTTTCCGTCGCCTTCGCCGCTGAGCCGACGGACTACTCGAGACTTCGGACCGACATTCTTCAAGGGTACGATAAGAACGCGAGACCGGCTCAATCGATAGCTAATTCAACCGTTGTTCGTGTCAACGTTCTACTTAGAGGCTTCGAATTTGTAATTTCCAACATATTTAATTCATTTTAATAATATTAAATAATCAGCCGATGTTTAACTTATCTAGTTAATTCTAAGCTAAATAGCTCTGAATCATAATTAAATAAATTTTAAAGGATGAAAGACGTCAAATTCTCACGCTCTTTGCATGGACTGTGATGGTAAGATTTTTTTTAAAATTTGCTATTTAAAGTCATATTTATTCATTTTAAAATTTTATATTATGTATTTGAAATATTAAATATAATTAGATAAAGTGAAAGTAGCACCCTAACTTTTAATTAACAGATGTAATTAATAATATATAAATTTAAATATTATTAATCTATATTTTTTGTATTTAGACATGGAAGGACACTCATATGAAATGGGATCCAAAGAACTACGGGAACATCACAAAGACTCATTTTGCGGTGAGTTGTATTAGAAGGCGGATTAGGAGGATTCATTTCTTTTGTCACGGGTGTTTACATTGAGGGTTTCTCCACTTTAGGCACATGAAATTTGGCAGCCGGACCTCTCCGTGTACAACAAGTGAGTGTTTACTAGGAGAGTTTGCTTTTTCATACATCCTCAAACCCTTCGCTCTTTTCCAGCCTCGATCAAAGCGAAATTGATCATTTTGGAAACACGAGAGTTCTCGCTTTCTCAACTGGGCAGCTCGTCTGGGTGCCTCCTACGAAACTCCAAGTAATTCATCATCACTCCAGGAAATCCCATTCATTATCTACCTTTCTATTGCATTAGCTCTCTTTATTAACCTACTAACAGGAAAATTGCTAATAACAAGGATTTATTCCTTCTCCTTGTCCAAATACTCCCAAATTACTTTTTTTTATTCGATGACGACTTTTTCAATCCTGGAAATTATTAAAAGTTAATTAGACGTGTAAAGAAGTAGTTTAATGAAATGGGCAATTGAGCGGACGGGGTTTATTTTCCTAAGGTTGGGTGCTCAACGAATTTACGTCAGTGGCCGAACGACGTTCAATCCTGCGTGGTCGTATTGGGTTCGTGGGCTCATGATGGGTCCGCCATCGACTTGCGGCTTTACACGAATATAACCTCAGTAAAAACACCACAATTTCCTTTTTAACTTACCGCATAATAACAATCACATTTCTATTTTCTATTTACATGAGTGCAATGCTAATATGCTCACTTGTATTTATGCTGGTTTTCGTGTGTAGATGCAACTCATTGATTTTGTGGAGAACCGAGAATGGGCACTTGTGGACAACAGAATGATTCGTAGAGTCACTGGTGAGTGACAAGTTTCAAAAGAATCTTGCTTTTAATTATGACCAATTTACCGCAAGTATTTCATACAATAATATGTATCCTGTATCTAATATTGAGTATTATTGTGCACATGCTTATACAATTTGGAATAATATTTCTATATGATTAAACTCAAGGATTACTAAACTACTATGTCATTGACAAATGAATAGATTGTTAAATTGTTATTGTTGTAATATTGTATGTTATGTTATAGTTTATGCCGGAGCGCCGAATGTGTTCTACCCGGATATTCGGATCTCGATCCTTTTGGAGCGACGTGGGTCGTCCCACTCTGCCGCTCTGTTCGTCCCCGCACTTGGCAAGTCGATTGATGAGCATAATAGAGGAATTTAGATGAATAATATAGAGTGCATGGACGATTGTCCATGGCGTGTTCGTAGGAGTTGGACTAGACGTAGAGAGAGAGAGTAAATGAAAAGGTGAAGGAGATTGAAAGGGGATAAAATTACTCCAGGGTTCATTCGTCGGAAAGTGGATAATTGTCAAAGGGGCCATTGTGGGATTGTTTGTCGGAGTTTGAAGAGGGTTTTCATTCTCATTCAATTTTTCAGCCATTGCGGCGATCCTCCTCATCTCATTCTGGGTCCCGCCGACGAATCCTGAAAGGGTCGGACTTCTTCTCATCGCAGCGACCCTCAACGCCCTATACTTACAGTATCCCTCATATATTCACCCATTTTATTTTATCACTCATCTCATTATTTTGAAGGAGAAATGCATATTATTTACACAGCACTTACCCGATATTCATTATATATTAGATTCCTCCTGTAGTATGGCATACTTATTATAAGGGTGTTTTGTTAAATATAGGTATGTCTACGTGGCCATCCCGAACAACGGAGATTCCGTCCCGCTTATGAGTAATAAGAATAGGACTATTAAATGATCAATGATAATGAAGAGGATCTTCAACACTTTTATATTAATACATATCAAATTCGTCTCTTTTATACTTTTTTCTTTTAATTAATATTTCCTTTCATTTTTGCAGTTTTGTTCTTCCGAGATAGCTTGGTGATGGTGACAGCGGCCTTAATTTGGACGGTCGGATTGCGATATTTAGCGAGTTCAAAAAGAACATCTCCGGTTCCATTGCCGTCTTTCATCACAGGATTTTTGTCCTCGTGGGTAGCCAAAGCATTATGCTTGGATCCGAGGCCAAGTGGAGGATCAAGTGGAGGAAATGACGATGAGGGGAAATTAGTCGAAGGAGGCGGAAATCAGGCTGATTGGGCTTGGCTAGCTCATCTCCTCGACAGATTTGCTTTTGCCATTTATTTGTTCATTTATATTATTTTCTGTATCGCGTTCCTCTGAACCAGAAATTCCAATTTGTTCTTTGATTCAATTTAATTTAATTGCTTTAACATTTTTTATTATTAGTTAATTTATTTATTTCAGTTTAATTAAGAAATACAATAATTAATTTATCAGTTATAATAAGAACAATAATAAGAAAAATTTTGAAATCAATATAAAACTATTATTTGTAAATTATAAAAAATATTAACGAATTTGTGTATTTAAAAAGAAATAATAAAGTTTTACAATCTTCTGCTTTTATTTTATTTTCGTCTGATGCCTCCGAAGGTAAATTGAAGAGCGTTGAATGTAATCTGTAAAAAGGAGAATTGATTGACAGATTTACTCTACCATAAAAGAATGAGTAAGAGAGTGGAAAACATGTCAAGAGCTCCTCCATGTGAATTGACTGAATTGAGTGAATGAAACGTGATTGTTCCACCATACACTTTGCATATAGAAGATAATATAGTTTATGATGATGGCCGTTCAAGGATTTGAGTCTCCTTTTGTGCTCCTCATCGCCCCCTTAATGACTCAAATGAATCAAGATGATTGGAGAAGATAAAATAATGAGAGTTTTCTTATTATAACGAATCAAACGAAGTCGAGTGAATAAGCTAACTGTTCAATAAACTCCTCTCTGTCTTACAATAATAAACTCTCAACCCTTCAGGCCCTCTCACTTTACTATCACCCATCACACATACATACACACTCACTAACACTTCACATAAAAAAGTAATAATACAAAAACTCCTGTCCAACTTTTTTCCTATCCTACTTTGTAAACCTTCATGTGTATTTAATAGAATTTCAAATTGGTCGGCTCAAGCCTGGAAGTAAGTACAAAAGTCTCCATGTTGGCCATATCAACTTAAGGCGCCTATATATGCTCGCCTCTTGTAATAATGTTGTTAGTGTTTGATATATTATAAAGGAAAAGAGTTTACAAGAGGGGATGACTTTTGATGAAGTTCTCATATTATAGTGTACATGGGCATTATTAAAGGCCTGATCTCATAATTACCTCTTGGTCGTGACACGTCCCTTTGAAAATCACCGTCTCTCCAGGATGACGTTGCAGTGGAGGGACGATGAAATAAGTAGTAAGTAGCCATCTCAGTAAATTGTGTCCTGCTCTTGACATCCCCTCGTTTTCTCCGGCCGCCCACTCACTCTGGAATTCATCTGGAGGAGATCCCATGGTCCCAGGACCCAGAGCAGCCCAAACACACCCAAAAGGGTTGCGTGCTATCCCAGCCTACTGGGTAGTCTCTTATTTTAAGTCCACAGACCCCTGTTCATCAATCCTGGCACGAGTCTCATTAAGAGAGGCTCATTCCTCTTCCACACTTCCAAACTTGATGAGACTCTCGAGCTTTTCATTATTGCCCTCTTGAAGCTTCGGTCCATTCCACGAGAAAATCATATATCAATTCTGGTCCTCCTCTCCGTGCAAACTCTGCTACTCTGGACTATTACTTATATTATATTTATATGAGACTATGGGCATTAAATGTGTGTGTGAAGAATCAAAGCGGGATTGAAAAGCGGACGATCCCTCGAGGCCTTTTATGCTCCCCGTGCTGAAGAGCATGGGGATTGAAAGGGGAATCGCCTTGTGGAGCGAGTGTGTGTGTGCGGGAGACACAATGGGGAAGGGGACCGTAATTAAGTTAAGTGGAGGCTTTGAGTGAGGAAAGTGTAGGTAATTGAGGGACGAAATTATATTAATTGAAAAGTTATGCCTTCACCTACCGACGCCTACAACACTCTCAAATACACACATATAACACTTTCACTCTCTTAACCCTTTAATACTAATAATCCTCAAAATGTTCGCCAAAGAAGAAGGTTATTAGGAGACAATAGAAGATGATCACTATTATAAGAGAGAGTATTAAGCCGAGTTTAGCAGTTAAATAAGTAGGTTTAAGAGGGACTATATGGAGCAGAGACATTCGGAAGAGTTAAAGACTCAAAGTAAATATAGTTATTTGAGTGTTTTATCAAGGATATGATGTGGGAATATGGATGGGAGTAGTCATATAGAAGAGGTTTGTTAATGGCCCATTGATCTTTAATTGGGGGCTCCTCTCATTTTCCCTTCCGGACCCTTTTATTCAGACCGGCCTTATAAAGAGGCCCCCACATCCCACCGTAATTCACTCTGAGGAAACTCTTTTAGCTCCTAATTCCCCATTAAACGGTTGAGGGGAGTTGAGTGAGTCAGGGGAAAATGAAATTCCCGGCGAGTTCTCCCGGACCTACGGCTCTTTACTGCTGCCTCCTCTTCTTCTTCACTTTTCAGGTTCACACATTATTGAGCCACAAACTACTTTGCTAATCTTTTATAACCAACATTAAGTGGAAGCACAAAGGCTTAAAGGGTAGAAAATGGCTGAGCTCCTGACAATTCATTTTGCATTGATGAAGAGGATGCGGCCTCATCTTTTCTTGGTCCTAATTAATAAAATGTAAAAATGTACCAGAGCGGAGTGTTTAGCCAAGAGGAGACGTCTTGCCGAGGAGCGAAGATGAATTTGACGGAGGCCCAAAGGTGTGCACATGAAAGTAATCTCTTAATGAAGGTGGGCTAATTAAGGAAGAGATAATAGGGCGGGAGTTGGTGAATGTTTGAAGGAAGCCGGGAGCTCGTCCGCGTGGAAGATTCCTCCTGAGAAAGTCCCTGTAAGGAAGAGACGCGGAGTTAATTAAGAGATTAATGAGATAACCCCATGTAGTGCTTCAGTCTCTGTCTCTTGGAACGGAAGGGCCTCCTTACATCTCACAAAGCCATTGACGTCGAGAAGGTGAGCGTTTAAAGGGGCTTGTGGGAGACACGAGGCTGATTGGAAGCATTAATTCCAGGTGAAGGAGTACATCACAAGTGCCGTGGCAGACTCTGAGGCGAGGAAGTTCCTCATCGACGGCATCACCTCCTGCATCAAGAAGGACGGTAGCTAATGACCACCCCCAACGTCAATTACTCACTCAATCAATTCTGCGTTTTTACAGGAGAGAGGCGCGGAGGACTTGGCACCGCCATGGAAGGGGACAAAGACAAGACTTGCTCAAAGTAAAGATCCATGTAGAAAAACTCGGGTGATTTATAAATTTTCATTTAGGTTCATGGACGTTGGGATTTGCATGCATGAAGTTTTCATCGAAGTAATCATTTTAATCGTCAATTTATTATTCTTTTAAATCTATACAGATAAGTGCAGATTTATTGAGTTATTATACTGCGAAATGACACAAAGTCTTATATGCAAAATTGAAAGGATCTTAGAACATAATTCATAGGTGACATTAGGCATGATTCATTTTTTGCTCTTTATTTAAATTGACTTTAAACCAATATTGATGTTTTGCAGGGATGTGTCGACTAACGCCTGGGTTTACCGAGTCTCTTTAACTAATAGTATACCTTAATTACAAATGTAAATTATTCATCTTCTTCTTCAGATGCATTATGGAAATAAATATATGTGAAAAAACCAAGTTCTTGGTCATTTAATATTCAGTAATGATACAAAGAGTCATAAATATTATTGACAATGATTCAAATAACCTTCGGAGAATCTTCACTATTATTCTAAGAAAAAAGAGATGACATTGAGACATTTAAACTCTTTGGAACTTCCTTCAATCACGCAGTTGAAAAATGAAGTTCTTACTGATCGTTTCAGCGTTTTTGGTCTTCTCGACTGTCACGGCCTTTAGACATGAAGACGATCCTCATCCAAAGAAGCACCATGGACATGGGAGGATTCATTTCAATACAAAGGCACCAAAAAGACAAAATCCAACGACGACGACTCCTTTACCAACATCTACATCAACAATTGCGAGTACAACTGAATTGGCGAGCTCAACTACTCCAACACCCGATTGCTCTGCTATGAAAAAGTTGAACACAAAGGGAGAATGCGTCCATCCTGGGTCAAAATGCGGAAAAGTACAATTATTTAACCTACTTTATATACATAATTTAATATGAGTCTTTTGAAAGATTAATTATTAGAAAGTGAAAATTGTTTTAGCTCTTTCAAATTGTTTTAAGCTTTCACTTCATCCAGGCCAGTGGAAAATTAATTTGAGCTTCTTTTTAAATTAATGGGGAAATGAGTTGAAGAGGATTTTGTAAATTATAAATTTAAATTTTGAAAGTTATTTAAGCGAAATAATCAAGTTTGTCCTCAGGACTGTGTTGAAAAGAGTAATTGAGTTGAAGAGGATGAAGTTTGTGTGATAAGCGGATTAAACTTATTAGTCGAGTGTAATTACCTCTCACACGGAGCCTCCCCCTCTCTCATTCATTAGGGCCGTAATTGACTTATCTTCTCAATTACTCCTGTAAGAGGGGGCCTTTCATAATAACGATAATAATTCTCCTGAAGGTAATTAAATAATGGGTGTGTGTATGTTTAAAGGACAAGGTGTATCTGGTGGATCCGGAGGATTCCAGCGCCCGATTGGGATGTTTCTGCGCGTTTGGGAAGCTGGGGATGTCGAACTTCCCCCACGTGGGCTTCGTGGGTTGGGTCGAGGGGCAGAACACGACCGGCGTCTGCTTCCCACTCTACCATCAGGTCTTCTATATAAGAACAAACGGGAGAAAATGAGGCTTCTTCTCTTAGGTATAACTTGAAATACTCAATAGGGCCCCTGTGGGGAATCCGAGTGGCTCGTCCCGGGACCCAACGAAGATGGCAAATGCGTGGCTCGGAAATGCCCGGAAACCAAAATCCCAGGCCAAATTGTCGTACTATCTCAAGATAAGAAATGCGTTGAGATTTTAACAAGAGGACCATGTAAAAAGAATGAAATCTTAAAATTCACGGAGTTGTATTATCCGATTTGCGAATCGGAGTCCAATCTATCAGAGTCTATCGGAGTCCCTCTTATTCAAATAAAAACAATTGGCGGAGTGGGGAATTTGCCATGTCCAAGCGGCTATAGAAAATCAAATAATGAAAAATGTGCAAAAATTGGGAGATTTGACTAAAATGAGTAAAGGTAAAATGTAGAGTGTAAATCATAATGACAATGATTATTAGTTTAATTCAATTGTTTGCATAAGGTGAAATGAAAAGGGAAATAAAAAACGGACCTTCTTTTGATCACCATTCTGAGTTGACAATGGACTTATTCAATTGGCTTCATTTGCTATGGAAATTAACTTGTTTGAGGGGGAAATGATGATTTGAATCAAATTTTCAATTTCAATTTCCTACCATTTCCCCCTCACACTAAACCCGCCCGCCTTTTTGACTCACATTTTATTAATTCTCATTTCCCGGGACGTTTCATTTTCGGAGAAGTGCGTGGGAGTGTGTTGGATTTAAGGAGATCAAGTTTTCCGTGTGCGTAAAAGGAGAATAAAAAAAGTCGCATTTCCCATGTCTTCGCTTTCATGTGAGATTTTTCCGGATTTCAATTTATTTTCTCATTTCATCATTCGACCCCCTGAGAAAACAATGGCAGGGACTTTATGGAAGAAGGGGAAGTAAAATGAAAGTAATCAGATTAGAGCGGAAGAGTTGTAATATAAATAATCTCATTGCCGGAGTCCTTCATCCTCTTAAACTTCCTCACCCCGTTCTGCTTTCCTCAACATACAAACTCATTACCTTTCATTTGCCTCGAAAGCCCTCAGCGGCCCAAGTCCCAACACTCTGCCCTTCCGACTCTCAACAATCTACTCAATATTATTTAGTCAATTTAATCTCTACTATTACTAATAACATGCTAATTACACACTTTATTGTTACATTCTCCAATGAGAATCTTAAATCTATTAATTGCTGATTACTTGGCTCAATACATTGAATAATACATTGTATGTAGAGCAAAATCATCTTCAGATCTTTTACAATGGATTTCAACACTTTTTGAGTTGCATAATTGTTAATTATTCCATTTTGCTCCTTATGAGATCTCTTAATTGATTCAATGTCAATCATGTTTAACTTATTGAGAATTAAAATAGAATATATGGCATGATTCAATGAGAGGCATGATCCAAGGAATAAAGATTATCAACATTATGAATATTAGGATGATGGTGTGAAGGATGAATGGGTTACGCAAAACATAATGTTGAGAATGAGATCCGGCGAGATAAAAAAAATGTAGAATGTGTGGAAATTTGTGAAAAGTATATAAATTGATTTCTATGAGGGTTTATGACTCTGTTATTGAAGAGTAAGTGAATTGCGGATTCAATTTGTCTCCTCAATTTCCTCTTCGTCTTTCCCTTCCAAGTTCCCCTTAGAAGTGAAGGGCATTGGAATTGAATTCCCTTTTTGACGGCCACCAAAGGAAAAACTTCCCGATCTTCCCCCGATAAACATGTCAAAAGCTCTTTCTCCCTTTTAATCTTCAATAAAGATTCAACTTCACCCATTCCGTCGGTCCCACAATGGGAATTACGGCACACACCCTGAACATTTCCTTTTATACATGAACACTCGTTCAGATCAAGTATCCACATACAAAATATACAAACTTCTCTTATATAATACCTAATACACAGTTCTTCAAGTACCAAAAACTAAATTGTATCTTTTCTTTGTGGACTCATCCTGAACATCTGAACATCCCATTTCAAATACCAATATTACATATACCTATTTAGATACTTGTATTTGTAAGTAGATATATTGTAAAACTACTCAACTTGATCGTTGTTCTGTAGATAATGTAGGAAAGATGATTTAAAATGGTTCATTTAAGCTTTGGAATTGAGAGTAAGCAGGGCAGTTAAAGGTGAATTAAAGAACATAAAAGGATTCTCACTCGAAATGAAACGAAGAGTGAAGGGAGGTGAAGAGGGGACGACGAAGGGCCAATCAGCATGAATAATCTCAACCACCACTTATGCACATACATACTCTCACACACTTATTGGTCTTGGCAATATACCAAATACGAATACAATATTCTCCTTATGTATAGGCATACAAATTATGGTTGAAAATACTAGAGAATAGGTCGGGGTGAAGGAAGAGGATTTCCCATTTGTTGTAATATAAAAGGTACTTGTGTTATATGTCAAGTACTGTCTACTACTGAATGGACTATTACCAAATTGTATCACACAGAGAATATTGTATTCTTTTTAGATGCATGGGTTAGTTATAGTTTTGGAGTGAGCTGATACTGTATTACAAAAGTACAGTATCAATATGTAAGGATTGAAAACCCTTCGTATTCCTTCTGGTCTACTAATTCACTAAACATTTTTTCTTTCCTTTTTCTTCATCGTTAAAGGTGTCGAGGGCGTGAAGGCCGCAATGGGCCGATTTAAGGCAAAGACGACGATCGACGGAAAAATGACGGAACTCAAAACTCTTCAAACTCTCCTCTTCGACGCTCAACGACCGTTTAATGAGGAAAACCTCCCGACTGACTTTCCTGGTCAATTGCTCAAATTAGAAGTTTGGGAATGGCGACGCGTATTTCATGTGATGAGTGAAAAGGAACGGCAATTCCATACATTTGTTTTGCGGTTTTTGACTAATTTGTCTTTTGAGTCGGTTGGTTTATTTAATTAAAATTTTATTATTTAAGTAATTATAAATGGTTTAATATCAGATCATTGTTGGCAATTATAGTTTATTAGTAATTAGTTTAAGAATAGCGTATTTTTATTCCGCTATTTGGATATTTGTGGAACGATGAAGTAATGAGGGGTTTTTTCAGAAGCGGATTGGGAAGAATCTTGGTGAAGATGGGGATTTATGGTGGTTGGTTCAAAATGTTTTGTCTTCGTCTCCTCTCATCGTTCCCGTTGGACGTGGGTTGGATGAGGTAATCGTGTGCGGATGCGGTTTGCTCAACTCTGTCTGCTACGGGGCGGAGGGTCCGTCCGGAACTTTGACTCTCCTCTCCGATCTCCTCCTCACCGCAAACTTCCTCTTCGAAGCTCAGGCAATTCAGTTTCCCATTGAGTCTGACAGGGAGAATCACCCCAACAATAGCTAAAGAGATGATCGAATGAAAAAAACAATTTTCTCCACTTCCCCGCCCTAAAAACTTCCCTCAAATGGGATCCCGGAGGCGCCTCTTTTATGACCCTCCATCTGGGAACGAGGCGTTTTATCTTCCAAATCACACTAAATTGTCTCCCCAAATTGAATCATCAAATTCCGAAATTCCCATCCGCATCATTACATCACAACTCCTCAATTACGCCCTTCTTTCAAGAACATAATAAATTGACCCATTTATCCTATCAGCATCTATCAGAGGAAAATTGATTCATTTTCTTTCCCAAAATCATAAAAGCAATACTGAATATCCAATTTGTCTATTTCCATTGATCTCGGAAATTGGCATTAAGTCCATTAAATGCCATTATTCCTCTAAAACTAAATCGTTATTTAATGGACTTTATAGGAAACAAATGTGACGAACGGCTGTTGGAATGAAATCATCATCTCCATTACGAACCTTCTTAAAGGAGACATTGAAGAAAAAAGGAATCAAATGACAATCGAGCTTCTTTTGCAAACACCTCGTACAGTAAGGCAATTTTCTTCCAAAATTCATATTTTCACATAGCTAAAAATTAACATTACAATTTTTTGTATTCTTCATCGAACTCAACTTAAACAAACATTTAACTTTTCTTTTAAGATTTTAAATAATAAAATTAAATTTGAAAAAATCATTCGCAGTTTCTCCTTCCCTTATTTGAAAAATGCATTGAGACTGGTAATGAGTCGTTGCTGTGCTCTGTGTGTAAATTACTGCTGCTCCTCCTCAGCCGGTCGAAGAAGGACTTTAATGTAGGGAAGTTGGTGTTGGACGGAATTCATCTCCGGCTCCTGCAACAAAATCCGACTTCACTCACCGGTTAATGGGAAATTCATTTATGGGCCCGGCCCCAATTTCCTCTCATATTTTTCTCCTCCCAACACTGGCGATATTTTGTGATTGCAGAGAGGAACGGCTGGCTTCTCCTCGCCATCCTCTCAATCTCCTCAATCTCCGCCGAGCAGAGGGGAAACGTCCTCTCTTTACTACACAAATTGAATGCCATCAGGCTGCTCTCAGAGGACAAAAGAGCCCTGCTCGCATTTGCTGCATCCAGAATCCATGAACAACTTGAGGTACAACATACCTTTATGTACTCTAAACACCAAATTCCCATGTATCTACTAGTTTTTAGTGTGGATACATGAAGGACTAATGTATTGCCCTAATAGAGAAGGTACCATAAGTACTTCTGTATCTGTGCCTATAAGTCCAGATATACATAGTGATAGGCGTAAGAAGGATACAAAGTGTCGTCTTCACTTTTTGTGTGGAGGATATATTAAAGAATTGATGCGTTTAGGTGTTGGAAGTGTCAGTGGAAGTGTCAGAAGGACCCCTCGACCTCGAAGTTCACTTTGAAGGAAAAGAAGAAGGGAGCGGTTGGTGGACGGCGTTCTCTTGGCTCCTCGGCTCACCACAATGACAGACAAACATGAGGGACGAAAAGAAATAAAGAGCTGCTGAAGTGAACTTAATTGCTCTCACCCATTCAAGCTCACTAATGAGGATTGTGTCTTCAACTGTCTCCCTTTAATCCTACCCAGCCCTTTACAAATTCCCACGGCCCCCAAACATCTCTCCGACCGAGGGGGGAAAGGCGGAGATTTGAATCTCCGGGATTAATTCCTCCGTTGGTTAATATCTGAGTAATGAGATTACGCCTCTTTTTCCCCTCTTGAGAGTAATCCGACAAAGCTCCTCTTCCCTCTCATCCGATTAGCCCAATTTGAGGAAAAGGGAACAAATGCCCCCTTTAGATAGACATGTATAATTTTAATACTCTTGGAATTCAAGATAAGACCAAGTTTCGTTGATTCAATCCAAAGACTTCGATGGAGATGAGTTAATTCTTAATTCAAATTCAGATTCCACTTTCTTTCCCAAGAATGGACAAGGTGTTCATCACATTGCATATTGTATATTATATGTAACTTATATTTTATCATTTAAATATCTTATGTAAATGTAAAAGTATGAAAATAAATTAACTAATACATTATTTGACTTGCTTGAATAAATTATTGATTTAATTAAGCACCAAATCATAAAAGCCGTTTTTAGTTGTATATAATGGCAATGGCATTTAATAAAGTATATTATATTGGGCTTGAGAGACTGATTGGATAGGAGCCAAGAGATTCATAATATTTAGCTTCAAAATGAATTAATTAAAGAGGCTGATGAGGGTAAGAAGTAGGAGGGATATGAGGCGGATGAGTCAAGTGGATCTGAGGCAAGGTAATTGAAAATGAAGAGATTAAAGGGGCTGCTGACTGCATAAATGAGTATGAGATAGATTGGGCGTGTGTGCTGGGGAGTGATGTAGGTAATAAGAGGCTCCTTAATTGACTCGATGGGGAATCGTAATTATGAAGAAGTTTAGCGAGGCTCTCTCTGTTCGGAGGAAGGGCGGGGACGGGAGCGGGAGAGGAGGGCGAGGGCCAACAAGCTCCACCTCTTCCTCTCCTCCTTCCTTCATTCGAGGGACGGCTGTCGAGGAAGGCGGACGGATGGCGACCCTCGACCCGGAAGATTTATCAGGCCCACACTCCATTGACGCCATTCTGGGCCTCAAAGGACGGTCAAGGAAGGACGAACTCTCAGGTCATCTTCATTACTTATTAATTCCTTTTTAATTACTTTTCACCGCCTTCGCACTTCTCCCCGGGTGGAGGGAATGGGATGGAAAGCAAGGCAAAGTGAAAGTTCCTACATTTCCCCATTTCGTCTCACTCATTCACTTTCTGTTTATTTTATTTTTATTGTGCAATGAGTCGCTTGTTTTGTCATGTTTGAAAAGTTAAACTGTCTGCCATCGTCAAGTAAGATTTATAAGATAAAATTAATTATTTAGTTTGAATGGTCGTTGGAGCATTTTGTTAGTTAAAATTTTTAATACTCATATTAGGGTTAATTTAGCCGTTAGGTTCTTCATTTAGCTATTTTTAGATTTAAGTGTATAAATGAGTGTTGGTGAAAATGTTGTGTATTTTTGTAGAAGGGTCAGCAGACGAAGAGTACGGCTGCAAGCCGCGAGCCTCCCCATCAGACACGTCTTCCGACTTCGGTCGCGGGGGCGAGGAGTCGCCGGCGGAGAGCGTGAAGAAGAAGCACCGACGTAACCGGACGACCTTCACAACCTACCAACTCCATGAGCTCGAGCGGGCGTTTGAGAAGTCCCACTACCCCGACGTGTACTCGCGGGAGGAACTGGCGATGAAAGTGAACCTTCCCGAAGTCCGTGTCCAGGTAATTCAATTACCGTCCCTCCTCGTCTTCCCTAATGAGGGGAATGGGGTCCGGAATGGGGAACTAATGGGGGAAATCTCTCCTTTCCCTCACGCGATCCCCGCAATCCATCACACAACACCCGGGGTTGACCTCTGGAGTTTTGTGGTCGTCGTCGTCTCGGGCGGCCCTCGCGTGCCCGATTAATTTAATTATCGGCCTCTTAATTGTGAGCTGATTTCTTCGGTCTCGCGTGGGTCGTAATGACCACGCGAGGGCCGTTCGGCCACCAAACACTCACGGCATAATCTCTTCACCCACTAGCTCATTTCGAGTCCTACAAATTCCTCGGGAATTCCTGGGCTCCCTCATTGAGTCTCATTAAACTCTCGTTGTTCCTTAACTCCCTGTTAAGATAAAGTCGTGGAGTTGGAGAGAGCGGCGGAGGATTCCGCCCATTTCTTCTCCACCGCCCGCAACTCCCCCCGTAATTGGCCGTAAAAAATCACTTAATGGGAATTATGGGGAGGAGATGGGGAGGGAGATAAGCGGACAGGTCTCAATTAACTCCATAATGGACTCGATTATCGATCCAAGTAATGGACAGGCCGAAACCTTTCAGAGGAGCCCCAATTACCAAACGGCCCATTCCAACACCAGAACAAACACACAATACACATACCAACGTCTCAGCTTCCTTCACAAGCTTTTTCATTCACCACGTACAACCACACAAATCAGAAACTTAATTTCCTCACTCCCTCAACACAATGTTACAATTCATATTTAATCATCATGCATCGTTTAACTCTCTTAGTGCCATAACCCTTCTCCGACTATCATTCTACTACAAGTACTATATTGCTCAAAATGTGCTAAATGCCTTTAAACCTCCACTCAGACCACTCACTTCACTCCTTAAGAGATTCCTTTACAAATTAAGCTGTTAACTCTCACTTCCTGTCAGCTCAAGATTAGACAAATTAATTACATTAATCATAATTAGAGCAAATTATCTTCTAATTAATGTTAGATTGACTGTTATTTTATATCATTTTACAAATTGGAGCTCATGACTCTAAAATCTCATGATCTCTGAATGATTTCTTATAGGTTTGGTTCCAAAACCGGAGAGCCAAATGGCGCCGACAGGAAAAAATGGAAGCTGCCCGCCTCGGTCTCTCGGACTACCCGCTCTCCGCCCTAAGTCGACCTCCAAGCAGCGGTGGCCCTCCGATCTCCTCCGTCCTCGGTGGACCTCATCTCTCTCTTATGGACCCTTGGCTCGCGAATCCCTTGCTTGGGTCCACGCTCTCACACGCCCTCCCTGGTAATTCATTTGGATAATTACTCATTTTGAACATTATTTGTCACCGCTCGATCCGAAATTCCTCCAGACTCCTTCTTAAGACGATGACGTGTGAATTGATGAAACTGACTGTACGTAGTGTGTATGTATATGTGTAGGCTTCCTGGCCCACCACGCCTCCCCGTACCCTTCGTACATCCCATCAGGAGTCTACCCGGTGGAGAAGGAGGAGGCGGCCGAGCGATCGTCGAGCATCGCGTCCCTCCGGCTTAAAGCGAAAGAACATCTCGAGTCCCTCAAGTCACTCCCGATCACGTGACGGGATTAATACAATTATTATAAATACGACAACTAACTAACGTTTAATAAAGAGACAAAAATTCCCTCATCCTCCTTAAACTCTTTTCAAGCACGTTATTCACATTTCTCTACATTGTTATTAATTGTGGATATGAATGATTTCATCAAGAGTTGAGAACATTTTTTATACGATTTTAATATTATTTTTACACTTGTCTAGAAATATCTTATAAGACATTCCGATTTGATAATTTGATAAATTGAATACTTATCTCGTCAGCAGACTGTATTGTGAATTCATGATTTTTTCATCATTTATTAAATTGAAGTCGCAATCGAGTCCATTAATCCGAGCAAATTAGAAAATTCTCTCTTGTGTATTTCCAGTTGAGGAATAAGAGGAAAAAGCGAGAGTTTGAAATGAAATGCAGGAGCTGTTGAAGCATATGACGGACATTTATCTCCCCGATTAATAATCTCCGGTGAATGAATGAGGTTGATATTAAAAGGAAAGACTCCCGGTTGTAACTCACACACATACACACACTCACGACAGAAGGTGCGTTTAGTCCTCCGTCTATATGAGAGGGAGTCAATTTTAATAAACTCGACTTACATCCTTTCATCTCCCATTGTTTACCCACCCATCATTCATGAGCCTTTTGAGCCATAGACGAGTGGAACATGGTCTTCAGCCCCCTTTATCTTTTATTCATATATACACATACACAAAGGATGCTCTAAACGCCTCGGAATATCCCAACGACGGCCAATCAAACTCCAATTTCATCAATTGAGGATTAAATCACGTTTTACAAATTAGACTCCATAACCCTGCTAATAGACTCTAATAAACTCTCATGGCGTAGTGAAAAACGGTTTCTTTTGTTTGCAACGGAGTTGGCTACTTATTCAATGTTTGACAAACCCTCTCGCATGTGTCAATTACTCAAAAGACTCAAAACTGTTCAGGTTCTCTAAAGAGAACCTGAACCCGCGTGTGCGTTAAATGTGATTTGAAAGAAAAAGGAAATTAATTAAATAGAAAAGCAGAATAATTAATATATGAAAAGGTGGAAGAAAGGAGTTGAAATTGAGTTTAAAATTAGAAGAATTCTGGATGTGAAGACGAGTCGATTACATTTGCGTTTCTTTGAGAGCTACTGAAGAGAAAATTGAGTCGAAAGTGAGTGATTAATTGTGATTGTGGAGTTTAGGAAAAGGGGGATTATCAATTTAATTTTCTCCTCCCCCGTTTATTTGCTCCTTGTCCTTCCATGAAAGTTTTAATTTCGGCGATGTCATTCCTTCTTCGCCGCGGGACTCCTTCTGCTGCTCCTCCACTAGAAATTCCCCTTTGATAACATAGAAAAGACTCTTTCTCTCTCATATTCCTCCATTCCGTATTAGACGATATGAATTAGACGTATAATGCCCCACTATAGATGTAATAATAACATATAAGAGACTTTGAGAAGATTAAGGGAGGTTTGGGTGAGAGATTGTGCAAACAGTGGCGAAAAGTCTCTGCTATTTTCCATTTCGGCCCTTCGACTCTGCTAGTATATGTATAACATAGACTTTCGGTGGTCCTATATAGACGCTCTGTAATCCGAAAAGGTAATAAATGCTCTTGGGAAGGAGTGTGCTCCGTCGGCCCGCTTTTATTCACTCAAATTAAAGAGAAAATGTCACTAAAAATCAAATTAATTGTGAGGACGGGGAAGGAAGGGAAAATATTTGTCTAGTCCTTTAATAAGTGGCAGAGTGTGTGAATAACACGAACTCCTATAACAGCCCTTATTGCTCTCCTCCCCGTCCGCCCCGTCCGGGTCCCGAGGACGATGCGGAGTTTCAAGTTTGGAGCGAGTTCCGAACAACGGCCGCCGCATCCCGCAAAGCTTTGCAACTCTCCTCGCGGGTTCGGACGACGAGGTCCAACGGCCGGTCGTCCTCCTCGTGGCCCCAAAGTGGGAAAAAGAGATGGTGAAATGGCGAGAGAGAGTACTGGAAAGGAAATTCTTCTTCCTCGCTCTCGCTCCGTTTTCTCTTCTTCCGCCATTTAGCTCGCCGGTTTTGGAACCACACCTTTGTAAATGACACACAGCTCGCGATTAAACTCCTCGTTTTTGTACATGTATTATTAAACTACGCATCCATCATATAGGTAATAATATGGTAAATAGAAAGGGAGTGGCTACAAATAATGCATTTACTATTAACAAAGTTTTTTTTGTCAAGTACAAGTAAGTATAAAGTATGGAGTGTATGTGAATTGAGCAAGTTTGACAAAAGAGCTCTTGAATTGGTGAATAGGATTTAAAGCAAGGGACGAGAGGGACTATCGATGGCAATGAGGAAGGGAAATCATTTTTTTTCTTAATGGCTTAAATGAAGTTGTGTGAGCGGGGGTAATGCGACGTGTAATGGACGAAGGCAGCTGTGAGTCTCCCGGAGATGGGAGGATAAAACTCATTGAGGAGACGACGGTGGGGATGTGAAGGGTGGATGAATGGGGGCGCAATTAGGGCCAAGCTCCGATCCTATCACCTCTTTGTCCCATTGTCAAGGCGGCGGATTACCCCCTCAAGAGTGATAATGGGGACGGTAATGCAGTACGGGTAATTGTCCCGGGCCCTTTTCCTCTCCACAAAGGCCCCACTCAATTACCTGAATCCGAGCTTCTGAGAGTCCGAGGCGAGACGCAAGGTCCTCGCGAGCCCCAACGTCTGGATACTGACCTCAAATACAAACAAGGTGCTTTTTTATTAAATTACCCATTATTTAATTATCCTTAATTAGGAAATCCAGATTGGTGGCCCAGGGAAAGAGCTCGTAAAAGGAAATTAAGGCTAATTGAAATAAGCAATAACGTGCTTTCAGTATCGCAATCATAAACATGTAACTTCATAAAAAGTCTCTAATGCATTATATCAATAATGTTTGCTTTATAAAGTAAATTCACTACCAAACCAAGTATTATGTAGTTAGTTACAGTATGTAAAAGTTAGTACTTATTGTAGTGTGATTAGACTAATTTATTAGATATTAGATAGCTGTTTGGTCATTTCGTATTCTCATTTCAATAACTGAATATTAGCGTCTCTGTCTGGAGTTCTTTAAAGTCTGATTGTTCGTCTGGATGTAAACAATTGGAGCTTTCCATTAGCAGTCGCGTCTCGTCGTCCGGAATGATATGCGTGAGGTTTAAGGGGAAATGATCGAAGTGAATGGCGATTCTGGAGTGAGATAAAGCCCTCACTCACAACAACCCTCTTGTCCAGAAGGAAACTCGTGGTTGAAGAAGGAAGTTATGATTTTTAAAGGGTCGCCTCTCCTAATCCTCCTCTTTGCCATGAGGAGAAATTAAGAGAAATGGGCACTGGAGCCATGAAGCGACCCTTTCGCACCTTCACTTCACTCAAGGGATTCAAATACGTGAAACGAACGCGATTATCACTTCTTAAATACAATAACACTCTGCTTTTATTTCCAGACGTTAAAACCTCGTGTAAACACACTAAAATCACACTCGCTCTATACAAACTCGATAGTATAGGGGTATTCATCGTCAGTTTATTATTATTGTAATATATATACCTATTGATTGGAAAAACCATTGAACTCGTACTTAATATTTACTATTGTAAAATTATTTATTAGATCAGTTTTTACTTTTACTTATTGTAGATTTTATCAATTACCGTGCTTTGCATTTCTCATGCTATAGATAATTTTATTGTTTAGTCATTCCATTCAATTAGAATTAGTTATTCGAACGGTAAACTTTCTATTAAATTACTTCTTAAATCTGCTCAAATCCAAGTTTTAATGGCAAAGTTGCATATTTGAGTAGTCGAGAGTGAAAAGTAAGATAAAAGCAAATTGAATTACGATGTTCGCTAAATGAATGAGAGCTTCCAAAAAGGTTTTGATTAATTAAAGAAGTGATTCAATAAAAAGGATTTTAATTGATACTTCGACTGGCTAATGCAATAATGGTTGATTAATTAAAGCAAAAAGGGTCTTTTTACTTTTTGAGAACGCGAACTCCAACTCGGAGAGTTGATAAGTCGAGAATGTCGTCCTAGATCTTCGTATCTTCCTTGGCCGTTGGTCCTCTTCTTCACCGCCTGCCATTCGTATTTGATTTATTCAACTTCAAAATGTAAGTGTAAAAAATGTTACATAAAGAAAAAGTTATGATTCCCAATTTATTTCTTCAATTTACTTTTGATGAGTTATAAAAATAATGTGTAAAGACATGTAATATTTACAAAAGATAAAGTATGGAGAAGTTATGTAAGAAGAGAATATATAAAATATAGTTCTTACTTGAGTCCCTCAAGGTTCCTTTTTTATCATTTGAGTTGGAAGAGTGATTTGAATTAGCCATGGGGAAGGAGCAGAAGAGTCGTTGAGCCCTTCGGTTGCCTTTCCCGGACTGAACATTCGTAATTGAGCCGTCGAAGGGACCCTCATTAAACTCCACACATTTCATTCGCCCCTCTTTGTCAATAAAAGGATGAGGACGTTGCTCTTGACGCATATCTCACTTCCTCACCTCAAATCATGACTCGCATGGAGGAGAAATTAAATAAATTGTACACTTTATCTTTATATTATGTGTTCTCTCGCTTGTTGACACACTAAATAAGATTGATACGCCTGACGAAACGAATGAATAGTAACATGAATCCTTCCGCAACTCAATAGTTAATCGCCAATCTTATTGATTACAATTTCATCCTAGTAATAAAACACACGAAAACACCATTAAGTGGTTCTTGTAATAATAAATTTCAGTTACAAATACATAAACTTTACATTAAATATTAATAAATAGTCATTATGCCAAAGCTTGATTAAGCCGCAACAAATCACTTGCAATTTATACAATAATAAATAAAATATGTGAACGAGTGAAAAAAGTTGTGTATATTTACACAAATTGTAGAGTAGCAATCATCATTACAATTATTATTATTCGAGTCAATAAATTACTTAAAATACATAAGTTTGGTTGAAGTCGTTAAAGAATGTCAATTCTAATAACTCGGAATGAATTTTGAAAAGTTAACAACTTACACCTGAAATCTCATTCATCAATAATACATTGCTAAGCTATCACGGTATCATCACATCATTAGCTCCATCATACTTTTATGCATTAAGTTATGGTTGGGGTGATTTGGATGTAAACTTTTTTTTATTGAAAAGATGCAACTTTTATATAGATATATATATATTATTGATAATTAAATAAGAAAATAATAAGAATTAATTGATTTAATAATATTTACTTATAATGAATTAAAATAATATCAAACCTTCAATTATTTAAAATAATATTTCAACAATTATACTTTTGGCTTTATTTATTTTTATTAATTTTAATAAAAATATATAACAAATTACAACATTCGGAAATCGTGAAAATTTTCTATGAATGATCCTCTTCAGTAGATTTGATCGAATCTATTGAAATTATTTTTATTAAACTTTTCAAAAGTTAATTTTAATAAATAAATAGTAATAAATTAATCTTCCTAAAAATTAACTTAATTAAATAAAATAAAATAAATAAATATATTTAAATATATTAATTTAAAAAATATTTTTATTAAATTATTAGTTAGAATTAATTAATTGTTTGTATTATTTATTAGATTGAGTTTAATGTTGATTTTAAAAATATAGAATTTTAATTTACCTAAGATGGATTGAGTTAGATTTGAAGCAAATATTTCTTCAAAATTTCGGTTTTGAAAGAAAGTGAAAATATTTGAAGACTCATTGATACCTCCAGAATTATTATATGTATTATAAAATTGAAGACCAACGAGAAAGCAAAATGGAAAGAAAAATAAAAGAATAAAAACTACAAATTCTGGATTAACAGTTGTACCGTAGAACGGAACGTAATCATCCAATGTGCTTAGACTAAAAGACTCTCCAAGTTTCAATAACGAAGAAATGATAAAACATTGAAAGAAAAGACTTATCATTTTATCCGTATCAAATTAAAATCGAATAAATTCTTCCTAATACTAAACAATAAATTGTAAAGTAAAGTAAACTTTACCTCAAAAATAAAGAGATGGAATGAGATCTCGGCTAAGTTGAATATAATTCACATTTCAAAACTCATTAAATAAGCAAGTCACTCACATAATTTATGAACATTTTAGTTAAAAATCAATGCAAATGATGAACTCGTTTTCATAGTTAAAAAGGCCATTGTTTAATTTCGCCGTTTAAGGAGTGACGTCTTGAATTCATTTTCTTCTTCAGATTCAGATCCCCTGAAAATTAGATACGCAACATTAAATATTTATAAAGAAATCAGATAATTAAATTCAATTTACAATCAGATAAATAAAGTTAGTTAACCTTTCTTCGCTCTCGTCGCCTTCAGCAAAATGAAAAGGTTCCATGCATGCAGGGCATTTACTTTCAAGCGCCTTAAAACAATTCAAACAATAAGGAGTTTCACAGTTGAAACATTTGATAAAATTCATTTCATCATTTTCGTCCCCATTTCGGCCGCATAAAAAACATTTTACTCCAGGCTTAAAACCAAATATTCCTAAAAATCTTATACAGCATGAAGATCTAATATAAAATTGAAATGTTGCATTTAAACTAAATAGCAATAAAAGGGGAATATATTTAACCATAATTTTATAGATTAATTAACACGTAGAAATTATTTAATTAGTGTATACTTGTGTGTTAGTCGATCAATAAGAGTGATTTTATATTCTTGACTGTTTCTCTCATTTCCATTGAACTTGTCATTGAGCTGCCTTCTAGTAAATTTCAAGAAATTGTCCCTTGATACCAAAATGTGCGTGTAGAGCCAACGGTCCCGCACAACAATTCTCTCAGGGTAGTAAATCTCGCATATGATATGCCGTAGTCGAAGCCCATAAGGCTCAATAAATGTCAAAACATAACAGAGAACAAGTAGAAGAACTGAAACCATAGAATAAAAAATTTTAAAAATTTATATTAGCAGAGTTTAATTTTTGTAGTACTAGTTCCCAGTAAGAAGAAAGCTATCAAAAATATTAATAAAAATGATTAACTAAACTTAAATAATAATTAAATAGTTGACATACTAATAAAAGTGTAAGTATTGTAATTTGGCACTGATGGTATCGGCAAACAAGGTGTAGTATCAAGTGGAGGAAAAATTCCGACAATTTCGCTTAAAATCTGCACCATGCCTTTGTACAAATCAGCAAGAAAACCTTCACCTTCTATTTTAATTTCATTGACTTCCTCTAAAAATATTTTGTTTCAAAATTAAGATTTGTTGTAGAAAGGTTTTAAAATATACATATTTGAATTTTATTGCAAACCTTTCAAATCAACCTTTAAAGTCCCATATTCTCTTACAATCAGAATAAACTGATAAAATAGATAATCAATGACCAGAAAATTAAGAATTTTCACTGAAGAAAAAGAAATAAGGAGGAGGGATTGAAATAAGCCTGATTTTTCACTTTCCGCCAATTTAATCGACCAAGTCTAAAAAAAATAACATCTTGTATAAATTAAGAAATAAAAAGTATTTATAAATGGATAGACATAATAGAGTACTTTTTATTACATCAATATAATATCGAGATTCATGATGTTTTATTGGAAAAATTATTTCTTTTCCAAGCTTCTTCCTTTGTCTGTCCATGTTTAACATTCCTTTTGTTAAAAAAATATTATCATGAAAGTCCGTTGAGTTGAAACGACATTTGTATCGCCAGGCTCTGTATTATAGCTCATTTTTAAAGAAAAGTCAAATAAGTTCATAAATACTACTGTAAACAATAAAAAAATACTTGAAAATGAAAAGAAAGAAGAAACAACCAAGGAAATCAATAAATTTAAAGTATTTAAACATCCATCCGATCTTTGACCAAATTTCATCTTTGATTCCTCGAAAAGTTTCTTTAAATTCTTTGGATCGGCTTAGTTTATGTTTAAAGTCATGCTCCACAACAAGTCGAATGTCAAATAATGATTTTATGGTTTGGAAAAAGTTTTTCACTTCTGAAATTAAAATAATAATATAGTAAACCTCATTTACGTTTAAATCAAATTAATGCATTTTCATATAAAAAAACAATAAGATTTCAATTTTACCTTGTTTAATAGGAGAAAAGATCTGTTCTTTAACCAGAGAGGGAAGCCAACAAAGAACTTCTACAGTTTTAGCCACATGGCATAAATGTTTTGATACCTCAGCTACTGAACACATCCAATCCATTGCAGACCCAAGTTGATATTGACAGTCCTTGATGGCCTCCTCAAACGCTGCTTCACATCTCTCAAATGGTGTCCCTGCCTTGGCGTTGCAGATTTCAACAGAGATTTTAAGCCAACGCCAAGCTGATTGAATTGAATCAACTGTAATAAAATATATAAATATTATTTATTTAACGTCAAAGACAAAATATAAATAAAATTATATATTTATTTTTAAAAATAATAAACTTTTAGGTTCTTTGATGTTCTCACAGACTTATGGCCGAGGAGCATGAAATTGTTGAAATGCTATGCTACGTGTTATTCTTATTACTATTATGTAAAAACAGTTGAAACAATGAAAACTTACGAACTGAGATTATTGGATCAATGATTTTCTTTAAATCAGCTTTGATTTGTTCGGTCATGAGTTTAACTTGTTTGATGATATCAGCTAAAACGGATTTTAAAATTGACCATGGATTCCGTACAAGTTCGAGTAAACTCTGGCATAATTTCTTCACCAATTCCTTTTAAATAAATAATTCATTTATCAAAGTGCATATCATGTGTTAATTAAATTATTTCGTATTTATAAATTAAAACTTAAAAACAAACTTGGCCACATATGAGAGATTCAGAAAGAATTTCCATATTTTCTCCAGTATTTCTAGCCGGCCCAGAAAGGGCGAGAATGAGCGTATAAGCTAAAATTCCTTCCCGTCCTTTTCTCGTAAACATCTGCGTAATCAGTAGAAGGACGAAACAGCGACAAGAAGCGTAGAAGGCCAATCCAAATGTACAAATAAATCCAAGCGTTAAGGAAATCCCCAGAGAAAATGAGATTCCAAGTTGAAGTTGAAGAATTAAAAAAGTTAGCAACGAATACGTGAGTAAAAGGCCACCTTAAAATCCACATAGATTTATTAATTAAAGCTTAAATAAATTAATAAGACATTTATTTCATTAGTTCAGTCTGTTTTACGAATGCTCACTTGTAAATCCCAAGAAGCTGATGAGAACTTTATTAGGAAGAGTTCCAAATGTAAATAGCTTTGAACGAAACAAAGATTTTTTATCATCTTGATTAAAACAGCACCTGGAACAATAAATTTGCTTTAAACTAATATTTCTTTTTAAAAAATTCATTAAAATTTACTTAAATAAAAATCTGAAAGGGCGTTGATAGCAAGGATAAATTGGTTCGAGTCCTATGGACTTTCTATAAGCGTTCAATTTTGCTCGTTGAACTCTTGAAACGCCTCGTTTAATTCGGCAAGCCTTGATAACTATACTTATTATAGTAAAGAAAATCATTATTATAAGTGATTTTATATCCGAATAAACATCATATCATGACTTTACTACACTTTGTATTTTCTTTTAATTTTTCAAACATCAACGTGTTTCGCAAATGGTAAAATTAAACCAATGAAGTAGGTATTGAAATACCAAGCAACGTTTGATGATATTTTATAGTTGAATTAAATCAAATAAAAACTATTTAGAAATGGATTAGATATTTTACTATTTTTGTTATTCTTTGTTTTTAAATAAAATTAAATTGGGGGTAGATTAAATAAATAAGAGGTTGAAAATGGCCGACGAGGAAGAAACGAAGGAAGTCGCAAACTTGCCACAAAATCTGCTCACCATTTTTGAGTAATCGTCTCACCTCATTCAATCAAATAACTAATTTATATTTTGTTCATGGACTTTAAGATTATTTGATTAGATATTTGGAAATGAACAAAGGACGTTACATCAACACATTGAGGGAAGCCGTGGCCATACGTTCAATTTCATGTTGGGCAGAAGCAAGAAATGAGCTTCTTCGAATGATCGAATGGACAGCCGCAAAAATGAAAGAAAATGGAATTGAAGTTCAGCTCAAGAAAATTGGAGTTCAAGTAAGGAATAACTAATAATTTTGAATCAATACTTTTAGCCAATTAACTGTACAAATAGTTAGTAATTAGTTAATTTAATAAATTATTCTAACTTTATTCGAATGTGTAAATAAATTTACTATAGAAAGTATTTCTAATGATGAGCAGAAGTTGTGCAATGGGAAATACATTCCCTACCCTCCTGTCATTCTGGGTCAAATTGGGAACGATCCTAATAAAAAGACCATCTTGGTCTATGGGCATTTGGACGTGTTGGCCGCCAAGGTCGAAGATGGTTGGAACACCCAGCCGTTCGTCCTCACAGAAGTTCACGGTCAATTGTTTGGGCGAGGAGCAACGGACGACAAAGGTCCTGTGATTGGATGGATCAATGCCATTGAGGCTTACAGATCAAACAACGTTGAAATCCCAGTTAACGTCAAGTTCATCTTTGAAGGGATGGAAGAATGCGGATCTCAAGGATTGGAGAAACTTTTAGCTGACCAGAGAGATAAATTTCTTAAAGTAAACATAAAAAATTATAAATCCTTCTGAAAAATCTAATGAATTATTTATTTATTATTTGTTCCACCTAATGCATAATATAATTTATAATAAATTGTTTAATAGGGAGTTGACGTGGTTTGCATTTCTGGCAACTATTGGCTCGGTCGTAGGAAACCATGTCTCACTTATGGTCTTCGTGGGTTAAGCTATTTCCTTGTCGAAGTCGAATGCGCTTCAAAAGACCTTCATAGTGGAGTTTTTGGAGGCGCAGTGTAAGAATTCAAATTCAAAATCTTAATTAATTTTAATATTGAAAGCGCAAAAACGTTCGAACAATTTATTTAGAAATGAAGCAATGCCTGATTTGATTTGGCTCTTGAATCAATTAACTGATGGGAATGGGCGAATTCTCATTCCAAAAGTGGCCGATGAAGTCGTTCCAGAAACAAATGATGAACGTGAACTTTACAAAGACATTGAGTTTGATCTCGATGAATTCAAAAATGAACTTGGCGTCAACCAACTTAGATACCCTAATGACAAAGTACCGAATCATAAAACTTTCAAAAGTTAAATTTTAAAGTTATTTTGATTCATTTGTCATATCAGATTAAAACTCTGATGAGTCGTTGGCGTTATCCTTCACTTTCCATTCACGGAATTCAAGGATGTTTTTCTGATCCTGGTGCAAAAACTGTAAACAGCTTTTATTTACCATTTTCAACAATATCAGATTTTCAATTCTTTAAAATGAATTATTTTTCTAAAAATATTTTCTATAAATATATTAAATTTTTATGAATTATAAGGTGATTCCGAGGAAAGTGATTGGAAAGTTCTCTATCAGATTGGTTCCAAACCAGATGTAAATAAATTAGATTCTTTCTTTTAAATGTTTAAATGTGTTTCAATTCAAATATTCAGTCTAAATTCTTGAAAAGTAACCATTTATAATTTTATTATGTATTAATTTAATGATTTAAGACCAGAAAAAGTTGAAGCTGTGGTGATTGATTTCATTAAAACCAAATGGGCAGAAATAAAATCCCAGAACACCATGAAGGTAAGGAAGTGAAAATTGAGAAATTTTATAAGCGCTATGAAATGGGAGTTAAATTAAACTTACATTAAAGGTGTACACTGCTGACGATGGAATTCCACCTTGGACTGCCAATCCACTTCATCCGTCTTACAAAGCTGCGAAAGCAGCCATGCAAGATGTTTACGGAACTCAGCCTGACATGGTTCGAGATGGTGGTCTCATTTTGCCTGTGCTTCTCTTCCAGGTCAATTTCTTTAATTTTAAATAATTTTGGCCGCCCGAAGAGAGTTCCTCGTTTTCATGTTTTTAAACTATACTAGGAAGCGACAAAGAAAAATGTTCTTCTCCTTCCAATGGGAGCGAGCGACGATTCAGCTCACAATAAGAATGAAAAAATTGACATTAGAAATTTCATCGAAGGGGTAATTTTGATAGAACGTTATTGAGATTTCATTCTTTTATGATTCGTTCTATTTTTTAAATATTCAGATTTCTAAATTTTTGTTCCTTTTTTTAGACAAAGGTAATGACGGCTTACATTTGGGAAGTTGGAAATAGCAATGAAGACTTCAATTAAAATTTGAATCTTGATAACCTCTACCTAAAAATTTAAAGAGAATTATTTGCACCATTCCATTATTGTACTATAAAAGTACATCTTTAAATTCTAATTTATATTTTATATTATAAATATGTATTTTTTCTAAATTATTAACATTGTATAACTTACCAATTTTTTGACAGTAAACAATTTAAGTCAATTATGATTGTAATAAATTGAAGGTAACTTTTTGGATAAAAAATGTAATTTTTAATCATTCAAAAAGCTTTTAAAAAGGCATTCTATATTAGAAAAAGTTGTAATGTCATAAAAATTCATAAATCTACTAATTTTACAGGGTGACGCTAAAGTCGATTTGCCTGTTAATTACTAGTATATTAGTAACTCTTGTACATGTACAATATATTAAGTATATAATATAGTAAGATTTTTACATTTTAGAATAAAAATATTATAATTGAGGATTAGTTTCGCTTTTTGTTGTTTCAGTAAGTTTCTTCGCTTCTTGAATCTGTAATTCTCGTTGTTCGTTTCCTAACGTAGGAAGGAGATCCTTTAAAGCCACCTGCTCTTCATTTTCAAATCCTAAAATTATTAAGTACATTATATATTTAAATAGAGAACATTGATATTTTTATTAATTTAATTTAATAAAATTATCTTACCAATGAATTGAACAATTGCTACATCTCCACAAATTTCTGTAATTTTTGCTTCGTACATCGCTCCATCTTCTTCGTACAAAGAACGACAAAATGATCCAACAGAAAAAAGAGCTTGTAAAGATTCAGTCTCATTGTCAGTTGGATAAACTTCCTCAATATTCTGATCTTCATTCTCAAGAATAATTTGATTCGGATAAATTAAATCCCCTTTAATTGCTTTGTAATAACTTCTCGTTAATTCATATTCATCCCAGAAACCAGCGTCGTTGGTCGGATCAACAGGGAATTCTTCAGTATTCGTTTCGTTCACTGTGGTCCATTGACCAATCTCTGGAACATTGTCTTCGCTGCTGATGGACAGTTGTTCTTTTTCTTTTCTCCATTGCTTCAAACCTTTGTCATAAAGTTTAATGAGCTCCGTATCGTCCCAGATGTCTTCGTTTCTCTAAAATTGTCAAAAATATAATTAATTTAAAATGAGAAATAAATTGATGAAGAGATGCATGCATGGTTAGGGTTAGAATCACTTCGAATGTCAAAAACATTTGAAATTGATAAAATAATTGAGACTTACAAGTTCTAATTGTTCAGCCATTTGAATAAGACAATTATGTTATGATATATTTTTATATAAAATATAAACCTGGTTTGGTCACAATCACAAGTGTTGTTATTTAATGTAAATACTATCAAATTAAGTTTTAATTTTAGAGGAAGAACTTGATCTTTGAATGAATGTGCCGCAATCGATCTCTGGCTTTATCCACCAACTTGATCACAGACTGGAGCTGTTTCTCTCTCTGTTACCTCTTATTGCCAGATAAAATAAATAAATATTGTTTTAATAATTTTTACTTAATTAAATTGAGATTAAATTAATAAGAATGTTATCAAGAATTATTACTAATAAAAAATAAGCTTTATTAAATAACATAAAACCACCAATTTATATTATTCAATATTTTTAGAGATTCTTTTATTCGTATATTATAATCTTATTTTCCAATTTTAATACATTTAATTTAATTGCATTGTAGGTTAAATTTAGACAGCGGACAGTAAGGGGATAAACGAGACTTTCAAACCTAACCTAACTTCGTATAAATGAATGTCGCTAGATATCTACGGAGTTTCATTTAACCCGCGACTCGTATAGCTATAAACTAGTTACTGTCCGGGGCCTAAGTCTAACCTGCATTGCGTTTTAATTGCAATTGCATTTATTTGCATTTTATCTTTACTTTAAACAATTTTCCTCGCATATAGTTAGTATATTATAATGTCGTTATTATATGGAAAGAATGTTATTCGGATTTAAGGTAATAAATAATTTGAATTAAAATTTCTTTATATGTTAATTTATTTTTACTCATCGTGTGTGTTGATTTTCTATTATGTAATCCTTGTCATTATATTTCATCTTATTATAATTTATTTTATATTTACCAATTATGTATGTCTGCATTTAAATAATAATAGAATTGTTGATTATTTTAAAGTTTTCAGAAAAGGATAAAATGATAAAATGGCTCTCATTGACGGAAATGAAGATTTGGAAAATCTTTTTGAAGGCTGTGGTCGAGAAGGGCCAATACGTGCGATTTTCTTGAGCGAATTTCACCATATTGCTGGTCCAAAGATTGTCATGCAATATCCACCTGACACGATATCAAAAGAAATTTTCGATGCTATTTCTCCTTATATCATACCAAAAACTCATCTTCAAAGATTGACAATGACAGTGAACGCTCTTGGAAAGAAAATAATTGGATTTCCCATTCAAATCAAAAACGACAAATATGAAAGAAACGCTTATTATTTTAATACGTGTTTTGTGTGTGACGCTTGGGCAAGAACAGTCCAATATGAACAAGTCCTCGTCAAGTTTGCAGAGTATTTTTATTCTTTAGAAATTGAACTCGGCTTTTTATCTAAATTACAAGACATCAACGACTTGGCCAATATATTTGAAAAGGTTCTTGGTGATCTCAACAGTTCTAAGCGAGAAGCGTCGATTGTTGTAAAAGAAAGACTATTGAAATTGAAAGTCGTTCCTGCTGTCCTCGATGATCCACCACTAATAAGAAATCACCAAGTTCCGGTTTTCATAATTGATACTGATCCAAATGAAAAATGGGATTTGACAACCCAACAAATTATACCTTATGTCAACGGTTTTAATCATATTTCAAAAATAGGTAATATTTTATAAAATCTAACATCTATACCACACATTATCACTTACTGGAAACCCAATCTATCTAATTAATAAAATTATTTAATAAATATTTATTATGTGATTTTTTAGCAAATTTGGCTGACGTCGATACTAATTTAGTTAAAACTTGTCTTCAAAATCTACTTTATTATAAAGTCATCAAGTTAATTCCAATATTTCAATACGGAAACACATATTGTACAACGCCCGAAGTTCATACAAAACTCATCCAGGGAGATCAAGCATTCAAAAATGATGCAATTAACTTTGTTGCGAGATTTGATCATGTAAAGTCACCCTTTATTATTTACCTAATAATTCTAATTTTTGACCCTTTGAATAATATTTGTGCATTCTCGTCATCATTTGCGTCTGATAAAAATATTTTTATTAGTTTTATAAATTAAAAGTGCTGTTTTATTTTTTCAGACGAAACCTCATTTTGCGGACATCATTCGATTCTATTGTGCAATGAAACGTGGTGTAAGTATCAAAGACCTTTGCTGCAGATTCCGAACGATGCCGGCCACTCCTTCATCAAAAACAAGTCTCGCCGAGTCTCGTGCGAGACATTTGTCAGGGATGTCACTTTCATCATCTTCCCTCTCAAGAACTTCTTCTCATCCGACAACTCCTGTGAAAATGCACCCAGCCAATATTTTGCCACCAGGAACATCCAAGAGTCCAAATCTTCATTTCCTCGACTTCCAGTCGATCTTGGGAGTAATTGACGAAAGGCGTTTGGTTCTTTTCGGCCTTGTTTACGGACTCATTCGACGAGTTGAGAAATATCCGCTTCTTCAAACGGCTCTTCATAAATCTTCGATCAGTCAATTTGACCAGGAGAATCGAGACATTCTGTCAAAACATCGAAAGAAGGCTTCGACTCTATATGAATTCTTTGATGGTAATTGGAGCTACGATGAGATTTGCCTCTCCCAAGGAATCTCACAGAATTACCTTGATGATATTATTGAGCGCGATCCTGATCTGGTCATTATTTGGAAATGAACGAACCTATTTTGAGTTTTTTAACAAACATTTAATCTGTGATTTTCTATTTACATATAATTACTCTTAAAAATTAAAACACAATTCGACATTCTATCGAATGGACTGGAACTTTCATCATGAAATATTTATGTATTTATATTTTATCTTACTAATAACTTTAAATAAAATGATTTTAATATACATATCAAGTTTTTTTTTCATTTACCTGCAATGAAATTATTTTTTTAAATACGAAATGTTAAACTTTAAGTACTTTTAGATTGGCAATTCTCATCTCATTTATTCATCATATAACTAGCCGACAACTTTTAACAAGTCGCTTTACGAGCCTTTAGCATTAATAAATCTCAATTAAAATTGTAACCATCTTGAGTTTGTATTTGGACTTTAGAAAAAGATTTATGCATGTTTGTACTCTATAAGAATGATGAGAGTTGAAGTTGAAATTGAGAGTTGAATGTACAGAAGGGTTCGGAAGTTGGGATGAAAGGGAAATTCGAAGGAAGGTACGTCAGCTAATCATCTCCATTGTAGTCGGTGGGTTATAAATGCATTTCCCACTACTCCAATTTCTAATTATGATATTGTTACACTCCCGTCCCTCTCTATCTGTGAGAACGCATTAAGTGTTCATAGTTCATGCGGCCGCTTGATGTGCAAATGAGAATCGCTTAAATGCACTCCAAAGAATCTCTTTACTCCTTCCAAGATTCCATTGTCCATTGTATGGTCCATTTAAGGCTCTAGCAAAGAGACTCTTACCTCATTTATATCCTATGCCTTTTAGTGCCATGTCTGTAGACATTCGCTTTTGGGACTCTTGGACAACTTGCATTAAGGATTCGGATGGAATGGAAAACTACATGGTGGTGTTGAGAGGAGAATCATTTTTCATCTTTTTAGGAAGCACTTCCTCTGTGATTTGAGCATTTGACTCTTTTGAGCTTCTTCACCTACTCCTTTTACATGAACAAGTCGAAGCTCGGGAAGCCTACAACGAGAATCCAAAAGGACCCTGAAGAGAGATATGTGCAATCTATTACCCTCAACCTCCACAATTTATCGCACACTTACTCATGTAAACAAAAAGGGTTGGAAGAGAAAGACCTAAGAGGAATATTTATACACGACTTCTTGAATCGGGAGTTGGCACTATTATGGTTAGATAGATGATGGGGAACCTGAAGGCCTGGAGGTCTGCCATTAAATTCATATCTTTTTTACATCTACTTTTATAAAGTAATCTAGATAACTAAATGTTAAAATTTCAATTTAAATGAAATATAGGTAAGTGATAAAATAGCAATCTTGCAATAATATTTAAAAAAAACCAAATTAATATTTAGGCTACCTATATACTAAATAGTTTCATTAGATATATCTGCTCATTTAACTAAATTTATTTATTAATATATGGAATATTCATTTCAAAAGACTGGTATAATTCAGGTTATTATTAATATATGATTTATTAATTTTTGATATTTTTAAATACCGAAAATTCATTGGCCTTTGTACATACTTCGGCTATGATAAGCCGAATTATGTAACATGTTCATAACAAAAGCGCACATTTCCAAGCTTTCTTTACTTTCTTTTAGTTAAAAGTTTAACTTTAAAGAATGTCCAATGTAGAAAAGCGTTGAGTTTGAGTATGTATACAAGTATACCTTTCTCGTCATTGAACGATATTGCTTAAGTTTAGGAAACAAAGTAGAGTGATGAGACTCGGATCTCAACTTTAATTTGTCTCGTCGTGAGATAACTATGGCATCTAATGGTCTTTAAATGTAAATGAAAGGTGGAACAATTTGTTGACAAAGTCTTCACATCCTCATCTGAAGACTCTTCTCTAATAATCCGCGAGGGAGGTCGAGATGAGATCTAAACTATTATGCCTTCGTTTCACTCCGTCGAGACTCGACTACATAACCAAACTAAACTGAAACAAGGACCTTATAAAGTTAAAAGTTTATACCAATATAGCAACATTCATTCTGTCCTTATATTCTTCAGATGTGTGAACGTTAGACTGATCTGGTATATAGTATTGTTTTATCTCTTGATGAGCCTGAGCCGAATTAACTCCTAATGGCAATACTAACAATAACAATGAACCGAAGCCTATTACTCCGATCCAACAACGTCTCACAGCGCCCAACCCCAAATTCACAATCATACAAGAGAGCACAACTGTGTTTATTATTCTCATGTAAAGGAGATACACATTGTGTACAATTAGGACAAAATTACCAAATTGGAAAGACGTTAGAGAACAAATAGGAAAGTAAAGAGTGGATATGACCGTTATTGTAATCGTAATAGGATGACCAAATGAGTTTGCTCTTTCCCACTTTTGCCCCGTGAGAATCGAAGCAGGAACCGAGCGTCCCTTTTAATGCCATGATTATCCCAAGAATGAAATAATGTATTCATCTATTCAAGCCCCTTGTTAAGATTATGAAGGACTCACATGTGGCAGATTGAGATGAAGCCTTTGTTTATCAGAATTAGTTGGATGTGAGCGGTCATTATTTGATAGAACGAGGAGTCAATTATAGACCAAGGCATTCGAACATTATCAAATTGTTAATTAACTATCTCCTTCTGACTAACGGACCGTGAAACAAAAAAGGTCTTTTATTTATGCAATACCCTTGTGTTTTTTATAATTATTCATTAATTATAACCTTATAACTTAAGTATTAGTTTGGATGTCGTTTTTGTTCAATAATAATGCTGGTTGATTGTTTGATTTCTATTTATGCCAAGTCGAGCCTACTTAAGAACTTAAAATACTTACCTGTCTAATTAAAGAATGGTTATTTTAATTATTTTATTACAAAACTCTTATATTCCAAATCCAAATTACACTTAATATATATTCAAGAGAAATAAAAGTTATAATATAAGAATGTATTACATAACATCCAAACGGCATTTTAATTGAAAACTCGAAAATGATGAAAAAATTAAAAGGTTTATTAATTGTGGGAAAAATTTTATTAGCCTTAATAAAAAGTGAAGTTTTAGGAGCCACCCACTGCGAAAGGTCCATATATGACTTTTTATTATATTTTACAAAGCTCCGTCGAGTGGATATGTCAAAGTGAAGAGTTTTTCCATATCCCTCTCATATCACACTTTTCTCATCATCTTTCCACAGCGCTTCCATAGAATCTCTTAAGAGAGCGAACGGATCCGTACGAGCACATAGAGGAGTGAGCTAGATGAGGATGCGAGTTGACAATACAGGATAATTTACTCGCGAGACGGAAGAATTGAATTAATCAAGGAAAAGGTCCATCATGTCCTTTCAAAATACGAGACTCGACATGTACCGTCGTAGTATTAAAATACACAAGTGGGTCTTGAGTCACTCCGCCGGTCCCCATTAACTTGAACGATGGCTCTGATGGTTCTGAGATTCACTTGAGGATTAATATACTTCGATGTCCGGACTCCCTCATCGTGAGTCAGAGAATGTAGCACCAAATGTTTAGATCCATGTCCATATTCACATCCTAAACATGCTCAAAGAAAAATGTACGGAATTGACTTTGACACTGTCAAATTTTGATTAATTCCCTTCTTCATTTTTCATTTATTAACTTATCTTTCTCGATCTCATCTTTTCCTTCAATCGATTTGGTTGGGTTCGTCAATCCTGAGAATTCATTATGACTCCCTTTAAGTCCTTCGAATTACGATTGCCTTCAGAAGAAATTTCCATATGGTGACTTAAGGATCTGATATTTTTTATGTATATGTTACTACTTGGGCTGTTATATATTATACTGTAATACTTTTTATCATAGTACTAGTAGGATATTTATTAATAATAAAATAAGGGTCTTAATGAATAATATATCAAGTATTCTGATCATACAAGGGGTCACTTAACAACGTAGAGTTTTTTATGCATGCATATTATTTTAGAGCCTTTGGAACTTGTAAGACGTATTTCATTGAGAATAAGTTTGATGTCGAGGAAGGATTTGATCATGGAGGTTTTAAAAAAGAAATTCATCTTTGTGCCATTAATTTGAAGGACCTTCATTTAAAATTCTCCATTGCGGAGAAAATGCCTGAACATTTAGTGGTAGATTAAGATAGCCTTCGTTTTTACGAGAGCGTTAAAGGAATGATAATGGAAATGAAGAGTTTCCCCTATTTGGATTCTTTCCCTATCACCTCTTTTCATCTCTCGCATCTTCCTTGCAAATCAATGGTGTGAAGGCGAGAAGGAGTCCACGAGGAAGTTTTAATGTATGGAGACGACTATTTACCTTTTTCTTAATCCTCCCCTCTCGTCTCTCTCTTGTCACTCAGAATTCAAAATGCTCGTTTGAAATTCCTCGATTTTCAAACCTTCATCACGTCGTATCTCATCTGGTTGAGGAGTGTTAACGAGTTTACCTCGCATTCCCCTCCGAGGACTCTCAAGGAGGGAGAAAATTCCCATTTCCCAACACCCAAATCAAATTACCAATAATTCCGTCCCGACTTTTATTTTATTTACATATGTGTCGAAGATTATTTCCATCTGCCATCGTCATTCCTCGCTCGCTCCGCTCTACTTTCCCCTTCAAAGAACCTTCTTTCCATTTCGGAACAAACTTCCTAAGAGCTATATCGTCCTCTTGCATATATTAATGAAAGCTCCCCTTTCCGCCCAATGCAATGTCTAATATGAATATTTTGGGTCCATTAGGGCGGATTTTGAATTTGGAGGAAGAAATACGATGAAGGGGAGAAAAACGTCCTCAAGCCTTTCCTTCTTTCCTTAATAGGAAATCACGTTGTTTCGTGTGGAGTCTTCATTTGAAGTAAATGGTTCCTTTTTTCAAAATGTAGCTTAATAAACGTGAGTTAAAAGTTCCAAGAGCCCCGCCTGACTTTTATTTGAAGGCGAGACGACGAAGCTCTTAATCAGTGTAGGAACAAATGGAAAATAATTCAATTCTTTCTTCTCGTTGACGGCCGAGATTCCCGGCACGTTCTTCGTCGTTCTCGCCTTCGTCCCCCCAGTTCACTCATAAATCTGACTTTCAACGCCATGGGACTCTACACGTCTACAAGAACCAAATTCAACCACACAACCTGCTGCATCTCCTCCTAAACTCTCTCCAGCAGTCAGTCGGTAGTCAGTCAGTCAGTCTATAATGCCTTTAATGAAAAAGCCATTATCATTGAATTTAGAATTTAAATTTTCTCTTTTGTTCTAAACACGCGCGTTTATAATTCAAACGATTGACCGACGTCGTCAAATGACTCCATAATTAACTATACCCAGCATACGAGTCATTTATAACCAGGATAATCGAATTTGAGTCAATTAGACTGACATACATTTGAATAAGATTGTAAATAATTCTATTCTCTCAAACCCCCCTCATAAATTATGGGAAATTACGATAATTGAAGAGATGGGAAAAGCAGTGGAGACCAAAAAAACCAAAATGGTAAATTTAGAGTGGGTAATTTAAAAAGGCTTCTGTTGTTTCTCTTCTTTAAGGAACGGTTGTTCCTTCTGTGTTTGCTCCTCTCATTACGGCATAACTTCGAATTTTATTTACCATTGTCTAAAAAGAAATCACAACAACTCTCACATCTCTCCTATTGTAAATAGGCTTGTTCGGAGCAAGGAGCTTCCAGGAGGTGTAAGTGGCATTATTCTAATTGTACCTTTGCCTCTTCTATTATAAGTACAATTTTCCCTACAGCTCGAGGCAAATTTAATGCAGTGGTTAATACTCAAGGCAAATGGTGAATTGAATAATGAGAGGCTTCGAATCATTACTTAAAACTCCTAAAGTACATTCTTCTAATTGCAGGTTTACAACGGTTCATATAATACCCAACGACACACAACTCCCAGGGCTTTTCACTTCCCCTCCAGCCCTTTGAAAAGGAAATGAAATTAAATGGTTTTTCACTCAAATTAAAAAGTGCTTTAAAATCCCACGTTCTCATGTTGACTCACTCCACTTGCTTTACATGACGATCCCCGTCGGTTTCATCTTCTCGAGAGGAGAAAATTAAATCAAATGCGCCAATGGATTTTCCATTAGTGTCAGTTAGCATAGGAAGAAAACACTTTACATTGATCTTCATTTGCATCAAGAGTTGAAGGTGGAGAGTCACAGCAGTTCTCACATGTTGACGACGGTGATCCTTCAAGGTTCAGATTTTAGAGATGCCGATTGGAGATTACGAAGAAGAAGCCCTTCGTATAAGAGAACCCTCCTGGTCTGTCTTAAACACTTACAAGCAGGTATTATATTATACAACCATGCTATATAGACTTATGACTACTGCAGTGATTCCCTCGAGTCTCAAACTCTCCAAAGGTCGTCACCTTTTTACTCCTGGGTCTAATGTTGAAAAGTGGTAAGTAGAAGAAAAACTCGTGTGATGGTTCTTTTAATGTGCCATCGAATCGTGTCGTTCTTCCAACACAGACGAGCCAAACCGAACCACCGCCGCCCGATCAAAAACTAAAAAAACAAAGAGAAGAGATACATACCATTAAAAGACGAGTATACATTATAAGTAGCATTACTGGAGAAGCTCGGAGTTGAGTTCTTATATCTAGCCGATGGATCGACGGAAGGTTGAGGAATTTAGATTTAAGGAGACTCAACCACGTAATTACGCAAAGGGGGGATCGAAGGAGATGAACCGGTAACCTAAATATCTCAAGTCGTTATATAATAGTTATATGAATGCAAGGCGGCTCCTGAACTGCCATTCTGCTCCTTTAATGTTCCTCCCGCTCTTTATTATACCCAGGGGTTTTTTCTCTTTCAATCGGGATGATCTCCCTCATCTTAATACATTTAGCATGGGACATGTGGAAGGTTCCTCCTCCCTCATTGAGAGAAAATCATTTGCATTTTCTCTAATACTGAAAGGTGAGTGAGAGTAAAGGGAATTTAAGTGGAGTTGACTCCCATTAATTATACGCATATAAAAGTTAAATTTCTTCCAAGAGAAAAAATCTAATACTCGACTCACATGCACTTTGGAAAAAGCTGGACATGCAATAAAGTTACTCATCGACTCTCATTTAACTGCTTCTTTAGAATCCAAACACTCGGGTTTTATTCCATCACAAGGCTCAATTTTACCGAGTAGACTTATTAGATGGGCACTAATCACACAATCACCTATTCCATCCAGGAGCAGTGCACTAATAGTAAAAGCTGAGTAAAAAAGTCAAAACATCGTAAGCATTATATTGTATAATTCGTATATGAGTTTAGTCAGCATATGAAATTGAACTCTCTGAGACACTTACACTTTTATTAATACGTAATAATACTTTCTCAAATGGTGATTACAGGGTTTAAAAACTACATTATATGGAGTAAGAAAGAAAATTGAAGGAGCAATAATGCATAACAAACGATTCAAAGTCTTCAATCTTACACTTTATCCCTTCTATATAATTTATTAGACATACATTCCCCTACTCATGTTTCTCCTTCCTTGTGATACGGGAGAAAAAAGTAGAACAATAGAAGCAGTTTATTAGAATGCAATATTTTATAACTCCAAACTACAATTCTCGAGCTCAGTCAGCTATTCTAATTCTATATTATGTACGAGGATAAAAACAATAGTGTATGTGTGTATCAAGAAGTGAAGAGTCGACGTGGAGGGATTTTTACATTGTTTTTTAACTCTCCAGATTCTTTTGATCCTCCTACTGGAACTTGCATGGCGGATATAGATTCATATAAAAGACTAATAAGGGGGGATATACAAATACATGTAAGGTATAACTGTATACCCATAATTGTACAGCTTGTAATAATATGTATAAGTATGTGTGAGAAGGGAGTATGTATAAAAGTGAATCGGGATTTGAGAGTTGATGATGATGAAGTTCTTGAGAGTGAACTTGCTTTTTCTCATATATTATTCCCTTAATAACCCGAACGAACGGGATTGAAATGGAGTAATAGAAATTTCATATCCTTCTTTTTGATATCAGAGATTCTCTTTCAGTGCGGCTTGTATGTACATAAGCGTTGAACGTTGAACATGAGATGGCCCCTTATGTGTATATACCGTATGCCCTATAGATGCATAAATAAGAAAAAATTCTTCATCGGGGATATAAAATGTTTTCCGATCCATTTTCGTGATAAAAATGTGGAAAAGCTATTAAGCTACTGGGTTTGAGACAAATCATCTTACGGGGTACTCCCTTTCTCCTTTTTTGCTCACCCAGAAGAGAAGAAGCAACAACTTGAAGTCCCAACCCGAAGTTCCTATCTATACTTGTATATATTTCTCTGTTTCAACTGGACTATCTCTACAACTGATAAACATTGTGTTCATGGTTCGTATAGTTGAATGTGAAATGGTTAATCTGAAAAAAGATTTCTTATACACATTTTTTTGACGAGCGACCCTTCACTCTCGGCTTTACGTTACTGCTGCTGTCTAAAGGGAGGATTTTGTATGAGAAGCTAAGGTTTTTAATGGGATTCCCTTCAGCTCCTGGGTCCCGTAGAGAAAAGGATCAGAAAAAATAATTCATTTAACAGAATTAAATTTTGATCAAGAAAATTCAAATTCTCTTCTATCCTACATTCATTGAACACTTAAATTTTTTATTGTCAAATATAACTGCTCAAATTATTAGATTATAATAACTTAATTAAAATAAATAAATAAAATTAGACTTTTGAAATAATATAAATATCAACAATATTACACTATAATATTCATTTGACTCTTACAATGTCTGTAAATTGCTTCCATTTAAAATAGTCATAACATGAAAATATTAAATAAATGGTCATCATCACTTTAATGTCGATGTGTCAATTGTTATTTACAAATTTAAGACTCCAAACTGACGCAACTAATAGGCGGGCTGACAAACATTTTCACATGGTTTTACAATGGAGGCGTATTGAAAGAGTTAACAAGTTGGTGAGAAGGCGATTTAAATAAATGGGATTAACAGGCCCATTTGTTATTGAAGCAATCGGGGAGAGGCGACGGACGTTAAAACATAATAGACGAACAAGTGGATGAGAAACGAGGAGTGAAAATTAAATTGGAGAGAAACCATGAAATATTCCGAATTGAACCGAGTAATGGGGACCAGAAATTAAATATTCTCACACCCTTTGACAAATGAGGAAGAGCTAAAGGGTTCGTGGAAGTGGAGGAATTAGCTTCGCTCAATTTCATCCATCTCATCCAATAGTGAGGAATTAAACTCCACTTTGAGCTTCATTTGCGGCTGTCAATCAAGAGGAAAGTGAAAATGAGCGAGACTATTATCTCACACTCCTTCCTTTCAACTTGAATGGAAATCATGGGTTTTTAAAGACTCACCAATCTAACTCAGTGGATGTCATCCCACAAAAATCCAAAGTTTTTATAAATTAGTGTTAAAAATCTTAACTTCATGTTTTCAGTTCATATTTTTAGTTAAATATTCGTTAATAATCGTCTAACCCGAAAGTTTGTATGGTCATTGCAAAAGTAAGAACTTAAGAATAAATTAGAAAATATATATTATGAGATTTGTGAAGCCATTTATTTATTAATATCTTTTAATTAAATTAATCTATTTGTAAAGTTAAAGGATGTCTTTCAATGTCTTGAATTGATTGAGAGTTTCTTCATGAATAAAGAATTTCCCCCCTTAATAAATTATTATTTGAATCATATATGAATAACAGTATTAATTATTAGAATAGATGAGCATATTCTCAAAAATTGAATCATCTTTAAATCTCTTCATCATTCCCATTTTCTTTTGTATGTAAAGATGGTTATTTTCCTTGTTGACTCATTGAGCCATCAAGAAAGAAATAAAGGGTGAGGGAGTCGCACCGAGCGTCAGTCGTCAACTGCCCCCGTCCACTTACCTCAGAAGTCGTCAGCTGTCTCGGGGAGGAGTGATGGCTCCTACTTAATAAGAACGATTTCTTCATATTATTATCGAGAGGAGGGGAAATTGTGTCTGAGTGGACTCGGTTCTCAACCAGGAGCCGATAAGGGTAAAAAATGCATTAAAATACCGACAATCTGAGAGAGAGTCGTTGGTACATAATGGGCCCGTAGCCAGTCTGTTCCTTTTTTCATCCTCCGACGAGCATCGAGTTGACTTTGAAGGCGAAAAAATCTTGATAACTCTTTTCTTATACTCCGACACACACAGAAAAGTTACAAATCCATTTCATTTCTTTTTCCATACTCTTTTCTCTCTCCTCAGAGTGAGCAAGTCGAGGCGGAGCTCGTAAGTGCGGGGGATGGAATGAGTGATACCTAATCAAATGTCTTAATGCACTTTCCACTATGACAACCTCATTTCCGAACTCTGGCTCTTTTTTCTCCAGTGTGAATCTCTATGTTCTTCCAAGACAAGGAGATAATAGAACAATAATCTGAGGTGCAGAGAACTCTAATGTAATAATGGATCTTTCTCATCTCACCAAAAACTTTTAATATCTCTCCAATGAGTATAATAAATATGATACGAACCGTATACCAACTGTACTTAAATATGCATAATGGAAAGTAAGTTCTCTCTATGAGAAGAGCTAATCGTAAGTTTTGTTGGTAATGACGTCTACACGTCTTAATTTCTTCATCCCTGGCTCACTTGTCATTTTTTCCTCTTTCTTCCTTTAAGTGTGAGTTGAGAAAAGAAAGATTATTGCATGGTAAAAGCACCTCTGTCTTTCTGGATCTTCTCGTGGGATGAGAAGGGAAAATCCACACATTTCGCTGCTACCTGACTTCACATATTGTATGAAGTCCTACATCGCCACCATCTCCGACAAGGATAATTTACAAATGTATTAAGGGAGGGCTAAGTAGCTATATAACACTCATTGCAACAAGGTAATAAATTTTTGTATCCCAATTACGAGCTCATCGTAAATGGAATCAAGCGAATGAGAGTTGGCCGTCCATTCTCGGTTCCTTCACACATTCAACGATTCAACTAAACTACTCCCTGTATATTTTATATCCTACATTCTCCCTTATATTCCCATTTAAATACTAAATAGCCAGTAACTTTCATACTTTATCTTCTACTGTACTTAATATACCTACTCATATACACTCTTGTACTTATACGAATCTCTCAACTTTACTAAATGTAAGTAAGTATCTCTATACACGTACCTGTAGCAATGAGAAATAAGTATAAGAGGCCTTTACACGGTTTTATGACTCTGACTCTCCCACATCCTTTATAGAGAGCGACTTTTCCCGGTAGTTCGGAACAGACATTCTCACCCATTCAACCGAACGGAGAGGAAATTTGGCTTCCTTCCATGTACAACTCTTCTTTTTTCCAAAAGACCTCCCCAATTCACACAGAAGCTCATTTGAATCCATTTGACTACTCAAGAGTTTGAGTCAATTGACTCAATTGGGCTATCATTTTCTTTATTAACCTGTCTGCTCATTGAGCTTCTTCCCTTCACTTCCTCTAACTTCCCTTAATAGCCGAGTGTAAATCCTCGTTCAAAGACGCCTCATGGTTGGAGATGGTAACTTTACAAAGTTAAAATCTTCTAATAAACAAAGTGTCAGTGTTGTAAAGAGACACAAAACAACTTTTGAGCCTCCTTTTAACGACCATCATTTGGATTGAGCTCATTTTACAATCCTCATTCACCCATTTACATCTTCGTGTACACACCTAAATTTCCCATATGGAATGTTTATACATTTTGTGTATTTACTACTCATATAAGTTCATTCTTCCTTGTTTATATGAAAGAAATCTTATGTCATTTTTATTGCATGGAGTAAACGTGTAAAAAAGAGGTTAAAGTTTATTTATTCACCTTCATTACGAGACAAGGCAAATGAGCCTCAAGTAGTGTATAAGACATTACGAGGGGAGTTGTAGGTTCGAGTTTAATAACATCTAGATAGAAAAGTGTAATTGTTTGATTTGAGTTCATAAGAGCAATGAAGAAATAAAATATTGTGAATGAATAAATTTTCATACAGTGAACTTTGAATCAGAGTTCATTACATTCAGATTGTGTGCATCATGTAATGTATGAAAGAGATTACGAGAAATAAAAGTCAAATTCTGCGAGTTTTACTAGACCAAAGGAAGGGAAAAGAATAAAGACGTAATTAGAATAAGATTCGCCCCAAGAGGAATTGTAAAATTTTTTGCTCATTCAGATCTCTTACAACAAGTTACAAGTCTTTAGATTATTGCACGAGAGCAAATTTTGAGCAAAGTTCAAATCGCTTACAACTCTTTTATCCCTTCAATGAAAATCCCGACGGTTTGAGCTGATGAATAAAATATTATTCTCAACCTCAAATTTCCCATTGCAATCCTCCTCGAAGCGAGCAGAATAAATTGTAATTAAATTGAGAGTTTTAACGGTGGGGTTTGAGAATCTTCGAATCTCATTTATAATACATTATAGGAAAACTTGATTCATGCATTTAAAAGCCCAATTACTCCTCATACAACACAATAACATATGGCTTGTTATTTTATATTATGTACATATAAAAAAGATATTAGAATTTGGTCAGAGAACCGCGCGTGGGTTATAAGAAATTCCCCCTTCCGCGACACCCATTGCGATCCCCATTGAGAGATCGCCAAGTTGACCGGGCAAGACTCACATTTTACATTAGTAATAAAATCGAGAAGATTCACAAAGGATAAATCTTGTTAAGAGATGTTTAAAGCCGGCCGCGCCGGAGGAGAATTAAATCCAAATGGTAGAATTTGGTAGCTGGAAGGTTCGTCCCTTTGATTTCTCATTTGTCTCTCTCGGATCAAATCATTTTTTGTCTCTCGGACCTCTTCTGACATAAGGCACAGGGAGAAGATGAGAAATTACACACAATGGCCGAGAAGAGAAAATGAGAAATTAGAAGCTGAAGGTTTTGTAATTTAGAAAAAACGAACGTGCAGTGGAAGATTGCATTCCCTCTGGATTGAATATTAAGCATAAGGAGCAGACTGACTGGACCTGTGTGATTTGTGAGGGAGCGAAAGGAGTGACAGCTCAACTGAATGCAAGGGAAGAACAACGCAAGAGGATTCTCGCCCATATGGCTATTTCTTACACTTTTTTAATACGCACAGGTACGCTTATAATATAAAAGTCATGTGGTCTATGGTCATCTTCGTCCATTTCCATAAAAATATAATAGGATATCCTCAGGAAATTATTTATAGGGGAAAACACAATTTTCAACAGATTCTTCTCCAAGTTTTACGAGAGCTTAATGGGAGTGGTGGGGGGGAGACGGGTGCGGAGGGGAAAACACCCTTCCACACACACCAAGCATATTTAGACGGGGTGAGGTGAAGGATTAGTATGCATACAAAAGCACCTCGCAGCGCAATATACTGGTGACCCCAGGGGTCATGATCAGAGTCGACCAGAGGGGGGTCACGAACCTGTATTTTACCTCACTGTATTCCCATAATGAAAGCGGAGCTACACGGGAAGCCACGACCAAACGTACGTCAGGATGGTGGAAAGGTAAAAAGGGGTTTAAAATCCTTCCACAAATATTCCCTCGACGATCCAAAATTCGAATGACTCGATGAAAAGTTCATATAGCATCTTAAGAGATGAAGGGAACGAAATTACTTTTGACCCTTCACTTTGTAAAATCGAGCAACTCCTCCTATTTAATACAATTGCCCAGATGTGAAATGAAAAAAGAAATGCATTTTAAATGAAAATGAGAATAAGTGGATTTGTAAATGAACGAGCGGGCGCAACAGCGAAGCTCCAATTTCATAACCCTTTTAAAGCGTGTTTGTGAGAGTGAAGGAGAAATGATTTCCGTCACTTTATATGATTCGAATGATCAAGTATCCTTGCACTTCCAAACTGCAATAATTCCAAGTCAAGTTTTTTATTATTTGAAATCCGGCTCCTTCTCAAATCCACAACGAGAGGACCAACATTCACATTTTTTGATGGGAGGATTTAAGAACTCTAGTTAGTTTCAAGCATGCAAAGTGGAGGAGTCGTAGGACTAATTTCTTGCCGAGCTTCTTCTTGGAACATGAAAGAAAAGAATTGGAGATTGGTGGGTTTGGAAGCCGCCTGTAAAGTAAAATATTATTCCTCGACGTCTGGCGGCTCGAGTTCTCTTGTCAATCAACTCCAACGTCTCGCATTTCCACCGTCAAGTGGAGGTTAAAGAGACGGGAGATTAACAAGTCCACCAAACAACCTCCATTAAATACAACTTCTTCCAATCAGATTCCTTTTCTTTTTAATAAAAACGAATTATTCCATCACAATTTCTCAATTTACAAAGACTCCCTTTACTAGCTAAACACTTATAAATGCATTTTCTCTTTAAGAGTTTTATAAAGTAAAAGTTAGTGAATTATTTAAGTTCATTTAGAATATAATATAGTTTAACTTATACATGTATATTAAATCATAAATTACAAATATGAATCATAAATATATTTAATATAAATTTTGATTTATGTTTTATAAGAATGTAAGTTGTAAGTTGTAATAGGTCATCGCTAACTTATTTATTATTATTTCACTTTTGACGTTTAACAGGTCATCTCATGAATTTATTTTAGAGTAATTCGAGGAATTGGAATTATGTAAAATGAGAGATATACAGTGATATTTGTATAAGCTAAAGTGTAAGTATAGACTGGGAATGTAATTGGAGATGAATGCGTCCGATGAATTTGATGATGAAGGAATGAAAATGATATAAATTCTTGTATTGTAGGCGAAGCTCGTGAAATTCTTTCACTCTCGCTCAATTTGAATTATAATTTGCATGCGATTGATCTCAAAACATCCGTGAGTCATTGGCGTTACATTTCCAAGAGTATAAAAGCGGGCTAGTGGGCGAATATCAAGTTTCATACAATTATATTCTCGCGAGAGCTTCAATAGCCTTTCGAATGAATCTTTAGGGAAATTCCAGAGATCGCAGTTCTAAATTCTCATTGATCCCTAAACTCCTCGATTCGTACGCGTTAAGGATTACTAAATAAAAATCCATGAAAGTTTCACCTTTCAGCACGATCAACACATCAATTCCTTATTTAGCCCAAAAATTATTAGTCATTTGAATAATTTTATTTAACCCTAAAATTAAAATATTTGAATTCTTAAATTCATTTTGCCGAATTCAATCTTTAGCTGAGTTCAAACTTTAAGTTTGCTTTTTCATACAATATTTATTTTATTAAGGTAATTATTAATTACATACTATCTAACTCATATTTTTATATGAATAAATACTTGCAATGGAGAAAGTGATGGATGAATGAATTGCGGTTTTCTTCGACCCTTTCCAATTAATTAGGAGAAGTTCAAGGGAATATTTATGAAGGCAGTGTCATTGTAAATTACCGCCGAAGGACTTATGGAGATTACACGAAGAGATTAAAAGTATGAGTATTTATAGGATAATCCTATCAAATTCCCACTCCATTTGTTTCCATTATTTCTTATTAAAAGGTGTGTGTTCGAGTTAAAACCCTCGAGGCCATCCACTCTCGAACGTGACTCCAAAAGGTGGGAGTAATAATGAATAAATGTGAAGAGCGGCGCTTGTAACTCGCATCACTCGCTTCGACCAGGTTGAACACAAGTTACTCACATTCAGTCAGGCACAAAGAGCTATACTGGATCTTCCAGGTAAGAGAATGAGGAAAATGAAGAATTACGACGAGGAGGATTGCACACGCAACATCAACTCTTTAGAATGAATATTATTATAAGCACAAAAGCAAAATGGCACACCATATAGAACCATCTTGGAACACGTTTTTGTTGTTGTTGTTCTTAAATATCCAAGAACAAAAATTGGTCACCTGAGATAGATAATAATACGAAGGAAATAGAGACCATTGGTGTCTAATTGGAAGTGCAGGGTTGATTGTACATAGTTAGACAAGCCAGCTGGGAGATCTTGACACTTTGTCAGATTGGAGAAGGTACAAAGCGGAGTTGGCCGACCAATTATCGCCCCATGAAACTACGCGCCTCAGAATAGACTTCACTCACGAGTTGATGGCCACTAAAGACTCCTCGAATGCCAATATGTCAATACACACCGTTAATATATTTTCCTCTTAAGCACATTCATAAGTATATTACTATATATTCATCATGGAATGGACGAACTTGCCTCGTCAGGTTGGCTCTGTATTTGAGTATATATTGGGGTTTAGAAAGAGAGTGAAAGAGCGAAGGAGAAGACTAATGAAGCACGTGGAAGTTCAATTGAACATCTTTCCAAATCTTATATAATACAAATGCGTGTAATATAGAGAACATCGAATGAGATCGAAGATTTACATTGTGTTCCTCTACTTCTCTTCTTCGTCCATTGTGATCCTTTATACATATTGAGACCGACTGATCTTAAATACCTGTATTATATTTCTTCCTTTTGATTCGACAGGCTCCGAAGGCCGGAGAGCTTTTCATTTCAAGAGGCTCAATAGGCCAGGTAATCATTGTTCTCGAGATGAGATAAGACCCCGAGTTTCCTATTCACCTCTCCGTACGTCTTGAGTTATTACTTGTATTGTGTATGCATTTATGTATGAAGTTTGGACCCTTGCTCCAAATATTCACATTTTTTATAATCGCTAAACACTCGTCTGGATTTACTAGCTGAGTGCAGGTAGATGAACTCGCTACTTAATAAATTGTATTTCTCTCTACGCTGTTTTTCTTGATTACGGTAAGTTAAGGACGATTTGTGTACCTACGAAGTATATAATACTTAGGCATAATACGTAAGTTGAGCAAGTCATAATTCAAAAAGCGTTAAAATGACAATGAAATTATAAAAGAAATTCATTATAAGATAATTATTTAAATTCACGGAGGATTTGAAGAATGGGAGAAATTTGGCAAAACCGTTGTGAAAGGACCAACTTTCCTCGCACGTTTTGAACTTAATAGGCTTAAACGATGATTAAGAGACCGCTAGAACAACCTTTGCGAATTTGTCTATTATTCACAACCTCCCTGTTTTCGAAACATCATAAATAAAGAGAAGATGAATAAGCGCTAAAAGGTAATTGTGAGGATTCTCCTGGATTAAACGCGCTAAATAAATATTTTGACAGTGATCCGAGGGCGAAAAGGGGAAGAGGAAATTTGAACAATTACCATTCACTAATTCTGACATTTGCATTTAAGTGGTGATGAGGCTTTTAAGAACTCAGCGAGCCCTTCTCTATGTACATAGGTCTCTTCTTCTCCCTCCCCCGTTCATACGTAACCATATTTGAATTGTAAAATTGAGAACAATAGTGTGAAATTAATTTTAAGGGCTCAATTTCTATTCAAAAAACTAAAATGGGGTTTTCGGCCTCTTCGGAATCTTGCAACGCACACACAACACCCTCGTCTTGTTTAACGCCCAACGTCTACATCTCTTCTAAATAGAGCAAGGCAAGGCATTAAAGAAAAAGCATTTAAACATTTTAATTAACTTTAAAAAGAGGAGTAAAATGTAAAGAAGCCCATTTGAATTCACGGGTCGTGGGTGCCCGAATCGAATCAACTTCATTTACTCTCAAACAAATGGTGGGGATTTGAAACTCCGCACTCCGACCCTCGACCACGGCCATCACATCAGTAGTAAACACCATGAACAATGCAAACAGCAAGACGCTGCTTACCACTATGCTTATTCCCTCTATGTACAATATACCTCTGGAGATTTAAAGTGGGAGTGTAAATAGTCAATAAGAGATTCCACACGGACGCTCTACTCTCCAGCACTGTGAGTACATTCAGAAAATCTATTTATTCTCCTTCTCTGGTTTTAATGCAGAGACGAGCGCTAAAAGCTTTAAAAATAAAGTAAAAAGAATTGAACATGAGGGGATGCACGTTGGAGTTAAATGGGAAGAGGCGCACTTAATATTTTAAGCTCTTCAGTAGTGGCGAAGGGATCTTACTTGGATTCTTGGTCCGACCATCAGAGTCCATAAGGATCTCTTTGGCTCGACAATAATGGAAACGGAATTCACACCTTGGTTGTGAGAGTGAGTGATGGAGAAGCTAATGTCCATTCTTAATAGCCTCATCCCACTTCTCTCACACATCGGAATATGTACTTACATGCTGATAATGATGTAGATGTTCGTTCCTTCGTCCTTGCGTCCGTCGTTCACTTTCAAGCGGAGAGATGAGTTTAATCACATATGAGCTTGCATAAGTAATAATACCTATAATGTTCCCGGGACTCTTCGTGAGTTATTCAGAGGGAACAATGGAGAAATGCTAATTTCCCTCACTAAATGCTCCTCCCCATCATTCATTGTTTTGACGTAGGGTCGTCGTCGATGAGAAATCTACGGCGGCTTCAATGTTCAACGAAATTGAGGGCTCACATGAAGACATTCGCGTTCACCGCATAACAAAAGAAGACTCATTACATTCAAATTTCTTCCCTATATCCTCATTCACTAATACCCACATATATAACATTTATGAAGTGCTATGGAAATAGATAATATATAATTAACACTTAAATTTTAAAAGGTATATGAAGGGGCATTAATACTCGAGCTCTAATAGACTGCCGCATGGTATTGGAAATTGGAATATGATAGGTTTATAAACGCATAGTAATAAGAATCACTGGTGTGATGAGGCTGACGGGATGACATTGTAAGGGAGGTGTAAAAGAATGAAAACTTCAAAGTGAATCCTATTATTAACAAAAGAGATGAAATCATATTTCACAGATGGTTCGCTCCTTTGCTCAATGACAATTTGACACCTTTCCCGTAGGTTCGATGAGGTAATAAATCTTGTTCAGCCCTCATCATTTGTTTCCTTGTCTCATCTCATCTCCCTCCATCCTTTTTATGCATCCATAGGACGAGACAGAATGAGCCAAGACAGAGCAATGAGTAAAAGGTGAGTTGTTCATCCTGGTGGAGAAGGAGATGAGGTGATCGGAGTGATTGAGGGTCTCCTAATTACCATATATTCACTACCATTGAAAATGTGTAATTGACCAAAGTTATTAATGAGGAACTGAACTATTATTCACACTTGTTTTTACACGAATCTCCTCCTTCCATTTACTCATCTTCTTATTCTTCCAGTCTCCTCTTCATTACCTCTCGTACATAATGGCCTTTAAGAGACGTCGGTAAATACACTGAGATATTTATTTCCTTTCAAGGAAGTTCCATTTACCATGGAGGAAAGGCGCGGAACAAGAATGTAAAGACAATGGAAGGACGAGGAGAGCAAGAGAAACGAAAATCATCTCTTTGTGAGCATTTAAGAAACGATTAGAACTGGGAATATTAGCATTTATTACGAGTAGACGAATCATCTTGTACAACATGATTTGCATAAGATAAAATATGAGCTTAGATTCTCTTTATGTATATTACGTATTGATAGGAAATTAATAGATGAAAGCTTGTGATGATCAAGGCTCCACAGAGCCAATGGAACCATTTAACAATTCAAAATGGAATTTATAATAATGGGCAAAGAAGGTGAAGATTGCATAAGCATATTATGCAGAGAATTCATATGAGAATATCTTACGTTATTCATACAAACATACTTTTTTGTTATAAGGTGTTGATCTATGAAGATTTTAATAAATATTACGTATATGCACAGGTATAATTCTTATAAGGTCTGACTGACTGAGAGTTCGAGTGCTCATTAAAATATTAGTCGAGTGCACGTATGATGATATTGAATTTCAATCCAATTTACACCTCAAGCGATGGAGATTTGGATTGGAAAGAGAGAAAACCGTCACCCATGAACGCGAACTCAATGGTGATGATCTGAGTGAGTGAGTGAGTCAGAGGAAGATGAGCAGAATCGAAGCTTCAAAGCCCTCGCATTCACTTTCACATGATTTGAAATGCCTCCGAAGTCCAATTTGAGAATGACGATGAGTTATCAGACGTCTGCGAGGCTCATCATCTCACTGAGATTTAATTCCAACTCCCTCTCATCTCCTCTTAGGAGAAGAGGAGGAGGAGGCGTGCAAAAAGTTTTCATTTTCAATTTAATTTGCTTTAACTAGACTACCTACACGGCGACGGCGACCACCTCCGCTCCCACCATTGAATAAAGAACAGAAGGAAAAAAAATCCTCCTACTTCCTTACCTTCTGACTTCATTGAAAAGGAAATCATTTCGCGATCATTTATAAAACTTAATGATTTTTTCTTTTTTCCTTATCATCTTTCCAATTTTTTCTTATTAAAATACATTTCTCTATTGGGCGGCGGCATTTCCGCACGTAGCTGACTCGACCGTGTCGTCCCTCAAGGAGCTTTTGGGAAAGGTCACATTTGACTTTTAAGATACGTGATATATCGATGAGTACACTTTCAATTTGCATACGTGTCATACTTATGGATTGAATATGATATGGACTATTATCAATAAGTACGTGTGAGTCAAATACCAATTTTCTCTTTTTACTCCCTTCACCGCAAATGGATTTAAATTGAGACAAAATTCCAAAAATGATGGGAAAAATGAGATGTGACTACTAATCAGATATTCAAAAAGTGATCATTGGGTAGACAATAATGTAAAAGACAATGTGAGAACTTATTGGTCGTGAGAGAGTATAGATAGTAATAATGGGGGAAGTGAGGAAATATTTAAAGGGTGAGAATGGTGATGACCCGCCGTTACCTCAACGAACTTTTCCTTCGGCTTTTACATTATAATATATAGCAGAGATTCCTAAAAGTAATCTTTATTTTCCCTCTCACATGTATGTACGCATTAATATATTGAGGATGAATGAGAGATGAATGCAATGGAAACGCATACATATGAGGGAGAATAAACTCAAGAGAATTTGGAATACCTGAAAGTCCACACGAATGTCGAGAAGGAAACCTGTAATCATCTCCACTCGATGATTCGATACTGCGGCGAAGGTGGTAATGATTTGTGCACTTGTGTGATGTGTGCTCAGTCGAACAACTCCACTAATATGCCTCCAACATTAAAAATTGGAATTTATTCAGACAACCAGTGGGTAGATTATAAGGACGTATCTTCCCCATCTCCATTACTTTTCTCCTCTGTTGTATATTATTCTATGATACAAGAGAAATATATTGAAGATATATTATATGAATATATTATTTAGCTACAGCGAGAATCATGTTGTTGAAGGGAATTAAGAATATTATTATAGTATTAGAAATACATAATATGAAAATATTTAGATAGCACTGCGGAGAGATGAATGTGTGCATAATCTGCAAGTTTGCGTATAATGGTAGTGGAGAGATGTTAATGGGGATAAATGTACGGAAAAGATTTCGGACTGTGTCAGCTTGCAAACTGCCCATAGGCCTGACATTCAAAATAAAATAAATGTTGTAGAAATGCATGAATATTATGACATGAGTTATGTGTCTTCCCCGGCCGTCTGTCTCTATCCAAATTCACATTCAAAGGATCTTTTTCATCTTCATCTCCGCCGTGTGGTGAGTTTCCTACTTTGAGTTTCGTGCTCATCCCGCCTTGTTCTCTCATATTTCCCGAGTTTTTATCATTATTATGAGGAATATCACTTCACTTCTGCATGAACATTATTACTAATATGAGCTCATGTAGGAACCAACGAGTCATTTGTACTCTCATCTTGAACATTATCTAAAGAAGGAATCTGCGGCTCCTAATTGCAATCCAATAAAATCTTCATTATTTATTATGCAGCTTCCTTCCTCACTCCTTTTTCATCATTCAAGTATTCCCCGTACGTACGTGAGATCCGCGGAGTTCGTGGGACTCGCCATCGAATCTCTTTTATTCTTATCGTTTCGCAGAAGGCAACTTCGACTTTTTAAATGTAAACATAAGGAGTGTTGTGAATGCGCCGAGTGAGAGACTTTCAAAGACCCAACTGGCCCAGCCGACTGAATAAATCGAGGAATTCCACAATTAAAAGGGAAAAAATTAAAATCATTGAAGCAATTTAAGAGCCCGCTGAATAACTCAACCATCATGAATCTTTCATAGAAGAGCTACTCATACATTCATAAAAGGTTATAGCACTATATAACTTCTAATATGCACAACATTTAGGTAAAACATTATAATAATTCTCATTACATTATTGTACTTCATGATATTTTACTAAAAATACAAAAATGCGAAGTATTACAACAACTTAAATGTACATTCTTATTTAAAAAAGGTATTTTATCCTTATTGTGCAATAAAAATGTCACTATACGCCTATAATAATACTTATAATTCGAGTTCAAATACAGCTACGAAGTATGAAGACTCATGGTAAATGCACATATGTACAAGTGTTTATTTTTTTTAAAGATGGCTATATGATGTATTAATGCTTCTAGCAGAATGAATTGATAATTCAAGAATCTCCTTCAACATTCTCAAGATGGGAGATGGGGTAAAAACGTGAGTTTCGAATCTCGTCGTTTTCTCTCCCGTTTCACGAAGCTCCACGATGCTTACAAGACGTCTGCAGAAACGAGGATCAACATTCCTCTTTCGATGGATGGATGAATTTAAGGAGGCTCATCGTAAGTTAATAAGAGAGAAAAATGAGTGGGAGTTATTAAGTCTTTTAAAGCGAGAGGTTGGTTATTGATATTTGCCCTCTTCTTCTTTCCCGAAAATTAGTTACGAAGGTGGCGATGACTCCTCCACGGCACGACGGCACGCCATGCCATTAATACACGAATCTTCAAAAATCTCCACAACGATTGTTTTGACTTCCAAACCCATTGGTCATTTGGTCCATGTGGAGTCGCGTTCTTTATTATATACACCTAGCCTTGTTATGCAGTTTAGACCATTGTGTTTCCTCCTGGATATTACTATGTTAAGTATTGGTGCCAGCATCCGAAGAGATCCCCGTACGTACATGATCATGTGTTCATATTTAAATAAATATGCACCAGCGAATATATGAAACGTAGTACGAAAATGATTGTACGTTGTAAATTGTTTATGTCGTAGGCGACTCTGCATTCTGAGCAGCTTTTTCATCTCTTGATCAGGGAGTTGGAGTTGGTAATACTTTATGACCACATTGTGTACTCGGCAGGCTCTCCCATTAATCCATTCAAAATCATAAAGACCTTCTCACCTCCCCCATTTCCTTCTCTGCTACTCTCAAAAAGACTGAGCCCCTGCGTCGCTCCTCAAGAGATTTTGAACATGAACGACGGTTCTCCTCGCCCGCCACGCCGCTCGCACTCCTCCAACACACCACATTACATAAAGATTATAAAAAAGCAGAACGAGCATTGTCCATCGCTTCATCGTATTACACATTAGCGAAAGGGGGAAAGGAGAGGCAAACGTGTATGGTCCATTGTGGTCGGCCAGTAATTTGAATTGCATTACATTGCAATCTGGTTCCTCCTGGACCAGGAGTCTCTCGAGATGAGGGAGTCGGAGATGAACCAGCCAGATAGTCCTTCTGATGCCTCACTGCCAACGGATAAAGGCGCACGAGAACATGAAAATGATTAGTCATATATTTTATCAAGTTACCCTGCTGAGATCCTCAAAGGAGACTTCTTCTTTTCCCTTCAACTCCGTCCAAGACCAAGGAACCGTCGAGGAATACCTGAAAGCATTTTTCTCATTACCATTCGCATCCTTCGCTCCTGCTCAATCTTCTCATCAGGAGCATGAATTTCGGGCCTTCGCTTCTCTATAAAGTGTTTTGAGAGAATCAAAATGCATTTAATAAACTCGACTCATTCCCCTCCCCTCACGATGAAAATCTTTTTAAATGAGATTAGGAAAATTGTTTTTCATTCCACCACTCCATAGGAAGGCAAAGAGCAAGTGAAATGACTTTTCCCACTTTCCTATTATTAACTATATATGTATGTCCTAATGTGAATGCAATAAACCTGAATCCAAAAGTCACACAATTGTCATTCTCTGGTCCTACTCACCAGCAGTGACTTTATTTTACTACAAAATACAATTCATTTTTATCCCACATCTTCCATTATGTGAGTATATTAATACTAGCTATAAATATTGGGTAGTGTGTACTAGAGTAGTCTTATTATATAGTGTGTTAATAGTTAATATATATTAAATATAGGGTGTATTAAATGCGAATGAGATGTAAAAGTGGTTTTTGGCGGTCATTAAATGAAGTAATATTTTATTATTCCTCGCAATATTCGACAATAATACACAAGGCAGGGCTGAGACGCTTAAAAATTTCCCTCTCTTTTCCTCTTGGTTCTAAAAGAAGAGATTTGAATGGAACTTGAGGAATGAACGTTCAATGACTCGCCACTAAAGCGCATCATACAAATAAATCTTTTTAATCCAAACTCGACCTCCACCACTAGGCGTTCTATTCTGCTCATTCCCTATGCACCATAGCGGTCTTGAATAAGTACAAGTATTATTGCATTTTTCAAAAGTTCTCCAATCAGGAACCCATAATACTCTCCACGCCTTATTAAATCCACACATTTGCTTCATTCCTTCGACTCGACTCGTTCAACTAGGAATTTTTAATAAGCTATTACTTAACTATTCAAATCACTTTTTCCCATTATCTTACAATCTCATAGTCAGCTAATTTCGCATAATGGACCTCAGTGTTTAATTTGACCACGTGAAGACCAGGGCTTCATGGAAGTGCACGGAGTGATATGAAGGAGATTCTTTTAATGCACCACCGGATCCCTTCAATGAGGAGTCGACTTGAAGGAACGGCGAGTTCGTGAAAGACTCCTTGCTTCCCTGAACTTCAATGTCCTAATACGCTCCTTCTTAATAAAGAACCGAGCATTGAATGGGAGAATGGAGCATCTAATCAACCCCAACTATATTCATCCCATCACAATACCTGTGTGTTGTAATAAACCACTCAGGATTATATTAATGAGTATTCTCATATACCTGCCAAAGATAGTCTATGCTCACCTATGTTTACGCACAAGTTCTATGTATAAAAGACGCATATTCCATCCAGAATGAGAATCAGATTCGACTGCATAATGATAATGATAATGGAAATTCGTAACCGTAATCATTATCATCTCTCCCTTCTCTCTCATGCTTATGATGACTATTTACAACTATTCTCCTATGCGTACTACGCACACTGACAATAACTCTTCACCTGTCTTTCACTTTACTGGAACTGATATTGGAGATAAAAACTTCATAATAACGCTGTTGGACAACGGTAGTATAAATTTAATAAATTCTTTCTCTTTAACATTTATGACTTTGTTCATAGGAATATGAAGCTGACGCCTTCACCTTTTCATATCCATTCATATAAAATACATCATAACAGTGTAATAATATTCATACTCGCTCATTACGCACATTTTATGGGTTCTTAATGTCTCTTTTTAGAATCAACTATTAAACTTGATGAGCGCGGTGAAGGTAAAGAAAGTTTGACATTCCTTTGATATGCCATATTTAGTAAAAATTCATGAGTTTAATGTACAATTGCTCTTCTGTTTATACTAATAGTTTATTGGTATGCGTTGAATAAAGGCCTCGTGTTGTTGACATATGAAGTGAAAGGACCTCGTTGCAAATTTTGACAATGTGATCCATACATATTTCAAGTGGAACTTTGATGGATCTAATTGATAAGAAAATTCCTAATCGGATCCTTGTACATAATCATTCATCGTCTCTTTATAGCATTTAAACTCATTGAATGTCACTCTCACTCGGTCTATGTGCCTCGCATGTGATAAATGCTTTGTGGAGTTTTGATGAATTGTAATCAAAAGTGTGTGTGCAGGGGTTTAAAGAAGGGGAGAATTAAAGCACGAGATGGGCAAATTAAAAAGAGTAAATTATACTTCCAATTTTGTAAGCACTTTGTTATACCTACTACACAAACGGCCGGTCAATGTAAATAGACTGTGTGTGTGTGTAGAAAGTCTTGAGTTTCAAGAAATTGGAGTAAATGTTATATAACTCCTTTCTCTCAATGGTCAAGCTAAACACCGAGTCTGTTGTGGACCCCCTGAGGTGAAAGGAGAGAAAAGGACAGTTTTCATATCAGGGAACTTGTTCTCATGTTCCTTGTCAATTTCAACCAAGAATTGAATTGTCCCTTTCATCTTCAATTGATGTGAGGGAGAAAATGGGAAAATAAACAAGTTCCTCAAGCACTCCATTTTTCTTTACCTTTCCACGATCTCACAATGTAAGGAAAGATTCGAGTTTTGATAAATATAATACAAGTGAGGTAATAATAAGGTTAATATAAAGGTATTTTGAGGATTTTGGAATTGTTGAAAAGACTTGATCATGCAGCTGGGGTTTGAGGGGTTTTAGCTCTCTATCTATTGGCCTCGTTTCTCTTGATGAATCAAATCCAGGTATTTTCCCCACGTACTCCCACGATGAAGATGAAGAAAATGAAAGGATTTGAGATGAAAACGAAACGTGTGGTATTTTCTCAAACTCCTTCTTTTCTATGTCTTTTACACGCACTGGAGTGCTAGGGAGAAGCAAGCGAGTTGTGAAGGACGTCGGAGTTGTTGAGAGGTTTCAGAGCTTATGAAGCTCATTGTGGCTAGGGGTTAATGGGGAAAAGTCTGTGAGGATTCGGGAAGTATCTTCAGTTCACCGACGACCGGAGTTTTGGTGGAGAATTAGAAGAAGGAGGAATGAGCGAGGAAGAATGATGATGACGACTCGTGGAGGGAGGAAGGGAAGAAGTACGAAGGAAAAACCCCCGCTGTTCTATTTTGTTCAAATGTCAACCCCCAGGTAATAAATCTTATTAAATGACTTATCCAAAAAATTACGAGCACTCTCGCACTCCATGAACCTCGGCCACGGATTCCTTCATTCCTCCGTCGCAAACATTATTGGAGTGTTCCAACAGTCTCCAGTACATTCATATATATATATTACATGCATATTATGTAATAAACCATACTTTTATGTATTGAAATATACGTATACCATACATCTATGCTTATCTTTACCTTCACAACAATAAAGACCCATTACACACTCCACACATTCACGAGAGAAATACTTGAAACGGTCGTCGGTTCGAGCGGTCGCGCGTCCATCAACTCCTTCATACAATTATATTAAATAATGCCCCTCGTGGGTAGGAATAATAATAAAAGTCCAAATTTCTTTGTCACGTTCCTACTTAGAGATTTTCTTTATATAAAGTAACAAGAGATTTCTATAAATGTCCTTTACCTTATTATCCTTTTGGCTTTTCCCTTTCTAACAAGGGAGGGCGAGGGACAATAAGGAAGGGCGATGAGAGGGTGAAAGGTGGATCTCTCACTCTTGTTAGTCTCGGACAAGAGGGAGAATCTTTCCGTATGAAATAACAATAATATCTATACAGGAAAGTGTATCATAAGTACGAATGAAATATATATGAATTTCGTTCTATAGGAAAAGTCTGAAGGGTAGAAGTGTGTTGAAATGGTCCGAACTTGAATTAGGAAACCTCTCATGAAATTGTTGAGTGTGTCGCCGGGCGCTTGGGACGGACCTGACCTATCTTTGATCCTTATTTCGATGTTCATTTATTCCATCTCTTGCTCGGTCCATTTAGCCTGGATAATGGGGTGAGGAATATATCTTTAGCTCTTCGGTCCTCCCTTCAAAATCCTAAAATCTACGGAAGGGGAAATGGAGAACATAGGAGGAACCCCATTAAATTTAAATCCCAAAGAAAAGGACTTTTACCATTTATGAGTTCCTTCCCTATTCCCGGAATATTTCCCTATTATATTTTGATATAAACGAGTAAACCGAGGGGAGTTCTCCGTCGCGCCGTGCCTTTTTATCATCCCAAACTCAATTATTGTGTCTGTCTCGACCAGTGTAGGAGCAAAGTCACCCCACAAAGTACTTAATACAATTCTACACAGCTTTTTTTCTACATGGCTTGGTCCGTATTTTTTCCAAGACTCGTACTTTATTAACATGAAAATCCATTAGTATTTGAAGAAGATAATTCCATTTGTCCATTGTCCACCGTTGTCATCTTAAATCAAATATTTCTTCATAAATCCATATTTGAATCGATCAAAATTGAAGATTTCTTTGAGCACAAATACGAAGAACGCATATTTGAAAATTGAAACGTTATACACTTATTTGTCATCGAGAAAAATGAATCTCTTTAGGGTCTTTAACAAGGGCATCTTTCATGATTTCATGAAAGGGGAGATCATTGAACAAATATTGTCGTCGTGACCGTTATGGACTTTTATAAAATAATGAGATAGGGACTTTACAATTGTAAATAGAATCTGACGTTTCATATATCTCATGTATAATTTTATATACTCATCGTCCCTCCATCATAATTCATATTGAACATAAGCTTTTCCCATGATTTTCATCTCCCCAAAATTTCCCTCTTTCTCTTCCGTGTTGAATATTACAGTGTTCAGTGAGCGCGTAGTGTCTGGGTTCATAAAAGTATATATTTAAAATAAAGGGATGAAACGCGAAAGGTTGGGCCAACGCATTTAAAAGAACTGCATGGGGATTTTGTACACTTTGGGAACCCGGGTATTATTTCATACGTCCGTTTGATATTGAAGGGTTTATTTAGGGGTTCTCTATTTAGTTGGGGTTCCTTTCGTGGGACGTATTAGAAGTAATTCCCTTGTGGTTCGCATGTGGCATGAGGGTTTTGCCATTGAGGAGTCTCCTTATCATTTTCCCCCTCCCTCGTCGTCCCCAAACCTGCTGATTACATTCGTGAAATTATTATTTATTACATAGATTCAAACTCGTCCTCCCTCTCCGATCCTTTGAATGGAATTGGGGGTTGACGTGATGAGCATCATGGAGCAGAATAGCCTAACTGCTCCTCTAATCCACCGAGTGTCGGATGCGGATGGGGAACCGCTGATGATTGTGATTGCTTTATGATGCATCATTGTTAAATGTATTGAGTGGAGACTCCGGTCTTTTGTCTCTTTTGTGGATCTTCTGGGCGCTTCCATGTGTAGGTTTGGAAAACACGGACGGGGCGCTCATTTATTGAATATATTTAGTAACGAAGAGGGAAGGAGGGCCAGTGCATGTACATTGTGTATATTTATTCCAATATTCATTTATTGCTCCCCGTAGAATTCAAATCAGAGCATGCTGGGACGAGAAAGAAAGGATGGGGTTGTTCATGTTGTGTAAAGTGACGGGTATTTATCAGGGAAAAAGTCCCATGACTCCTCGACCAGACGGTCGACGGTTAAGCGCCTGGTGACTTGGTGAGTTGGATCAGAGCTCTTAAGAGCATAAAGCTCTGCCTATATAAAACCAATATGTGCATTTTATATATTATATATGGGGAGCTTTGAATTTTGAGAGCGAAATCACTCTTAAGTGAATAAATGCACAGTAAGATTCTCGAGTATATTGATGTTAAGGCTCTTCACTTTACCCAAATTACAATTTGTTCGTTCTCAAAGGGGCAAGTGAACGGAGATAATAAGTTAAAGAGTTTTCCTTAATTCCCTTATAGACTTAATAGGCTGGGGAGATTGGAAAAGGGATTCTCGATGTCTCCGTAGTCTTTCGAAGCTTTATAAGTAATTACTAAATAAGCGGATTTTGAATTTTCTCCCTCTCAAATCCTCCGTTGTATTGATATCGCTTCCTTCCCAATTCACTTAAAGCTCAAATCGGGGCGGTGAACGGGACAAACCCCTGCTGAAATAATAATAATAATATTTCCCAATATTCCCCATTTCCTCTTCCTTCATCATAGTGTCGGTAAACCCCATTTGAGATATTAGGGAAATGGGGGAGGTAATGGGTTGTGGAGATGGAAGGGGAGAGCTAATTCAATTCTGCCTATTAGGATACTCCTCACTGGCTTACACTTCTCCTTATACATTATTGTTCTTAGAAAATTCATCAAGAAGGTTAAAGGAACGACAAAAGCTCATGTGGGAACTTTATAGGCATTTTCGGGTAAATGTCTCGCATCTTGGAAAGGAGCTGGAAACTGGCGGTGTGGTGGAATACATAGTAAATATAAGCTTAACTCGGAGGAACCCCACGTTTTAATGCTATATGAGAATGAGAGAGGAAACTATTAGGAAAGTCGAAACCTCAAAATGAGTGGTTTGTGGGCTCAAATTGGTTCGCTCTTGTCACTAAAACAGATGTGACAGCCAACTTGGAGACTTTTCACTCCGCAATAGCTATTGGGTTCTTCTTCTTGAGTCAACTTCCCCTTTCTCTTCTGCTTAGGTTTTCCGTTCTCAAGGTCTAATGGTCGACTGGGAAGAAAATTCCTCCAATTTGTCTCTCGTAACAAATTCTAATCTATTTTATTTATCCAAACACACATATGGGCGGCGTGGTTTTTCTATGTATAGATTTACATTATCTTAATGGCGAGGAAGAGTTGAAAAGGAAGGTTTGCAAAAAAATTTTTGTAAATGAATCATTTGTCAAACGGGGAATCCTCGAGGGCGAAAATTTGTTTAGGTCAAAGATATGACAAGTGAGCGTCAAGAAAAAGAAACGTCTGATGACAAGAGGTGGGGAGATTTTGAACATATATTTGCATAAATAATTAATGTAACCCCATGTTGGCAGTGATTTGAGTAGTAGATTATTAATTGAATTATTCAATTTGAGAGTTTTAGGGGATGAAGTAGATTAAAAACTTTTCCGCTACAAGCATTTATTGCCAAGCTCAAACAAAAGGAATTTTGAGAGAGATTAGAGCTTTATTTGACGAGGGGCCTCAAGGCACGCATAATTTCACCAAGGATTAATTTCTAATCTTCGTTCTTAATTGCACGCGTGGAATTCAGGACAAATTTTCTCCTGGAATTCCTTCCCAATCCAAACAGGCTCTTTATATAACCATCCCAGAGTTTGGCCCAGGCGAGAGTTTTTGGAATGCCAAAATCTCTCACCTACTTTGAAACAAAATGATACCAAGAACCTGGATTCGCATTCATCGCCCAGTAAATTCCGTTTTTTTCATTAAAAGTAAACTTGAGTCAAATATCATTCATTTAAATTGGACATTTCTCCATTAACACTCTTTGGGTGAAATAGAAGGAAATGGCGGGGAGTGACATAAATTTCAACCTTAATGTCCATAGAAGAAGATCTCTCAAATGAAGAAGTTTTCCAACAAGGGCCCAGACACGGAAAAGTCACAGTTTGTTATACGAGCCTGAGAAAATAGATAAAAAGACATAACATTATTACATAAAACTTAGGGAGAGATTGGAGCAGTCGAAAAGATATCACGGCCCATGTGTGTGAGTCTAAAGTAAATTCTTATCAGTATTCAGGTGTAGAAGTTGAATTCCTCTTTGTTTCCCCTACTGGGGTTATTAGATGAGAAGGATGAGGTGAAATATTTGAACCTCCTCACGCTACGCATTACTCCATATAGACCAAAAGTACTGATATATATGGATCCCTCTCCTATACATCACATTATTCCATATAACACGGAACATTTCTCTCTACAGTGTAAGCCCATTTCTCTTACCACCAGACACAGACACCGTTCCAATCTTTTATTCCAATGTGTCAAAAAAGCTATTAAGAGACCCTACACCTTAACATAACAAACCAAGGGGCACAGAAGACTCATTACAAGAGCGAGAGAAAGAAATATTACAAACATACACACTTCTATTGTTTCATAATCATAATTTTCATTAACCATACATAGTATGTAATGCTTTTTACCTGTGTAGTATTATAAGAACCATATAGCAGAACTACAAGCCTGCTGAGAACACAAGACATTTTTTAAGAAATAATAACTATGAATGGTATGTTCTTTGTAAGCTAAACTGAAAAAAATCATATTAGTATTTCATATCTGAAGGTTTCGTGCTCGAAACTTATGTTTCCGATTTAACCCTCCCAATTCCTTAAACCCACTCCGGTACATTTCCTTTCTTTCCCCCTATCCTTCGCTCTTTTGTTTATCTTTTTTCTACCGACACGAAAGTCCGAATCTTGTATAAATACCGCAACTTCCAATCTATATATTTTTCCCTTCATTGCTCTGGACAAACTTTCGTTTTCAAACTTTCGTATATTTTAATATTAGCTATAATTATTATATTTACTTAAGCATTTGTGCATTTCCTCTCGAGACCTAGAACTATCGCTATTGGGTTGAACGATAAAACTCAACATAGGTGCATTTTCTAGCCCAATATATCTATTTACGTAGTTTAATAGTAATTTGAGCAAAAATATCTTACCTGTGCATGTGCATACTTATAATTCCCATAAATATCCAATGTGGTAGAATGAAATATTGCTCCAATGTCCCAATGCAACATCATTCAGTTAAAAGGTAATTTAAAAATTTAAACTGAATTCACTTTGCATGCGGATTGAGATAGAATAAAAACTGAGGGGGAGATAAAAAAAACCGTGGAAAGCTACTTAGGGCCATTTCACTACTCTGAGGAAAGAAAATAAATGTGAAATGGAAATGAAAGGGATTTAAGGGCTTGAGATCTCCTACGATGATCATATTATTGTTATGATGAGATATTTCATGGCCATCGTCTCTCCATTCCTCTTCCTTCTCCACAACTCCGGCGGACTCTCAGTGGAGTCAGTTCAGACATTGGAGGACCAGCTGAGACTCCCGGAGCTTCCTTTTTTTTACCCAAATACTCTCATTAGCTATAGGGTTAATGGTATTTTTAATCGACTGATTCTCTCCTCTCGATTTGGAATAAAATAATGGGAAATGGGACTCTCACTATAGGGTGGCTAACCCCTTTTTATGAACTTTTTACTCCATTTTTTACATTTCTTCCTTTTCCTTTAATACATTTAGCCCATATAATTCTCATTTCATTTACTTACCATCTATTACCCAGAGTGATAGTGGAAGTCCTGGGAGGTGCGTTTATCCAGATAGCATGTTCCTACCTGTATATACCTTACATACCTTGTTAGTTAATAAGAAAAAGACGATGGGAGTTGATTCGTATCCGGAGCTCCTGGAGGAGTCAAAAAGGCTAAGTGCAGTAGAGAACTTGGATGCAGATCCAACTGGAGATATCCAACTTTGGAAATTGAAATGATGGGAAGAGTGTAATTTTACTCCTTGTAAAAGAGTTGTGGCCGGACGAACTAGGAGATTGAAGGACCAAAAGGAACCCTTAACACACTATATATGTATGTGCGATGATGATGATGATGATGATGATGATAATGGAGTCCCATGCTACCTTTTACTCTCCAGCTCCTTTCAAAGGGACATTGTGTGAGAGTATGAAGGAGCCCTAGCTCCGTCCACATAAAAAGCTTTAAAATAAAAGGGAAAATTTTACACTGCATCATTCTGCCCCTCATCAAATTTGGACAGTGTTTAAAACTTCAATAACTCCGTTTCCTCCCTCCCGGAGCGAATTTGTAAAGAGGATTCAACCTTTTGCTTATTATTGCACTCCCCACCTTCGCCCACCAAACATACCTATATATTTTCCTATATATTCTTATGTAAACCGATATAGCTTCAACAATATGTACGACTGTGGTATGATATTCTATACTTAATAAATAACTTTACCATACTTAAGATCTTGTAGTTAGCAGCATTACTCACATATGTAATGCTTTAACTTTTAAACAATATAAGGACTAGGATCAGATAATGCGAGACAAATAATTCCCTTGTGTATTGTATTGTAAAAATTATATTTAAAGAAAGAACATTGTTCTTGTAATGCTCATGTACTGCAAGTGTAGATGAGAACAATTGGTTAAGTTCGCTTGTGCTGGTGTGATTGTGGGAAAAGGGCGAACGCCGGGGATGAACACAAGCTTACGAAGGTGTTTAATAGTGAAAGAATGAGTCTCAAAAGCTGAGAAATTCATACTTGAAAAATGAACAATTTTTATGTTTATTCATTCCAAGAAGGTTTTCTGTTTTCTGTCAGAGAACCAATGCACAATACAATAAGTTTAAAGAAGGAGAGACGGTGAGGATGTTCAGGTTAACGTGTTGGAGAAATTCTTCTTTATGTGTTCCTTTCTTCGAGTGGTTTATATATAAAAGGATGTTCCATTAGTTGGGTGGGTCGAAGGAGAAGATGATGAGAGCCTTTGGAGCAATCTGAGCCACTCAACCTAATATCTCTGTTTCTAACTCCTCATCTTCTCCTTTACGTCTCGCATATCTTTCTTAACGTCATCGCTTCTGTGTGAGTCTTTTCAACATGTAATGGAGTGCTCAAGAGGAAGTGAAAACACACAAAGATAAAAAAGAAGTTTAGATTGAGCGAGTGTCTTTTGGTAATGCAATGTGGGATTTGTTTTCAAATCTTCCTTTCTCTTAATAAACCCCTTTAAATGTAGTTTTAGAGAGGGAAGATAATGAAATTAATTTGCAAATTTTTACTTGTTCTCACTCAGCTTCATCATCCCAATTAGATTAGTAACCTATTATACATTATAAATTGCTAAAGTAGAATGGCCGTGGACTTAAGTATAACATTCATGAAATTAGAGTTTCTGTTATGAAATATCATTATGTATGTGTAACTTTGTTACCCTTATGTGAAGATTATGCGCTTGTTCAATTTGCGAACCATGTTCCTACATGCAATTATTAAGTCAGTTCTTTTTGCGAATTATCGCGGAAAGAATTCTCGAGCAGTTCGAAAACATTCGCCTTTAGGTCCTTTGGCATTCGGGACTCAAAGGAGGAAGGAGAGAAAATGTGAGAATATTAATGTACACATTAGATTGAAAAGTTTTGGAATAGCTCAAATAATTATTTAGATTAGTTTGAAGGAGAAAGTTGAAGGAATTGGCGGACTTTTCCTTACACCCAAATCTCCCCTCATATAATATTTGCATTGAACAAGGGATTTATGCAAATAGACAGTTACAAGTATTTGAAAGTTCAACAAAAAGAATTTCTTTGGAAAGTCTGTTACGAGCACAACCACCTATCTTTTCCTTCTATACATTGTCCCATCGACCAGAATATCTTTTCCTCTCCAACAAGAATAAAGAAGAACGGACAAAATTTCCAAAGTAAGTTAAAAAACGGAATATTGGAAGAATTAAATTTGCGCAGGAAGGAACTGTTGAAACACATCAAACATACATATTCCCTAAAATAAAATATAAAAAAGTGAATGAAGAGGCCACCATATATAAATATTTAATACTGGGTAAAAAAGATAAAACGGAAATTCCAGTAATCTTGGTTAAAATAATATCGCTGACAAAGCATACATTTATACACTACCTATAAAACTCTTGTGGCACATAAAATATACTCCTAATTCTCATGTATTACCCGTGTACGAACAGATATCTGTATACCGATGGCTCTTCCTATATTTATTATAGACAATACTACCCGGACCCAAGATTTATTTGAAGGGGAATGAAATATTTTGAAGAGGTTTTTGAGGGCGCGTCCAGTCTCAAAATTTCAAATTCCTCCTCCCTATTCGATCAGTAGTAGAGAGAAAAAGAAGAAGTTAAAAGTATCCGAAATAAGATTTGGCGGAAGATTGTATCTATCGGAGTAAAAAAGAGGCCGATAGCCAAGAGTTGCCTGAGAGAGATACGTCCCTCCATGTATGATTCTATTTGGGCGTTTAGCGGGATAGCTTAAGCCCTTTCAAACCCTTTTCCTTCCTCCGAAGGAAGTTGAATGTATTGGTTGAAGGAGGATTTTTAGGATTGCGCTTCGGCTTAGGAGCCGGCTTTCCGAGGCTTACAGGCAGGTGGATGGAGTGCGATGAGGGAAAACCACTGAGGGTGGCACAGAACCTCGTCAGTCCAACCATTCCTCTTCACCCGCACGGACGTTCTCCCCTTCGCTCCTCACAACAATTGGTTAGACTAATCTCCCAGAGAACATCTTCCCATTGTTCATCTCCAAAGCTCCCCTCATGATTCCTCCGGAGGCTAATTAAACTTCATTAATACTCGTCTCATTAACGACCATCAAACCTCAGCAGCAGTGCAGAGTTTATTATTATTCGATATATACCAGTACATACATCCTTTGAATCTCCTTATTAATACACGAGGCGGATTGTACAACACTCTTGGACATCATTGACTCGGTGAATAGAAAAAAGTGAGGAAGAAAAAAGTGAACACCATTGCAGCATAAAGTGAAAGATAAAAAATTGTGAACATTTCTGCTTTTTGGCTGACGTTCTTTGCTCAGAATAAGACAACGCGGAACTTTAATTATTGTTCTTTACACCAATCCGCTTTTAAACACGATTGATTTAATACTTTGAGGGATAAAGGGAAAAGACGTTGATCAAGAGAAAAGACGTTTAATCAAGGGATAAGGAAGTGCCGAGGAAATTTTACGAACCGAGTGTTAAGCATTTCTATCCTCTGTGTGAATTCTACGTTGAGGAATCTCCGTTGAATGTGAGCACAATCCTCCTCATCTTCTATTCAACATTCTTCGTAACAAGACTTCCCCTTAAGTGGGGTATGTATGTGAGAGAGACGCCCTTAATTAGACATTAAAAACTTCACCTGAAAATCCTCTAAAACTTTGGCACAGTGGCCTATATTGTGAAGCGAGGAAATTGAAAGTGCGGTTTATATATGACTCCACTCGGGTGTGATTAAAGAAGGTGAAGAAAATGAGCGGCGGGAGTTTGAGGATGCAAAAACAAGAGTGAAGATCCTCAAGTGAATTGAATTACACGGACCATGAGATAACTTATGTATACAAAGATATATGAGATTTCCATCTCCTTCAGCTCTTCAATAATAGAGAGGCGAAATCTCCCGCGGTTTGAACTTATCCCTCTGTACAATACAAAAGCCCCAATATATTACATTAACTTAAAAGTATAAAAGAGAAGACGAGTTTCTGAATAGTTAAAATAGCCGCCCTGAAGGTTCTCTTACTTTGCCCGTGTGGAGCATCCAAGAAATTCGTACCAGGATCATGTGGATCTGCATAGGAAATCATATCTGAGGAAAGTTTCTTTCAACTGTCCTCCTCCACAACATAGCCCCGAAATTTTCCAAATTGGGAACGTTGAAGGGATAAGTGAAAAAGTTGGTGGCGGCAGTGGCAAGTTGCCACTTGAACTCAATTCCACAATTGTTCGTCGCTTAAAACACCCAAAGACAAACTCATATTCTCAACCCTCATCTTGAACATTAAAAGTGGTTTTATTTGATAGAAGGCAACATTTAATATAATATAAAAGTTTTTCAAGAACCCAGCGCTCGAAAGATATTCAGAGGAAGATAGATGGTGAAGTTGATTTGAAAGTCAAACCTCCGCTCAACCGTCATATAAAAAACTCTACACGTAAAAACCATTCAAAAATGGAGAAGGTGAGGAAAGTGAAAAGAAAAATGACATGTGGAGTTGACAAGGACGGACCGTTGGACACTTTAAGACCCGGGGAAGCTCAAAGAGCGTGGCGAATGAAAAGTGTGATTTCTTTTACGCTTCTTTTGCTCCTCTTCTCCCTCCTTTCACCCGGTTCTGCCCTCGTTCGGATCAATGAAGGCGGCGGATACGAAGAGCTCGTCGTGTCCATCGGGAAGGAAGTCCCTCCTATAGCGTGTCAACAGCTCATACAGAATATACAGGTGGGTCACTTTTTTACCCGTTCGGGATATTTATTGGCACTCAGGAGCTGCTGCTCTTGGGAGTTTCCCATTCACTATCATTACAACTACTTAAAATATACACCCGTCCATCTCCCTGCTATTTACGATACACCGTCCATTACATACAGATACACCCCTGAGTAAAGAGACAGGAGAACCGCAATTACATCGACAGGAAAACAGAGCTTTCATTATCTCAAAAATCCAATGAATTCAAATGGGCCTTTATAAACCCTTTATTGGTCTTCCAGTGAGAGAAAAGGGACATAAAACTCACTTACTGTCATTGTCATCATGTGTGTCTTTCCCATCAAGTTCTCCTTTTTTATTCGCTCGCGTCCTTATTAGTTATTGGAGATTATGAGACAGTTGGTTCGAGTTTCCTATTTGGAACAACTGAACGCCAAGCTTTATTTACCCTAACAAACGACCACGGGAGAATTCGGAGAAATAATATATAAATTCAACTATGGCATTTTTTTCCCTGTGGCCTTCGTTTTTATATATTTACAACCATGGTTTTCTGTTGTGAATTTGGAGGGAAAATTTAAGGTCCTCGTTATTCTCATTATGGTTCTCTTTAGTATTTGTACACAATAGTAATTGTATACCCGTCCTTTTCATTCTTCTCTTGAGGGTGACTGTTAATGAGCAGGACATCGTCGGGTTTCCACCGTCGAGGCCAAAGGGAGACTATAATAAAATAATATAATTATTATTACGGAGTTCAAATGGAAGGCTGCGGGCGGTTGTGTGTGGATTTGGCTTTTCAGCCTTTTCAGACTCGTTTTCATAGTAAAAATCACGAGTTTACAAGCTCTTTTTACTACTTTGGTCACCATTAGCTATGATCTATCTGACCAAGTTGACATTTCGAATGGACCATAAAGATTGGGAAAAGTGGTCGAACAACCGAAACTCCACCACCACCGTCGTTCTCGTCCACTCTTCATATTCCACCCAAGTATTAATCCCTGCACACTGCATCGGGCACATAGCAAGTACAGAGGGCATAAAAGCGAGAGTTGAGTGTAAAATACTAGTACGGCTCACCTTACCACCAGGCCGACTGATAATGTAGTAACCCTACCAAATATGTACGACGAGAATGGAATACACACATAAAGCCTAACTATACTTTAATATTCCTCCTAACTTATCTTTATGAGTCGTCTTGTGCATGGCGCGAGTAGAGGAGGATCGCCATATGCATATAATATGCATAAAGGGCTTGACATTACTCGAATGGCTAAAGACCCGAGATTTCCCTCAGTCTTAATAAATTTCTATCTAAGAGTCCAGTTTGAGGATAAATAAAATGGAAATCTCTGAATCTTAACGGAGCCCAGGAACATTTCATGCAGATGCAGAGAAAGAAGATGAAAATCCCCAACAAATTCCCTTTCATTTTTCACCATGTAAAGGGTATGAATGACGTTGGTAATCATCCCTTGGCTCAAATAGGAAGAGGAAAAAACATTCGGGATCATATTTCGACAGCAATGGTCTCCATATATTATTTCACCTATCTCTCCTTCGTCCATTCGAGTGCATTAGAGGCTTGGGTGAGAGACGACTTTGAAGATCCATTTGCCAGAGCAACAATTTGGGCATGGAGTTGAGATAGGGAAGAGTTGACTTGGTTTTTCCTGTGCTTTACTTTTCATCAGCTTCACTTTTCTGAATCATCCCGTGTCTTGGGAGATGTCTGGAGAATGAAGAGCCACCTTCGCACTCGCACCCTCCGCTCTCAATCATCTCCTCTGTTGATTCTCCGTCTCACTCGAGGAGATGAACAAAACAAAAAGGAAATTGAGTCTCTTCAAATCTCATGAAAGAACCTTCTACTCATAGCTTCTACCAGGATTGCATAATAGATATAATATAAGGCTCTTTGGGTGTAATTCCATCCGCTCATCTGCAGTTCATGAAACTAAACAATAACAAAAAGTGAAAAATATCTGTAGTGTAAAAAGTGTAAATACGCACAGGGTGTGCAGACATATGTAGATAAAGTTTGCTATGATAATTTATTTCATCTGCTCTTCGTTCATTTGTCCTATCAACATCTTCATTTCTCATGAGTATCTTCTCTCGTCATCTTTCACCTAAAAAGCACATTTCACACATTTATTTGAATTATTTGCAAATGCACAATGGGAAGAGAAGTTCTGGAAGTAAAGAAAATCTAAACATGACGCTCATCGTCGACTTCGTCTCCTCATTTCCTCCTTTTCAATTGAAAGTCACGTAGTAATGGAAGTTTTGTATATTTCTTCTCGAGATCTACTGAACTACTGATGTGCTATAAATTTCTTCCAGAGTTGGATGAAAATAATAGAATCCTTGCCGCGATGGGTTATAATGAATAAACTAGATAGGTTCAATATAGCTCTACTTTTGAGTCTCGATGGCTCCAGACTCAAGTAATAGAATACGTGTAAATCAATTGAGCCATGGTGGCATAAGCAGTTGTATTATTACAACATGGATCCCATAATTTTAGTTTTATGTTCCGCCATATCGTTCCTCCAATTTCTTCTCACACCCCTCCATCAACCACGGCGGCGGAGGATTAAAATGTTGAGTGAATAAATAGAGAGAATTTCCTCGTATTTAAGTACGGAAGTTTGGGCGGTCGTGGCGGAGAATTCAAGTTGGTTCATTGAGACTCGATTAACAAGTACACGTATAATATAAAGTTTAATATAAATAAAAGTCTTTGGATCCTGAGGCGGCGACACCTCAATGTGAGAGATCCTCCAGAGGAGTGGAAATGTTAACATACATATAAAAATCTATGTATTATATGCTTTTAGTTAGTGAGGGTAACTAATAAGGGAAAAGTTCTTTATAAAAACGTCCCTAAATGCTCCTTCCCAGATGAGTCCGTAGAGTCCGTCGAGGCGTCGAGTGAGAAACTTTTCATTAAGTAAAGACTTATGAGATTTTTCCAAGTCTCCAAGTTTCAAAAGGCATAATAACCCATAAGACATAGAGTGCAGGGGAAATTATCCCGACCGGGCCTATTCGTGAGGTGTAATAATAATAGAGGAGCCCAGAACCAAATCCCATGCTTTTTACTATAGTATACACAACTCTTCTCGAATGTGAAATGAAACGATGCGAATGAATAGGTTCTAATTTACCCATAGAGAATTCAAATTATAAATCCAAGTCTTCTGCTAAAAGGCCTGTAATTGAACTACGCGTACGCGCCTTATACCTAAATAAGAGATGAAATTGAGAAACTACACTCAGAGACTCGTACAGATACTTTTGTCGGCAATATAAAGATGATCATATAAATGTATGCGGAACTCTGCAGTAGATTTTAGGAAAAACAGCACTTGAGAATTTCCTTTAAAAGCTGAGAACTAAGGTCGCTCGAGTCATGATTTCATATGATTCTTTTTGTACAAGGATGATAAGGAGAGGTGCAAGAGAGTCAAACAGCGACATTTTTTATTGGATCTTTGTGGAGAGACATCAATATATTATCCAATATTATGTAATGGTTCTCTCTCAAAATGTAGAGGATTCGTACTTGACTTTTGATTTACATTTATTACCCCACATTCACGTTCTTTGGTCTTTCCTCTCGAATACGAGGCGAAAGTGTGGGTGGCTATTTATTACATTGCAAATCGTTTGGATGTCAACAAGTCTACCTAGTTATTACCTCTATAGGCGCCCCTTTGATGAGCTCCATCCGATACACTACGAACGATACTCTCAGCCATGGGCCATGTCAATGAAGGAATATGATTATGCATAGTGGATATACACACTTATTAGAAATTGATATCCGAGGGAGTTCAATAATCACTTGGAGTTTCCTTCGGCCACGCGATGATATGGAGTTTGGGCCAAACCTCATCGTCCCTATTGATCGTAAGGAGAAGAAGAGATTTAATGAGCAGTCCTATTTAGAATTTATATGGTCTTTTCCCCGGAGAAAAATGATGGCGAAGGCTGTACGGGAATTATTAAGTTGTTTCTGCCTCGCCAAATTTAAAGACCTGCCTTTTTGCTTCACAGCATAATAAATGTATGTACGACCTCCACTTATCGCCACAAAAGATCAGAGCGGTCCTCATCCTAATACAATGCCAAGAACCATCTCTTTAAACCAAGAGAGCTTAATAGACTCTTTCCTCAACAAAGGGAATTTCATTATTTAGACACATACACCAAAAGACACTAACCAATAGAATGCCAATATCTCACATGCTTTCCGACTCTACATGGCTCATGCCAACATCACACATTGGAGATTACTTTATTGTTTATGCTATGGTGGTGCATCGTTCCATGTATTTATAATAGTGGATTTTTGGCATTAGACGTAATTGTAATGAAGGGATAAAGTTCTTTGTAATATATTGTGCACATGAATATTAAGACAGCTTGTCGTGATTCATCTCTCTCAACGTAGTACTTATTTATAAGGGCATTAAATATGGAGGTATCTGTTAATTGATAATGTCTCCCCTCATTTTCCACGCAGTGATTTTTTCAGTTTTCCAATAGCTTCGAGGAACTTTTCAAACTCTACTTTGCATACCATTTTGCACTCTCGTGTCAGAATGTTTCCAACGCCTCCAAACCACCAATATCTTGGCAATGCCATTGTGAGCGAGCGTCTCTCCCTTTTGTTCTACCAAAATTATATGGCACGAGAATTGCACTCATATTATTATAGCGCAAAATGGGCCTTGTGCCTGTAAAAGAAGCACAAGAAGGAAAGTTTGATTTTCCATAATGTTAATTCTCACACGAGAGAGTCTAAAATTGTGTTTATTTAGTTATGCATTTTGCTCATAATTTCTCTTTTATATTTGATTGTACAAAGGTGCGAAAATGTAAATGAAGTTTGCAGTCTTGTTGGTTCCTTTTGACTAAATTCTTGACATTAATTTACCCTTTTGACTCATCCCCATTGACTCAACTTGACTCTGCTGGAGCGTTGAAAAAAGGAAAGAGCAAAAGATTCAAGAAACATTTTACAAGTAAAATATTATGTGTATCAAGTTATAGTGTTCTCATATAATGTTCCTTTCTCCTCTCAAGCTTGTCGGGCGAGGAAAGACGGTCTTATTTTTCATAGAGAGAGAAGTAGAAAAATAGGGAGATTCCAACCGGGTCTTCCGACTCTTGACTTTTGCATGTGGCTCGAGTTCACCTCGCATGGGAAACATCAGAGACTCGCCATGCAAAGTTCCATCCACTTCATTCATGTTCTTCCTCGACGTGACTCTGAGTAAAAAAGTTTCTTATCCCTCCACCTGTACATTCTCATATGTAGGCCTGTTTCTTCAGGTGACACGAGGTTTTTTGAACATAACTAAATATATATTTACTCACGGAAGGAGTTTTTAATACTCGAGTACTTACATCAGGTTGATGAGGTAAATGTGTAGAAAGTCAAAGACCGTTTTAAAATGATTACCCTAAAGAGCAATATGGATTCCCCTTTGCACGAAATCTCTCAGGATGACTCAAAAGAGCCAAAAACAAATTCACGTTGTTCGTCATATGTGTCAGTTGATTTGCATCTCATCTCCACACTAATCAGTTCATCTCCACTCGAGTTCCGTTTAAAGAAGGAAGAAAAGGATCTTGTCATTCTCCATCTCCTCTTCTTCACACAAGCGAGGAGGAGAGAAGTTAAAGCTCGCATTGCCATTCAAGTCTCCTTCTCATAATGTGGGAGAGTTCTGTGAGTGTGTGGAGGTTTCGGGGTGACACGGTGAGAGATGTGGAGGAAGTCGTGAGTCGATGTGATGACAGCCTATGGGCTCCAATTGTAGACCCAACAGCGGACGCAAATTGAAAGCTCAAATACCCTGAAAGACGGGAACGTCGTCACCAACGACCAGTCAAGCTCATCACGTCGTCCGACACGCTCGCTAAGAATCCCATCAATCGGATATCCCAATACATTTAATATATTCCGAACATCGTTCCAATATACGAGATTGCCCGTATTATATTCTCTACTTTATCTCTCATCTGTTCCACTTTAACACACTCCAAAGACCTTTTCCAAAATAAGAGCGTCAGTTTTTTCAATTATGGTCTCTTAAATTTGGAGAAAATTACGCAAGCATTTTTGACTCATGAATTTTTGAAATTTTTAAATGATGATTGTGCTTTTGCCAGAAGGAGAATGAAATTTGAGTATTTGAGTGGGCCATGTGTGAAAAGATGGCAAGGTGTGAAAAATAATTTTCTCTTCACTCATCGAGGAGTTAAAAATGCACGCCGGTGTGTGTAAACGTCTCTGAATGTCTTTGGGCCCATTTGCCTCACTGCGTTCAGCTCTTTTTTCTTTTTAAGTTGAACACTTCCATGTATTTTTTACATCTCCGCCCGGCCTTGTCTTTTCTCTCCACCCTCCTCTTTTTCATCTTCTCAACTTGAGTTTATAAGTCCCATGAGGACCCCTTGTATCATATTTATTATGAAGATTTAAAACTTGACGGAGACTGAGCGATCATAGGTGGATTTCAAATATTAAAAAAGTGTAAAATTCCCCCTATTACTTTACATTCATATTAAAACAGTTTGGGGTTTTTTATGTGTCTCTTCATTCTTCTTTAAGCTGTACTTTTTCTATTATCTCCTCCTTGATGAATTGTGGAGATAGGATAAAACATATGGATGATGATTTGCCCCTTAGGACACATGAATTTCCTCCAACATTATCTTCCTATATAGATACAGTTGAAGAAATCTGCGAACAGTTCCAACGTGCAATTTCCATTTATTCCAATCTCTCGAGAAGGAGAAATTAGTGGAGATGGCGAATGTTTGCATATTGGTGGATGGAAATTGGAGGGCGATTAGATGAAATTATCTGAGGGGTAAGGCACCTGCCATGAACCAAAGACATAAGAAAGGAAGAAATGAAGGGAAATGGCCGTCCGACGTGGTCTGTCCATCCGCCCATCTCTTATACTCCACCGGTCCATATCACTCCCAGACGTCAAGGTGGAGTCCACCCAACACGGATAGTAATGGGAAATAATGGTTCGAAGGTTTGGGTGCTTTACCGTAAAACCCTGTCAGGTTTTGTCATTCCGCATTAGAGGACGATTACACAGCCGCCGCCGTTTGTTTTACTCTCATCAAAAGTTAGTCTTTCGAGTTGGAGGAACGGGACATTCGGCCCCTCAAAACTCTGTATTTATATAATATCTCCACACAAAACTTGGCCATTATTTTATTAATCTCTCGGACATACATACACACTCCGAGGAACACACTACACACAATGGAACTTTAATAAGATACAATGATAAAACACACACAGGCCATCCTGATACCTCGATAGTGTTCGTGGAAAGACAAGGATTGGCTGCGATACGTAGAATTTGAGAATTTTAGGATTCAAAGCCCCCGGGTTCTTTTGACTTGTACAATCTCAATGGCCAGTGCGGTTCACTATTGTTATCTAAAGAGTTATTAGTTTTCTTTCCCTGTGGTCGCCAGCCGTACATAAGAGTTTAGACAGGGAACTCGGACGTCTCGTTTCAATTCGTTATTCTCTCACTTCTACGAAGATTCGTTCGGAAGTTCGGGAGACGCTCGCGTCACAATCTCACAATCTACATTAAATTCCATTACCAAATGCACCCAGCAACACCATGCAGCCTCATCAACCACGACCAGCTCAAAAGCTCCAAGCTAGAAGAAGGTGATGATGATAAATTTCTTCACCATCATAAGAAAGATGAGAAATTAAGCAAAGGAAGCTTCGAATTGTCACTCGGATATTACCCTATTACTTACTGCTTATAATACAATATTATATACGACTCCTTCAACAAGTTGCATTCAGATTGTGGGATTTTTTTATCCAGACTCTTGACGCCTTTTCCTTAACGACCTACAATTATGTTCGCCCCTCCTGAAGGAATATAATTCTTTATCTGATTTCCTCTCCTTATTTTCCTCCTCTCAATAGAAAGGCCGGAGAGTGAAATGGTCAAAGATGGAAAGAATTTGAGAATTTATAAACTCGTCCTCTTGATTCTTGAAAACTTCCAGGTGAGTCAATGAGACCTGAAGAGCCAGCCAAGTGGAGAAAGGGGTTGTATTAATAGGAGTAAATGTAAAGTTCTCTCTGTAATACTCTGTATGCGCGTCCCTGGTGACTTATTGCTCAAATTTCCCTTTAGTGTCCACTTACATACATATTTTCCCTCTTTCCCACTTCATCTCTCGTCCTCATCTCGAGAGTGTCCTCCTCCCTTTTTGTCTCCCAACCATAAAATGACAGGGATTTTTTTCTCCAGACTTTTTAACGTTCCTTTGAGACTCAACGGAGGAGTCGATGAGTTGTCACGGTCGACATCCATTCCATTTCCTTCAGTCCTTTCGATCCTCGAAGATACGCCGAGGCTCTTGGGCCGGACATCTCCCTTGATGAACCTTTTAGCTCTTCTTTTACACTCTTCCAGACGAGCTATGCAGTACATCACCTCCTCATTAAAGGAGGCTATCTCCTCACAGGATCTCTGAGCTATTTTGGCTATGCTTTGTCTAATAAATATAAATGAAGTGTCCTCCCTTACAAACAAGATTTCTCGAGTGTAAGGCCATGTTTCCATTGGTCAAGTACTTGCATTCTAATAAGTAAATAAACTCAACTCGTATATAGTCAAAAAAAAACCTTTTAAACTATCTGTGCAACGGACACTTCCTGTCTAAGGAAGTTGATGAGATGAGAAGAATGGGCTGATAATGGGAAGAAAGTTCACGCCACTGGATCATCAGGTTTTCAAAATACGGCGCCTTTTTATTACTTTTCCCTGGAGCCTTCAAGTGCCATTGCCATTGAATTATTATTCTCATTGCATTATTATTGGAAATGAAATAGTAATGCAATAGAGCGTATTTAATGTATAATCATTACATGATTGCATGGCTCTATGCTTGGCTTGAAAAGAATGTTCCATATAAATATGCAATGTATTAAAGAACCTTCGACCTCATCATCGTCATCGGGACGAGATCGGGGCTGGAGACGAAGAGAAAACCTCGCGTTTGTATTTTATATGTGACAGAAACACGCAGTTTAGGGCCAAGACCAGTTTGTCTGCCCACGTGGATCACGATCCCTCCAGAGTCTCCACTTGATCCTTACCAATATTCTGGAGAGGAAGCGAACATTTCTTAAAATCCATACCTATCGACTTGTAATGTAACACATGGAGGCTCTTGAATCTTCGCAAAAGACTCTCGAATTGAAGGTGAATGGGTGAGAGAGGAATCTCTCACATTGGCTATTCCTCTCCAGTCTTTTCTTAACGGCTCGTCTCCCACTTTTATTGGGAACTAATGGACTCTGGGATTTTTTAAAAGAGGAGCACATAGGATCTTTGAAGGTGTTCCTCTCGTGTTCCTCTGGCATCCGGTCCCATTGATGAAAAGCGACTTGATGGTCCCACTTCTCTGGTTGTTCAAGGAGACGCTTTTCAAAGGCGAGATGCCTTTTCTTTTCAACCAGTGGGGAGATAAACATGCCACCGGTGTTTCCTCCTTTATTCTCCATCCTTAAGGTCTTGAAGCCTCACGGCTGCTGGGGCGGTTCTTCTACCTTCTATTATCATCAAACAAATACACGTCCGTATAATGAGAGTGCATTGGTAATAATAGGATCAAATCTCTTCCTCCTCTTTACGAACCTTATGGTTTTAAAAGGGTAAAGGTGTTCCATTCCTCCGTTTTCATTGCGCACAGGGGATTAATAAGGGAGCAGAGAGCACATTACTACATGAATGTACTCCATATACGAGTACTTAGATTCTACAAGATGTACGACAATGAAGGATATAAACTTGTATGAACCCCTTCAACAAGATTTTGTATTATGAGAAGATATAATATTGCTATAATAATAATATATCTAATATGGTATGAGCTTTATAATAGAGTATAGGCATCCAATCCAATATTTAGAAGATTTTCAAGGAGTTGGTCGGACTATAAGACAATATAGTGTCTTTTGATCTTGGACTTCTAACGTATGAGGATTGAGGCTTGAGACAAGGAGCCGTTTGATATTGAAGATTCGAGTTAAATTACGATTCCGATTAGCATCTCCTTCCAATAACTCTCGAAATTATGGATCTATGGAAGGAGCGTCGGGGAAGCAGAAACCTTTTATTACTCATCTCCCCCTCCTCTCATTCACTCCCGTTTATTGTCGAGACATATTTTGTTGACATAATGTTCTTTAGGTATGTTATTACTCTTTTTCTCTCAACCCTCTAAATGGACGAGCCGGCTGTACTTTAATAATATGGGGCAAAAGACTCGTACAATACCTTGTGCGCACTCACACGTTGTTCTATTCTACATGCCATTAAGCTTGGTCGTACCTACTCAGAGGAATATATTTAATATACAAATACACGTCGAGCTTCTGAAACCCGAACACTTCAATTTGACTCGACGTCGAAAAAATTTCTTTTTCTTCCTCCTCTGCAAAGCTCTTGAATTGAAGGGGCTCTGTGTACATTCTCTCATGTTTGGATCTCCTTGCGCCACACTTGTCTCCTTCAACTCTCCCTTGTGGAAAAAAAGCTCTAGGAAGATGAAGAAGTGGAGGATACTTGAGACGTCCCTTTGTGTACAAAAGGAACTTTGAACGTCCCAGTGTATGTACACCATACAAAATAGACTTATTACTTTATACCTTGTAATGCTCATGAAGGTATTTACTCGAATAACACGAAATCGAATTCGACTCACTCAGGAGGAACTCTCGTTCCTTATTTACATCACGGTATTAAAATTGGGTCTCTCAATAAACAACCGGCCAGAAACATTATCATCGGAGGGTAAACAATGAAGGATTTCTATGTGGGGTAAATGAGGAAATTCGAGAGTAAAGCACAACTTGAAATGAGCTGTGACCCCTTCACCATCACGATCCGTCCAGATGACCTTTCCAGCAGACCATCACAATGGCCATTACTTCACATCATCTCATCACGTATGATCCCTGTCTCAGAATAGAACTTCTTCTCATTACATCCTATATAAACCAAATCTGTGGTAATATACGCATAAGTAGGATATCATATTTCTATTCAACTAAAGGTAACATATATTATTAAATATGGTCAATATTAGATATATGAAATAGTTTGAAAGATGAAATGGCTTGTATTATAAGGTACTGAAATGTATCTTGGTGAAAATCTAATCTTTCACCGTCGAGTCCAATCATCCTTGGAAGATTGCGACCACTCCGGTGTGTTTTACCCCTTCATGAGTCGTCCACTCTCAATTTTCCAAGATGAGAAGACCTTTGAGGTTTGTAGTGTAACGTGAGGGCAGAAAAAGAGGTTTATCGAGCCCATTTTATTCCCCCAAGCTCCGCCACATACCTTCACATTTACATTTATGTACATTACCTTTTAAATTCACTTGTGTGTTATTCATGATGCGAGAGATGAACTGAGGAATAGGATGTTTGAACAAGGTATATTGGGCCAAGAAGAAAATGTCGAACTTTCCACGTAAACTTCTACTGCTTTCAAGAACCCCTTGTAGATTTTCTATCATCATTAGATTAAGGCATATTATTATTATTATTTTTCAACCCATCTCTTTGTCCTCCCCCTCCTTCCCCATTTTCCGAGAGACTTGGCTATTACCTTTAAGAAAAATAGTTTGAGGGCAAATTCTGTCTCTCTGCTCAAGAAATCCCCTCTCTATTATCTCTACCACCATTCTCCAATATAATACACACACAAAAGAATCTAATTCAACTTTCGCAGTCAAAATCCAAGAGTTGATTAGAGCGAAAGGTCAAGCGAATTCTTAAGACCTCAATGTAGCCAATACAAGTCAATATGACCCAATCTTTCTATATAAAACCACAGCTATTTAACTAATAAAGACCTACGTTTTTGACTTTGTTCATTTGGGTTTTTTATTCTGTACATTTTGACTTTGTAATACTTGGGAAGGAGAAGAAGTGGAATGGATTAACTGCCTATGTATTAAATGTTATTCTAAATGTTTCGTATACGACGGAATAGAAGAAGAATTGAACAATGAATGATTCGGTAATTTGTAAACGAATCTCTTCATGAACTCCGAGAGCCGCCTTGATGAGAGCAGAATGAGGTCGGTGGATTTGAATCTCGACGTCTCTTCAACCCTCTTTTGCCCTCTTGTACTCGAGGAACAATGCGGGCGGTGTAGAGAGGGGCAAAAGGAATGAGAGATTCGGTTCAAAATTTTCCAAGTGAATTAGGGTGAAATTACCTTCTTCGGCCCTCCTTTTCAAAATATGTGATCGAGGAAATGAGAAATGAATCATCTTGGATTCTCACTCGTATCATAATACATTCTTCCTCGTCCATTCTCTCAACTTTTGAATCTTTTAAGAATCACAGCCAACTCGTGCATATAAAAAGAGTGTCCCATTAACTCTTATGGTTATAGCACACTGCATGGGAGATGTTCTATGATACTGTGATGTACCTTCTCTATTCCATATCTATTCCATAATGTGCTCGCTTATACGAAGTACTTACTATTAGATAGTATGGACGTATAATATGTCATGGTAGTTGATGTAATGAGCCTCTTGAGTTTATTATTCAGTAGTTCTCAGTTAGGTATGTAAGGGATTTTGATAAGTTTTTCTCCAGGTTGGGCCGATTGGATGAAAAAGGCTGAGATCAAAATTTGACGCTTAATGATTCGGTGATTAAGGAGAATAGGACCAACCTACCTGTGAGTCTACTGTCTCACACAGAAAGAACTCCGGTGGGAAGAGGAGAAAAAGAGGAAAGGGAAAAACTAGAAAAGGAGAACAATACACATATAGAAAATAGATAGTGGATTCATTCGGCTCGTACCTTTTTACAAAATCACATCATATAGCCATACAATATTGTACACTACTTGGTATACTTTGTCTGGCTGGAGACACTCACACGAACATGTACAAAAAAGCCTGGAAGCAATATGTATGTATAATATTAATCAAAAGTAATATAAGTATACTCCAGTATGACTCGATCTCCTTCATGTCCAATTGGAAGTCGTATATTAAACCATTCACCTGGATTCTTTCGTCAGTCCTCTTCTCTCTATAATATAAGATGACGGTTTCCAGATTAAGGAACCATCAAAAATGGGAAACTCATTGGGACTTTGCATGTGGTGTCCATAAAGAGGATGGGAGGTTGTGTGGGAAAATCATGGTAGTTGAAATCTTCCACGGTTCCGTTTATTTCATTTTTAGCTTCTTGAAATTGTTAAGTTGGTTCTGTTTCTGTATTACGTATTCTGTCCTATGTGCAACGTAATCTATGGTACTTTGGTTGTAAAAGTAAGCAAACCCGACTTTTCCTTCTGGTGGCGATGTGAGTTAAAGGTAGAGGAAAGTCGGCGGAAATGAATGTGTCTTTAAGGCATGTCCATACATTCACATTTTGAACATTTGGTGGGTGGAGAATGAGTCAAATTAACATAGACAGTCCCTCGTAATTTTTCAAACCCTTCTTTCATTTTGTCTCCAGCGTTTAAAGTTATTTCTTTCAGTCCCTTCATCTTCATATGCAGATTTGAACCCCCTCGCTCAACAATATTAGACCTTGGTCGTAAATTATCATTTTTAAATTCTCATATTTCCATGTGGCTCAAGAGTCAAAAACATCTCCTAAACTTATCTTTTACCAACAACTACACAAACTTGGCGTGGCTCAATTGAGATAATACAAGATATTTTAAGGTTCCTCGCATCAAAGGGATCTTCATATATGAGCTTTTAAAAAGGGTCTTCTTCATTTAATAATACCCATTTTTAAAAATCTGTGTTCCTTGAGCCGAGATGGGATTTTGAGAATAAAGGTGATACGGATCAATGGAAAAGTTAACGACGACTTTCCCGGGACTATAATCATTTTAAAGAGATAATTCAGGGTTGAATAAACGTTTTTCTTCCCGGTCCCGGATTACACGCCGCATCTTATAGAATGTCTGTGAAATGCCGGGATGAAAGCGAAGGTTTGTTCAGCCGCAGCACGCAGTAAATCTCTGTTGAGCCGCGATTATTAACCCAAGTTGTTGTTGTGATGGGTCGTAATAAGAAGTAATAATAGAGGCACCTTCTTCATAAGAGGATCATCCAAGAGAAAAGACCCGGAATTATACAATACAAGGTTTACCATATAGGATGAGAGATGCATTTAATAAAAGGAAATTCCCTCAACCCTCATCAGTTAGACGAAGGAGGTTAAAATCCATATAAGAACCTCGAGACCTTTTAGTAGGGCACATTCATAATCGTAATGATAAGTAAAAGTTGGTTGAATGAAGAAGTTCGTTTGTGTAAATCTCCATTTGAGAGTATAAGAAAGAGGAAGTATAAATTACAAATTACAATGATGAAAGGAAGGTGGAAAGAAGGAGACATGAGGAGGAAGATTGCAGCTTCCAACCGCTCAACCGCTCCAGGACCAAATGAACTTCCTTCGTCTCTCCTCCTTTACTCTATGTAACTACACAGGGTTTATAGTGCACTCATGGATGGTCCATGGAGATGTAAGTGCGTATACGAACGGAAGAAATTAGTATGAGAGGAACCATCCTCTTTTCCACAGCTCGTCCTCTCCGCCCGCCGCTCCGCACCATCAATTAAATAACGAGTTTCCTTAGTTGACTTAAAAGGGAGTTGTAAAGGAGGACTTTAATAAGGATGAGCCTTTGGCTCGCTTTTCCTCCTTCGTCGCCCTGCGTCCGTCGTTGGCCTGAATGGTTGATGGAGGTCGTCGGATCTAGTCGGACGCATTAGTAATACGCGAGTATGTAGTTTTTTATCTATTGAGCCTGATCTCATGAAGTTGGTCCCGGGGTTCCTCATAACTCACCGGAGACTCCACACGCTCACTCCGCCTCACTTACAATGTTAGAGACGTGGCTAATGGGGAACATTCACACGAATCCCATTGAAGCCTCCTTCATCACTTCCACTCCGGCCGTTATAGGAATAACTCGAGGTGAAGTTGGACAGAGGTTCGAAACCCGCCATCCAATTTGTGTGAGGGTGAGAAGTGAATGGATTTCAAGATCCTCCCAAATCTTAAAATTCACCTTATAATGCCTATAGTGGGTCTCTATATCTACAAGGCTACACTGGTTATGGTTCAACTGGAGTTATATACATTTAGTAAAAACAATCTTAAAACGTCAAGTCCAATAGGGATATACTAAAGTATCCTGATATAAGATGTCTATCTCTGGACTATGACTATATATACGAAGGAAGAAAAAATTCCAAATCTTTCATCATTTCCCTCATTCTCATTGTTAGTCGAATTAGAAAATGAGTAGAATGTGGAAATGAGGAGTGGAGGAAGATGGTGGTGGTGGTGTAATGGAAAAGGGACCCTAGCAGGTTTCAATTCTCTGGAAACAATGTGAGAGGAAGGTGAATAAATATTCTCCTTCATTTGCACGGGAGAGAGAGGAGAATGTGGCTGGATGAGGAGGAATCTCGCTATTACCCTTCATTACATTGCATCCATCTTCACCTTCTCCTCTCCAAAGCAGTCATTGTGATCGTGAGAGGTGTTCCATTCTCCCATTAATTCTTCCTTTACTTCAAAGGATCATGTGAGTCCTAGCACATGTAAAATACACACACACCATCGCCACCACCATGGTGCTCTACTCGACTCACCGAGATCTCTGAACGAGGACTTTATATCTAGATACGCAAACACATTATTTTTGCATGTATTATATACCTTCTTCGCATATATGTATGATAATATTAACAGGGTGTATGTACAGAGTTGAAATACTTAAACTTACTTTGCAGTGAGTATATTCATTTGCATTGGCAAAGAGGACGAAGGACCTCTGCGGTCCTTCAGTACATGAATAATAGATGCGGTTTTCTCGTACACAAGTTGAATAGAATAAGACCAATTCTATGGCAAAGTGTGTCTATAGCTCGTCGCGTACTTATAATATGGGGAGTTGAGGTTTAAAGGCTAAAGGACTCGCACGTTTGAGCAAACAAGAGAGCCTTATCTCTTCTCGAGTCCATTATTACAACCAAAGGATCCTCACACATACACGAGTCCTTGCCAGCCTCTCTTTATCTTTTAAATAGGAATCTCTTTTCCCGATACGAGTGATTCCTCATTTACATTTACAAGGCTCTTTCTCCCATTTTCTTTTCTTACCTACATCGACGAAGTCCATTGAGTGGTTTTTGAGGAATAAGATAAGCCTCGCCATGATGACGATGAAGAACTGGAATTAATTCTATGTAAGGTTCGCCTTCGTAACCGCAGGTTTCACTCGAGACTCTTCTTTAAAGCCGGCTTCGTCTTCTTAATGAATTATACACCAGGAGGGATTATAATAATGAGGATGGGGATTCGCGAAAAAAATAAACTTCAAGACGAGATTTCCCGTGAAGTAATGAATAATATAAATGGAGATTTCGAGAATTCCTTTAATCTGACCCTTTAATGGACTTGCACGATGCGAATAAGCCATAAGTCACGTGGCTCCGAGGTGAGCCAAGGATCTTTCCAATCACAACTCATTGCACAACTTCACTCTCATTATTTTATGATCTTATATGACCCGTATATGATAAAGTCCTAGTTCATTACTTGATTAATAACCAATGTTCCCTCATGTGTATGTAATTGGATAGCTTTAAAGAGAAATTGTCCTGAACTTTTCCTCCTGATCCCATCAAACCTCATAACTCTCATATAACACGAAGTTGGTAGTATGAATTTTATTTAGTAGCAGGAATTGAATTGGCCATTCAATTCAACTTTATTAATCCATCGGATGAAGTTATAAAAAAGTCTTAATAAATTCACAAAGAGTCATTTTATTATGAATTATTTGAAATAACTCCTATTCATGTGAGCTTTTTCTTTATCGACATGGGTCGAATTGGTTGTTGGGCTATGTAGGGTCAGGGAGAAGTTTGATGAGTTTCTTCTTCATCTGTCCAAAGTTGATAAGTTTCAATTTCGATTCGATTAGCATATTGAGTTATTCTCCTCCTCATTCCCCTTACCTGTCGTAATCCTCTTTATTATTTTTATGAGGCCATCATTATAATCTCATCTACTATTTATTCCTTATTAGCTCCAAACCCTCTTAAATTGTGAATGCGAGAGCATATTGGAACCATATGGGGAGATCTTGAAGAAGAACATGACGAGCCTTAAGAGTCCAAACCCCCATTGTTGACTGAAGAGAGTCTACATTGGGAGGTTGAATGGGATAATCACCGTGTGGCTTTTATAACCATGAGGAAGAGGAACGACGTCCATCCATCATCCAACAGCAGGGAGACAAAATGAAAAGAGCATAATAAGAATATGAAAAGTACTGACTCGTGTGTACTAGAAGCGCGCGCCCATTCGAATCTCTACTTTCTCAAAGATGTCAAATTAAGACTTATCAAAAGTTTGTAATTAATATTTTTATTTGAAAGGAAGGGAGATGAATTAATTAGATTATATAATTTAACACTAGATGAACTTGGATGATTGCGGAGTTACGACAGAGTTAACAATGATATAATTGACTATTTAAAGAAGTTAACAATTAATGAGCCAATCATGTACAAAAGGAGTGCTTTGGAACATTAGCATAACTTATAGAGAGTTGATGATGATGATGATTGTTAAATGAACAACGAGGACCGGTGAACAACGTAATGGGCAATTGAGGGATTTTAGGGCTACTTTGAACAAATTCAATTTAACCTCATCTTTGGCGTAATACAAAGGAACGTGAACCTGTTTTTCACAAACAATGGGTTGCTCTATAATTGATAGTAGAAGAGCCGAGGGAATTAATTGGAGCTAAAAGTCTTCATTACCTTCGCAGATTACTTGTGCTCCTTCGGCTCCTTCTCAACTCTTCTTTTCGAAAAGAAGATGAAGAGGAAATTTATACGCTTTGGAATTTAATAGTTTTTATCTCTCCACTTCTTTTCAGAAGAATCCACAAGCATTAGTACACGTATTAATAATAAGTACGTTCTCGGGTCTGCATAAGAATCAGGCATAATGCCGCGAGGAATCTCTTTAACACTTTTGATCAATCAATTAGAAATCTTTGAGCGTATCAGACAAGGGAATTTCAACTCCGGCGACTCGAGGGACCAAACGACCCACTCGTGCAATTCTGTCCAAATTGTCAACGAGGAGTCCTGTTCGCAATAAAGCAATGGGGAAATGAGAGGAGAAGACCATAGATTAGGTCGGGGTTTTAATGGCCCTCCTGTTGTTTCCTCACAGGTTTTCTGTCTGAAAAAGGAAAATATTGGTAGTGATAGTGTCGGGATAATCTGGGATAATTCGAGTTGTTCACGATTCTTAGTGCTTGGAGATTCCATGACATGGCATTGACTCAAGGTGGTAATTATCCTCATCCTTCGGATCCCTTCCCTGGCACTCGATTAGAATATAATAGTATGGGAAACCGGTCGGATGGTGTGGGTCGATTATTATTATATAGGGAGAGGAATCAAAGGATATACCAGACCCTCCTATAAACCTCCTCGTCCGCATTCAAATTCTTTTTGATTGGATTTTCCCTATTTTTCCATTAAGTTCCGTCGGGCCGTCGACGTTGGTTGACTTGCATGGAGATGGACGGAGTAAATGGCGAGGCTCGCCGATATTGATGAGCCTTCCCAATCCTATACACCCATTAGGCTCTTCGTCTACCTTTGCAGAATTCTTTTGGCAGGTTGTAAATTGGCATCCTTTGAAAACTGAATGTGGCTTGACTCAACTTATTCCTATAGACCTTCATGCGCATATAAAGGACCTATTCATCGGCCGTGTCTTGTCATATCCTCTAATACCATTATTATACGAAGAACAACAATACTCATTTGGGTCCGGATCTTTCAATATTGGGCGGAATGAGTGAGAGTGAGGGAATAATTGCACAGGGAGGGAGAATTATTTCTTATTTCCATAAAGGCTCAAAATTTTCGGACCAACTGGTGGCGGGGTGGCGTGGCAGGGAGCGTTCGATTCAAATCATAAAAGAGATAGACAGCCTTCTCAATAATTACTTTCAAAACTCTGTTCTGTCAGATTCCTTTCATTTTCCATTCCGTCCGAGAAGAGTTTGATAATAAGGCTTCATTGGAATTCACCGCGATTCTCTTTCATTCTCCATTTTATCATTATTTAATATAGCTAACCTAACTGTATCTTTAATAAGTAATGAGTATATCAAATATGTCTCGTTAGAGGCATATGACTATTACTTAAATCAATCTACAGCTCTACTACTGTTTAATATTATACAGACTACTACTCTTCGGATTATTCTTATAAAGTATCTATTATAAGAATGGGTAAGGGATATATAAAGAGAAAGCTATATAAAATTATTAAGAATATTTTTTGAAAAGAACAATTTCGACCGAGACGAAATGGGTCAGAGAATCTAAGGGAAATGAGAAGGGTTGTTCCGCTACAATACATTGAGAAATGTATAATATACCTTGAGTCCAACAGGACTCCCAGTCAGACCTTTTAAACAGATGCTTTTCATTCCGAAGGAGACTTCGATACTTATTCATGTTTCCCTTTTCCTTGGGAGAATTTTGTGACGTTCCCCTTTTCGGCTCCAAAAGGTTGAACTGGAAAATTGGGCAGAGGAAATTTTTCAAGTTCCCACAACATTTCTTGGGACATTTCTTTGAAGGGATGATTGGGCCGTAATTGGATGGATATTCGCTCCCTTCGCCTCAATATCATAAATAAGTGGGAGTAATAATATGTATAGGAGACCCTTAAATCACTGTTCGAGGGATAAATGCATAGGGAAAACTTGCTTGCTATATAATAAGCACATAGACACATGGGTGCATGGCGTAGTAAGTAATTTCATACTTTTAATTTTTGAGTAATTTCTTAAACCTTTGAGACCCCGGCACACATGGCCTTAGTTTTTCTTTCAAAAGTATCACATTATGAAATATAATAAGACTCAAGACGCCTTCTCTCTATATTGGAGATCTTTCTAATGTCGGTTATATCATGGAAGTTTGTCAAAGAAGGAAGGGACATGTGGTAGGGGTGTCAAGTGGCTTAAACCACTTGCCATACCAACCACACCACAACCAACTTCCAAGACTTCCAACTCTCTCACAGTAATTATTATGAGAAGGCGAGTCTCCTCGAAACTTGGAGACACAGGACGAGGGAAGTTCCGTCCACTTGACTCAAATTAAATTCCCGAGGCCTAGCCTTATACGAAAAATATGAAATAGGATCTGTTTGGGAAAGAGTCGATGTTGGAACCCATAAGTTGGCGCGGTCAACTGCCCATCTCCATCCCATAATTGGCCTTTTGCGGAGTGGACATGGGAGAGCCGTGAGGAAGAGATTCGAACACACAATTTACATTTTTCCCCTTCAATCTTCACACCAAGAACGGCGAGAGGAACGTCGACGAGCCCCACATATTAAAACACATTCTCCTGAATCAACAGAAAGAAAAAAGGAGATGAAGCCAAGTGTGTGAGCATCGTCGTTCTTAATCGAGAGGAGAACAGTCGTTGATTCGTGTTAAATTACATTCCAAGTAAACAGAGCCCTCGTTCATTTATGGACACTGACAGATTATTGTTTTAAATTAGCATTTAAATCATGGAATGAATCATTGAGTCGTAGCTTTCTTCAAGTTTCCCATTAGCTCTTTTTTCACATAGATTCGTAAGAAAATTTCTTGGAGTGCGTGAGGATGAGGAAAACTTTTCTTTTGACTTCTTCATGTTGAATTCTCTGTAAAACGACTTGAGCCCTCCCTCTGCAGATAAATAAAATGAGAATCAAATTGCTGAGGACTTTGACATGGGAGAAAAAGAAACTTATTATGTTTTGTGTATATTATTAAGCCAATTTAGTACACAATCCAGGCTCGACCGCCAATCTCATCATATATTTAAAGACCCTCGGTCGTTGTGGACACATTTGTTCTGCAGCTGATGGAGAATGATGATTGAAAAAGAGACACCACTAAATAGCTCATCTCGCCTCTCCATGTCTAATCCGGATCTTAATGGCGTTCCTCACTTCCTCACAATATTGTCCCAGAGGAAAACATCCCTAACACTCCAAAGTCCATTCCCACACAAACCACTGTATTATAAACTCAACAGTGCCATAAAATAAATATAATAACAATAAATAAAGGCGACAATGTTATTTAACATTTATGGAGATTCTTTGTTGGAAAACCTCGTCTGAAGACTGTCATTTTAAATTCGCTCCCTCTAGCCAGTCGAGCATTGTACAAAATAAATGTACAAAAGCCGAATTTGAAAAGGATTATAAAATATTTATTTGGTTTATTTGTTGTTCTTTCAGGGGATCTTCACTTCCGCTTCCAATTATCTGTTCGGAGCAACAGATGGGAAAGTGTATTTCCACCGAGTCGTCATCGTCGTTCCTACACAATGGGACACTCGAGCTTGTGGGCGAAGTCTGCCGCCTTCCTCGTTTACGTCCCGCTCCCGGGTGAATGATGCCACAGTGCGGATCGGGATGGAACATCCAGTATTCGGTCATCAGCCCTGGACTCAACAATCTCGCCCTTGTGGCTCAGAGGGTGACTTCATCTCTGTCGGCTACCACTACATCCTCGCATTCAATGATACGGAAAATGCCATCAACGGGAATGGGGCCACGAGTCCCAAAGGGAACGGAATCGGAAATGACAATGAAAGCTCCTACGAGGGACTCTACGGTCACGCCAAAGGACTTCCCACAGGTACGGAAGTAAATAGGACCGAAAGACGATTACTTTCAGTCTCAATGTCCCTTACCTTATTACAAAAAGGGTCCTTTTAATGCCCTTGTTCCTACTATCAGGCCTCGCTCATTCTGATCAAGTGAGACTCGATGTGTACACTTTGCACTTAAACCCATCGTGGTCGTGTGACTCGAGAGATAATACATTGCCGTTAACAAGCCGACAATAGGCCTCTCCACGAGAGAAATTGTAGTGTGGAATTTAATGACATTTCCTCAATCTCACGTTCGCTCGTGTTGTAACCCCGAAGAATCGATAAATCTAATGTGGAGTACATGAACAATAAACTACTTTTAGCTCACCACAACTATATACACCTAAGACCGTGCAAGTTATTGCTAAAAATTTAATCACAACTCGCGCCATTAAGCTCGAAATTCCCTTCTTCTGAAAAAAAGAAATCCAATCTTGAGAAAATCATCCTTTTGTTATTCTTTAATTTTATTCTCATAATTCTTTTTTTATGATATAGAAAAATTGAGAGCCTTATCCTTCATTCTTCTCCATGTTATGATTTCCCCATCCAATATGTTTCAAAGGAGAAATGGATCCTTCTTTTGAGATCTATCACCGTCCTCGTCATTTTTCATAACATTGTTAGTTTATTGTTCAGTTGAAAATATTTTAATAGGATCCTTCGTTTTCCTATCAATCCACCGATATCGAGGCTCTGTGATGGGATTCCATTCAACAGAATCCCCCTTGCATCCACACACACACACGAGCGAAAAAAGATGAATGTTTATTGTGAGGAGTTGAAAAGGGAGAAGGAGAATGATGCTCACATTTTCTTCAAAAATAACGTCCAATTTTTGACTTTCCCATTCTCCTCTCGTGATTTAAAATTGACGTTTTGAAAGACCTCCGCTTCTAATGCAATTGAGAGAATATGGAGAGATGGAGACGAAGAGAATCGGAGATTTCAGTTTAAAGTATAATAGAAAGGACAAAGATGAGAGAAGGCCGAGACTCTAAAATTCCCTCGACTCATTTTTATATTTCTATTTAAGAGTTTCAGTTTCAAAGCGGCTCTTTTCTTCTCGTCTTTCAGCTCGTCAACGCCTCCCTTCGTTGACTTCTCCCTTTGAGTCTCCTAGGAAAGGATAGGGAACGAGAGATTAGACAAGGACTCACTTACAATACAATGTTCCTCAAGACAGAGAGACAGAGGAGCATTTAAGGACCCTTACGAGATATAGGAAATCACCCTATCAATTGTTCCCAGTCGAACCGACATGTACTTTATCAGTATAACACTCAAGTATACTATAGGATATAAATATATAAGGCCTTTATACAATATGCATTTTCTTTTTAGAACGGGCTTTTGTTCGGGAGTGGGCCAAGTTTCGGTATGGAGTCTTCGACGAACTTGGATATCCCAACGATCCCATCTACCCTGTGTCCTATGTGGAGAATGGCGAGACCAGCCCCACTGCCTGCACCAACGCGCCCCTCCGAGGAAACTGGTGAGTTCCTTAGAATAACAAAATGTACTGACGCTGGGAGAATATACTGGGCCGACGAGGTTTAATACTTGTACGCACCTAAGGGTCCAGATGAACAATGGGTTTTAGTGGAGGAAGTCAGGAGAAATCCGTTAATGGTCCCCATCATCGGCTCATTATGAGGGATAATGTGGTTTGAAGTTTGAAGGTTTGTAAACGCGAAGGATTTTACAAGGGTCTCTAAAGGGTCTTTTCCCCTTTTGTCAACGCGATTCCGCTCCGCTCCGCCTCTTCCGAAATCCCTTCTTTTCTTCAAAATTCTTCGTTTACCTTTCCATTCTTTGACCCTTGTATAGGTCCACTATATAAACTGTGTATTTACTGTCGGCTTATAAAATCTTGTAATCTTACTAGCCAGCGACTCCATTTACCGATGATCCTTATTATTATCTATCCATTGGACCAAAGGTGGGCATGGGAAGATGGACAGGAAGTGTAATAGTAGAAGACACCCGCCTCCTTTTCGGGGGCTCGGATGTTCAGAGTAATAAACGAACACTTTTATCTCATTTTCCCATTTAGCCTACGACGTTGGAGATCCCAAGGCCAGTTCCACGATGTGAAATGTGAAATTGAGGGGTTGTAACCCAAAACTTTGTATGTTTTCGTGCTGTTCCCTTTTATTCCGAACATTGACTCACTTACAAATAAGATGAGATCAATATGACCGGCGAACAAACAAGGTTTTTCAAAGAAAGAGACCGATAAGTAACGAGCGTATCATGGGAGCTGTTTTTGAAGAATACTATGAATTATATACTTTTTATTACACTGAAGAGAGAAACCCGCCGGTGTGGTTTTCTTTTGTATTTCCCTATTTTTATTCAACCTCACCTGGAGGGAATTTTATGGCAACGAGGGGTAATTATGAAAACCACAATCACCTATGATTTCCGCTCGCACTCTTCATAATTGTAACGTTTTTGGCAAAGGGAGACTTTGAGTTCCTGTGATTTGCCCTCAGTATAATTAGCCAATAGCCTTGTTCTGGAGTTTCAAAATACTTAATCAACATGCTAAGGTTGAATTTCACGTTTCCATCTTCTCCATGTCATTTTATGGAGCTGGAGAGCAGTTAATGTCCCAGAGCTGTAATTAGTAATTACATACTTCATTTTCACAACGTGAAAATGCCCGGGTCTCATTCTCCCTTCTCCTCCTATATTATAATGCGAAGAGACGGAGAGGAAGTCGCAGAGGAAGACGAGATGAATTGAGTGGGACATCAAGAGACGAGGTTTATTAAGGGAGATGAACACGTTCGTTTTTAAAAGGCCTCACTTTTGTTGCCCATTCCATTAGGTTTTGTGGACTCTGGGAAGACGTTATTCTACATAATGTATCAAAGACTTTTGAGATTTTGTTCAGGCCTTCCTCTGCCGACGGAAACTTTCCTCACTAAAATGAAATGGATCGGAGGGGTGGAAAAAGTTTTATTTATTGTGGAACTTAAGTTCAAATCGAGAGTTTCCCACTTTCCACGGGGAAATAAAGGAGGTGCGGATGGAGGACAACCCATAATTCTGGACGACAAGTTAATGTTTATTAGCCGAGCTCGTACGCGAAGAAGGTCTGTTTCCCTGGCTCAAACATCTCTAAGGTGGATGAGACGAAGGATTAACTTTAATAACTTGCCGACTCTTCCCCCAGATCTAATGGATTCTCTATTACTAAACTTACATGCATTATGGGAGCTCAAATCCTAAATTGCGTTTACGAAATGTAACTGTTTCGTGGAGGGTTTGTTAGGGGGGATTATAATGCACTTTGCACCCTTTTTCCATTTATTTGGGAAAGGAACCTCCTTCTGTTCCAAAGTCTTGTAAATTGTAACTTGTCCACTGGAAAATAATTTAATTTTTTCCTTCCTCCCGCTCTTCCTAGTCTTTCTTTCAAACGGAGCGACGAGGAAATCCGTCCTGAGGACGAGTGAAAATTCCATTACATCTTCGTTCAACGTCGCCCATTTCATGTTCATAGTAGTAATCATAACAATAATCATCATCCCTCCACTTAATGGGGATGGGGAATGGGGGAGTTTTCGGGGAAAAAACGGTGTGTAGGTTAGGTCCGTTTCTGGTTGTGAGTTCCAACAAGATTTGCTGCTCCTTTTCACTTCATTTCATTATTATAGTCGTGGTTGGCTATGAGAGGTTCCTATATAGTGGAAAAGGAAGTCTATGAGCAAATCCACACTCGGACTATTAATACTGCAATTGTTGAATGTTCACTCTGTTAAACTTTACATTGCATGTTGAATTTGGGAGGGAGGAAACAGGAAAAATGCATTATATTTTATGGGCCATATTCCAGTACGGGATGAGTTACTGAGGTTCAATACGCATAAAAAGGGGGATCGAGAGGAGAATGGGGGAATAAAACGGGAGAAAAACCAGTAGGGAACGATTAAGATGATGATGACGATGATTATTTTTATTAGGTCTGTCGGGTGCAATGAATCTACCGGGAAGGGTGGAAATGCAAATGGAAATGCCACGTGCAAGTTCGTCCCGTCCTCGTCCCATGAGAATGACCGGATCACATCTTCTGTCATGTCCGTCGGAGGCCTCCGGAACGTCCGCCACTTCTGTGACTCCACGAACCACAATCGCAATGCTCCCACTAAGCAGAACTTTCTCTGTGAGAGGAAGTCCGTCTCGGATGTCATCTACTCTCATCCCGACTTCCGAAACCTCAATTTCAGGTGCGTGGATAAATCTAAATCTAAATGAGTTAAAAACAAATGGGACAACAAATGCTTCATAGTTAGTGATGGGTCGATAAATTCTCCATTTTCACTTTACGAGTTCTGGATGTAAAAGACGTAAATTATGGGTCGAGAGACTCAAATTGGTCCCATAACAGGACTAGGAGGATAAGCCAGGAAGAACTTGTTTTAATTTTCTCTTCCTTTCCTCGAGAATTCGGATTGTTTGTGGGCTCGTGGGAGCTTTGGGGCTTTCATTTCCCTCGGACTTTCCTCGTTGGAGCTCGCGTGGTACTCGAGAGGGGTCTTCTACTATTTACGTCCCGATCAAGATAAGATAAGAGGAGAAAATCTCCTCATTTATACATAATACAACCAGTTAGTTGTAATGGCCTAATGGGTGAGCTGATGAGGGTGAGGATTCTTCCAAAGATATATCTTTCTCTGTGTAAGCTCTGCACACTCACGACGGTTTATTCGGGGACTTGTGAAGAGTCTAGGGAATTAGTTCATCTAATGGACTGAGTAGAGTGACTAATGCAGGAACATGAACGTGGAAAAATTTATGGATCTTCCTTCAAGGCACGTAGGAATAGAAACACAACAAGCAACAAGGATCCTTATATGACAATTTCAACGTTGACAATATTTGTAGTTAAAATAGTAAATACATTCGTCCCAATGTATTTACTATTTTAATAAGATTGGACAGTCGGCAAACAAAACTCCTTTTTGGTTTTACTTGTTCAAACAGGACCCTTCAGGAGACTTATCTGCATACTTAATACGTTAATCCATTTTGAACAACTAGGTTTGAGTTAAACTGTGTCAATGAGGTATGCATATGAGAAATATACACGAAATGGATGAGAGTGATTCGTTAATTTAAAATCCCATGACCCGGAAATTGCTCAAAATAAGTAATGAGCATGATGCAAGGGAAAATTACAATTGTATGGTCAACCATGAGGGGAAAAGAAGCTGGAGCCATTAGGCTTAATATTGCCAAATTGCTCTTTCAACCGTCTAATTAATATTTAAAATTTGAATAATCATTTTACGTAAAAGACATTTTAGCTCCCATTCATTTTTAACAACATTATAAGCGAAAGTGATGATGATGCAAGAGCTGTTTACTATTAATTAATTTTGCAAATTTCCTCGTTAAATTTAACTCATTACAATTATCTCCTTCAGCATCGATTATTTAATGAATTGAACGTTTTTACAACATATGTATTGAGACTACAAACGAACGCACCCATTATACTCGCTAATTACGAAAATGTGATAATGATATACAGGTAACGAACTTAAACTCTATTTCATTATATGGTTATTAAATATCTTTGTTAAATTACTTTGCATTGGAATGTCATCTTTACAAAGTTTGTTCCATTTTCCTGCACAAAGCCAAAAAGATAATTAAGTCTGAATATGCAAATAATTAATTATATTTTTATTTCTTCCCCAATTTCTCAACTAAAGAGCTCCTGTCACTTTTTTCTTTCACATAGTAAGTTGGAAAGTAGGGAATTATTATCATTCGTGCCATTATGACTCAAATCCGTCATTGTGGTTCTATGAAGTGCGAAAATTACCATTCTCTGTCTATTATACAGCAGTGGAAAGAAATAAAGCCCGTATGGATTTCATATTAATCCTCATTCCTTGAGTTTCTCTATGGAAGTGATTCAGTCCATGACTTTTTAATGCTTTCAAATGGAGTTTTTCTAGAAAGTAAAAAGGACCGTATTTATCATTATTTCATATCATTTATTCATTTTTTTCTTCTCCTTCTCTCCTCGTACAAAGGACGAGTCATAATGAAATGTAGAAGGAATTGCAGAATGGGAATTGATGTAAATCGTGCCATAAATTCAAGAAGAAATTTATGATTGAGCAAACCCATTGAGGATCCCGAACCCTTTTTTAGTCATCCTAATAGCATTATGAGGATATAGCAGGGCCTTCTCTCCGCCTAGTGTCGGACGAGTGTCGTGGTGAAAAATGGGCAAAGTGAAGGAGTTGTTCAAGTACGAACCACAAGAACATACGAATACGATCAACTGAAGCTGAAGTAATGGATGATGCATTCGAAGGACCCGCATTTGCATACTCCGCCCCAACCAAATTTTACACTTTCATGTGAAACAGCGGCAAGGACGTCCATAGAGACTCCATTAATTTCCTTCGTCCCACTGACTCTATTTTCAAACTCCAGCCCGCCTTTGTCTCAACTTCTCCTTCTCTAATAAAGAGTTCTCAAGACAGTAGCTCGTAAAAATTATATGAAAAAGAGCTAATTGAGTTGAAGTTGAGAAAGTACAGAAGCTTGTATTATTACTGCTGTGTATTAAGTACTTGACAAGATCTTTATACTGGTAGGTAGTAGTACTTAAGAGCTGAGAGAAGAGATCATTTTATGGTCGTTCTAATTTAACCAAAGTTTATATAATTTGAGCTTATAAGAGTATGTTTTTCCCCTTTAGTTCACACGTGAGATGATCGTGATTTTACAGTAATATGATAATTGGCGATGGAGCCGCTTATGAGGAGACTGTGCCAAGTTGAGGACCATTAAGGAGTCAACATGGATTTTTTTTATTTTATTATTATTATTGAAGAACCACAATGAAAGGGAGAAGTGAGAGTTTGGGAATTTTTTGTCTTCAAAATTTTATTTTTTGAATGAGATTCATTAGAGAATTTAATTTGAGATATTGTAGTCAAAGATTGTGCTACATTGATATACATAAATGTGTGTATAGTGTGCCATTCACTGTGTATTGTGTGTCCAATTTTCTTTTTCTTTTATTTAATAGGGTTTTATTTTATAAGATTTTATAAAATATTCTTCTCGAATCCTCGAATATGTATGTGTGCTTTACTTTTGGATTTAAAGTATCTGACAATAAGTAGGTTTTAAGCTCTTTTGAGAATCTTCTTACTTTCCTTTAGACAAGGAGGACGAGATTGGGAAGAAGTAAAAGATTAAATTGAATTTATTGGAGGATTTTGGATTAAAAATCCTTGAAAGACAAAGCAGTGGGGAGATTTGGAAGCTGAAGAGAGAAAAAAGAAACTTTTTAAAAATACTTAAAAGAAATATATATGAGACTAGGAGGAGCAATAAAATAATTCATTTCAAGTGGTCTTTAACTTGGATATTTTCGACTCACTTTGAACCAAGTTTTACGTAGTCGAGAGAGTCGTAAGTTTGCTCACTGGCTTTTTCTTCTTCCCCTACTTTTTCTTTCTCATGAATTTGTTCATTGAAAACAGCTTCGCTCAATGAAAGTTTACGAACATTTCTCCTGATTACGGCACTTTTACTCTCACTTTTGACATTTTTATCCGTAGCCTCCTTCCGGAGCAAACTGGACAGTCCTGACTTGTACGCGATTCATGATACGTTTGATCTTATTCGACAAGAACGACGTCATCTCTCTCAACGCTTATATACATTATTTACTTGGGATAGTAAAATGGTCAGTTGAGAGAAAATTAGGAATTAAAGCTGTACATTGACTTGATCCGCTTTTCTCCTCTAATATTTGATTTCTCGAGGGAGACTGAGTCTGCAATAATGTGAGTTGAAGGGGGAAGAATTAGAAATCGGATTCAGGCCCGTTTCTATTCAATCCTTTATGTGTCTTTTTCTCATCAAAGTCAATCTGAGTTCTTGTGATGTTCTCATATTGTCAAGAGATCCGACATGACGTAACAAAAGAAGTCCCATTCTTCACCTTCGTCTAATATTCTATAGGTATAACAAAAGGCGAGACTTGAAGTTTGTATTAAGGAGATTTCGAGAATTTGAGACTCGCTGGAAAAGAATTCTTTGAAGAAGTTCTGAAATTAAATAAATATTTGAGTTGTTCGAGGATTAAATAGGATGAATGAGAATAGAATTTTACTTTTTGACCCTTGACATAAATTAAACTGTGATTTACATTCGACTGTCGATGAAGTATGGGAGATAACTTGGAAGTTTCCCCATTACTCCATCATTTTTTCTCCTCCTTTTCTCCAAGAGCTTTCAAGTCATTTTCTCAAAAATATAGACGTCTTTTTTAAGGAAGGAATGTGTAGAATATATAAGAAAAAGGAAGAAATCTTTATAATATATTCCGTCAGAAATGGAGGAGTAAAGGAAATTGTAAAGTAGGGAGTTAAAGAACCCAGTGTAGTAATACATTTATATATAAAGACATAAAATGATCCAGATTCCCCATTTCCGCTTCTTCATTTCCTCTAAAAATGAATGGCTCAATGTTTCGCATCTGTGCGTCCTGAAGAATTCATTTTCATATTGATGAAATGTGAAGACGTACACGTGTATAATATAAAAGAATTTTCCTTTATATTTTATATAATCGTAAGTAATGTATTTTTTATTTTTTCAGGGAGCCAAACGTGCCGGCCCCATCACCGGAATTCATTGTGAAGCAAATTACGCAGCCGAGGTTCGTATTGTTGGTGGAAGAAACCGGAAACATGAATTTACGGGTATGAGGATGTTTATTACTTTTTCATGTGCGTGTATAAAATACATACCTTTTCTGTCTTGAGCTTTCCAGTACTATGTATCTCTGAGTATATTTTTATATTATATATTTTGTATTTTACTACTGTCCTTTTCATTACCATAATAATATAGAGTTAAAAGTAGGTACGTAAGATTCTGTCACCTGCCTATATGCCTGTTATTGAGAGAAAAGCGAAGGAGAAGTGAAGAGTAATCAGTTCGTTCCAGTGTGTCAGTGTCACTGGGCCGCCGACTGGCCAACTCCACTGGTGAATCTCGTAAAGCTTCATACATCGTCCTGACTCAGAGACTGACTGAGTAATTCCTTCCGTAACAATGGGACGTAGTTCCTTCTTCATGTAAATAAGGGTGCATTTTGAAGCTTCTCAATTGTGACTCAAATAATGCAGGTTTTTTCCTCCTTCGGTTCCCTTTTTATTTTTATTTATGGTTGTTTTATAGGACATGAACGTCGTCTGCAATTACCTTCCCTTTTCAACCAGGGACCCATTAAAATTTAAAATGCTAGAAACATAAAAGAGGAGACTGCCTTTTGCTGGAATCATCCACACATCCACACCCACTTCTCCCATTAGGGAGATCAACACTTTTGAGGAAGATTCCAAATTATTTTTCAGCCCATTAGGATCCACATATCATTCCGCAGGATGCTAGGACTAAGTTTGAAATGAGGAAGTTTTCTTGCTTTTCAATGTTTCAAGTTGTACAGATGAGAAATGGAGATCATTTCCAAATCTGTACAAATTCAGGACGAGCTAAACGAGGAGGCGGAATTGATAGGTGATAAAAAGTGGTGAAGGAGTAATGGGAAAGGTAATGGGACTCGTCTCCTTCGCTTCTCCTTCCCATCCAATTAATCAACCTTTATTATCTAATTAATCAGTGAGAGGGAAAAAGCGAAGCGCGATGAGGCTCAAAAACCTCAACCATAACATTACAAAGCCATCATAGTCTAATAACATCCTTATCTATCTTCAATATCACACAGATTACACGGTCCAAATCCTCATATCATGTGGAGAGGAATTAAACAACGGCGATGCTTAATATATCTCTCCTTCAAACTTGAAGTTTTGAAGTTCCTAATGAGATTCTTTTTTTGCTTCGTCATTTCTCCTTCACTCTTTCCAATTCTCATAGGAGATTCTTGTAGTGCTAGTTGGTCTGTAGAATGCTCAAATTATAAAATTGATTGGTAAAAGATGAGAAATTAAGAATTTAACTGAGGAATTATGAATCAGGCTCTAATATACTAATTTACAATTCTATTTACCAGGACGTTTGGAAGTTCTTGAAGTTGGCGGTTCGGAAGTTCATCAAGTACGACCTACCAACGGGTAGCCAAATTGGTCTCATTACGGTGAGCACGAACGACGTCCGCGTCTTGGCCAACATGACATCAGTTCAGTCTGGTGCCCTCCGGCGAGCCCTGGCTGACAAATTACCCAACTACCCTAACGTGGATTCTGGAGGAAATATCTCTCTACGCAGAGGAATCTTCCAGGCCATCGAGGTAAACTTTTTTATTCCTCAACCTTTACAAAGTAAAGAAGCTCTGCGGTTGGGACTCTTACGTCCTCCCATATTATCCGATAGATCATCATCATTATCTCGTCCCTTATATCCCCTATATGACCCTTTGGTCTTCAAATGAAGGAGCTTGAGGAAACGTTGAGGTTATGAGCATCCGAGGTGGCGGCAGGACCAAGGGACGATGGAATCATTATTACACACAACAACTCCACCTCTTTTATCTCCCAACTTTCCAAACTTTTTTTATCCAGAAGCCTTTTTAAAGGCTTCAACCTTCTGAACTCTGTTTACCCAATGCAAGCTTGAAAATGGGAAGGGTGGAAGAAGGGGCGTAATCGTAAACGGAAATTTCCAACCCTCCGTTCAACGACAAATTTATCTTTTTCTACTCCAGTACGCTCAAAAACCTCGGCGGCTATCAAAACCATAGATGGAGGATTGTCAGGAAAGCAGGAGAGTCGAGTATGTATGTGTGTGTGTGTGTCTTCTGTAGTAAAATTAGAGGGATTGAAGGGATTGTTCAGGACTGATTGGAGGGTTTGAAAGAAGAAGGCGACCGAATCTCAACTCGTTCCTTCTACTTTTTTACAAGCCCTAAAGATGAGCGAGGAGGGGAAAAAATTGAATAAAAAAGTATCGTAAATGGGGTTATGCGAAACAGGTGTTGACAACTAGTAAATTGGGCCCACAAACAGAAAACCGTGAACAGATTTTTCTTTTCTGTCGTTGAAGCGGAATTTGTTTCACCACCAAACTGCCACTCTACACTGTGGCCCATCACGGAGCATAACAAAGTATGAAAACCATTCCAGAAGACGACCCAGAATGAAAAACCCAGCATAGATATGCAAAGGAAAAGAACATTTTTGCATAATATATAGGAAAACAGAATGTCTCATAAAGACAGAAGATGGGATCGGAAGAGATGAAATCCATAAATTCTAAGAGAAGCTAAGTTGAGAAATGAAATCGGAAAAGTTGGCAGGCAGTAAATTGATTTTCCTCACTTATGCTCGTCCCTGGACGGGAAAATGAAGGAAGTTCAGCTGCCTTCTCGGATGAATTCCTTCCGTACGATTCCTCATTGAAGGCTCTTCTTTGCTTTTATTGTGTGTATTTGTTCTTTTTACACCGCCAACTATTCAATATAGAAATCTCTATTTTCTCAGAACTCCATCGCGCTCTGAGAGGTCCGCTCATAGGTTTCTCTGCTCCTTCCTCGTAGTATGGCCAAATGTACACAGAGAGATATTATTATGAAGTTGGGAAGCTTCAAGTTTATTATTGATTTTCTTTGATTGAGGAAAAGGGGTTTCGAGCTTGATTAGAATCAGTGTGCGGTCTGAGGAACGATTAGTAAATGACATGAGATCAAATCGTTTCCTTCAATCCCCGTCTTTCCCACAAACCCAATACATTTGAAGACTTCAAAGCACTCAAAGTACTTTGCTATAATAGAGAAGGGAAAGTGTATTAGTAAACTGAAAGTAAACTAATGCGGAATAATTTTCAGCTTCTAAAGCGGAATGGACAGAAACCGGCGGGGGCTGTGATTATCCTTATAAGTACAAGTCAAGTCTCAAACTCGGATTTGGAAACATCGCTTGAACTCGTGCGACAAGAGGAAGTGACAGTTGCGGCCATCGAATACCCATCACTTGGTAAGTGGCCTTTTTTATAATGTTTAAATATGAGAAAAATCAACTAGGAAGATTTTAAGATTGCTGAAAATATCATTTTCCTTTTGTTTGTTTAAGATTTTTTGCTTAACCTAACCCTACATTCTGTAATTAATATGAAAGTAATAATTATTCTTGCCAAATGTAAAATGGATGGATTGTAGATCTTGCACAAATTCAATTACCAATTGCCAAAGGAGAATCAATAGGGACGAGTGTGATCTTCGCACAACGTAAATTGTAGTAGAGCGAAAGGAATCAATTAGCAAAATAAATTCTCTAAGAGAATTTCCTCGTTGAATTGATGGGTTGTTGTAGTAGGTAGTTTGTATAGCTTCAGAGACCCGGCGTCTCGCCGTCCCTCGAGGAACAATTTATTTGCGAGGGTAATTGGGACGAGATCTCGTGCCTTTAGACAATACCTTATTATAAGTATCGGATTGTATTTTGATGATTATAGTTAGCATTAGCGAGACTCCACTCACGCAGGAGAGCGCGATAGGGAAAAGTTTCCTAATTAAACTCTCCCTAATCTATTTCATCCTTCTTTGTCCCTTTCCCCTTTTATTCATATATAACATTCATAATGATTTAATGATAATAGAGCCCCAGAATAAGTAATTCCCTTGTGTATACACACCGCAATTCACAAGTTGTTCGAGGACTGAATAATAAATATAAACTTTTTCATCAACTCCTGTCAATCCGCGCATTCCCAAGTTGAACGTGAAAGTGATTGGGATTTTTTATTTGGATGCAATATTGAGCCTCTTAAATAATACACGAATGATTGGATTATGTGAATACGACTTGCTAAAGCATTGTTTTCGCGTCCATTAAGAGATTTAAAAGGATTTAGTTTATGAAACTATATTAGGTATGTATGAAGTGCTAATGTATTAAGCACATCAGTTTGATCCATGTGCAATACATAAGTAATTCAGCCATATTCATTTCCTTGGAGTGATTCGTCTTAAGATTGAAGGAGTTTGGGAATGTTAAGAGAATGTTGAGTAAAAGAGAGTGTGTGGACCTACAAAGCGTTTGGTTGATAATGGAGAGTTAATGGCTTTTAGATTATGATAAAGAGACTTTCGAGACTCCTTTGAGAAGGAAACTCCTTGTATTTGAAGAACAATTTACTTTTAAAGTTGATAAGTTCAAATTCTTGGTCCAAGTGATGAAAGTTTCGTGGAGCGGATTTTTTTCAATTACAAGAGGCGCGACATGACGCTGAGGGAAAGATACAAAACTGATTTATTTGAGAGTCCTAATTGAAAGAAATTTTCCTGGTCGATGAGTCTGAGGGGTTTGATGGGCTAAATGATATTAAAGAACCTGAACTCTTCAGGGCAGATTGAATGAAGATTGAAATAACCGCGAGTGTGCTTACATTAAAAAATTCTCCTCTGCGGGGCAGAGAAGATTCGCAATTTTCATGGGGGAAGTAGCGGAATGCCGATTTAAGTAGTGGAAGTTCAGTGAGTTAAAGGAGATTATATTAGAGAGGATCCCATCTTACACATTCCTTGTAATTCTTAAGTGGGACGATGGGAAACGAAGCCGTCAAAAGAGTATCAGGAGAAGGAAAATTGGCAATCTAGAATAAATGTGCAAAGTTTCTCCAATATATTTCCTTATATGTTCATTCTCCCTATGCTCGACATTATTTTATAAGGGAGAAGCTCCCTTCTTTTTTGTATAGTGTTTAGCTACTGGGATATTCTTTCAACTCTAAAGTTGTAGCGGAATGCCTTGTTTGTAAAATATACTTTGTATTTTCTTCAGAGGAATTTTCTATATACTTCATCTCCCTATACAATTATCTGAAGTATACATTCATTGAAAGGACCATGTCGAGTTAGAGAGGCGTAATGGGTAAATAAGGGTCATTGAGAGTAATGGATTCCCCTCACATGGGCATTACGAATTTCAATTGAATTGCAGGGGACGGGAAAATCTCTCAACTGTCAGAGGGAACGAATGGTCCACATTTTGAAATTCGTGAAACGGGCGTTGGACCAACGACTCATCTCGGTTGTTTCGTCTCCCTCATCAACGCCCTCATGAACATCCAGAAATTCTTCACCGAGGACGTCGCTGCCTCTTGGCCCTCAATGGTAAACATTTAAATCATTACTTTTCACTTGGTTCTTCAACTCTCGCTTCATCATTCAAAAACAGAAAATGAGACAAATCTAAATTTTATTTCAATCCAAGTTTCGAGCTCTTCTCACGTCTAAACCAACCTGGTATAAAAAAACTAGTAAAAAAAGTATAAATGATCTCTCATTCTACTTGATGTCTATTGAACCTTCAAGATCTTTAAATGGCATTGCTGCTCCTTTGCATTGAGAGTCAAATTTTTTATCAGTTCTTAAGCCAATTTGATCGTCTTTTGCAAAACTTTCTAACCAATTCTCCACCGTTGAGACGAATGAACGAGTGTCATTATTTAAAAGGGGGAATAAAGGAGATGAGGAATAAGTCATTTGGCCATTAAACATTTCTTTTTACACAGCCAAAAGTCTCATTTGTAAGGGAAGGTGAGTGATAGGGAAATTATTTATTTTCTTCTCAGCTAATTTCATTTTTTGGACCTTGCCATGATTTACATGGTCTATTTTCCTCCTTCATCTCAATAATTTTTCATGAGGTGAGAAGCGTCTATTGTCCTCCTAAGGAAAAGCTTTCCCCCTCACGGTTGACACCAAGAATAAGAAATTGGAGTTGATCTAAAGCTGTATGTATTTATTACCCTGCCAAATATTTTAACATCCTTCTTCGCCCCTTCGTAACGAGATTTTGATGAAGAATGTAGGTCCATTTTCGTTCTATATAGTTCTCCAAACTTTTTCTTATAATATATGCTGCTCTTTAATATTATAGATTGTAACAAGGTTTAAGAAAGGAGTGGCAAATGAGATTAGTTAGTTGGGTATGTATTGTTTGACTTGCTACCTATACTGTTACTGAAAGGGAACGTTGGGAGATTCAAATTCGCGATATTCTTGCGAAAAGTTGTGTGAGGTTGTGTATGCATTCTTCCTCTCTGGAATTCCATTTCGCGAATTGTGCAAATACTTTATTCTCCCAACGACTTCAACTTTATAATGGAATAACAAGTGTAATAATAAACAAGGGCGAATAAAAAACACATTTTTGAGAGTGATGGGGGAATTGAAATCATAAATGTTGGAGGTTGACGTGAACTGGAAGAGGGGAAAAAAGGGGTCAGGGAAAAATGAGCGGGCATTTAAGAAGATGAAAAGTTAGGACAACCAGCTGGGATGTGTTACATCGACGAGATACATAAATATTTTTTCATTGGGATTCTACGGAGAAATAAATGGCATCAACTTTATTTCAATTTTTATAAAAGGGCAATATTTTCTCAAGAGAGGTGACAAGGATTCATAGATCACTGACGCCTCCTCTCCCTCTTTTCGCACACTCGGCAATGGGAGCCGACAACGGAAGGCCAGTTTGCCTCAACTGTCAAGGAAATGTGTTTATCTTTCACACCTCTTCCTTGCTCGTGTCTCACAAGGAGGAATTTTGACTTACGGTCCAATGTTAAGGAATTATGACGACCACTTGCTCCATATTCCCCAATATCATTCAGAGCTCGGTAAATAATCATCTCAAGATGTGTATTTAATGCGAACAGGTGAATTTATTTCTCCTCGTTCAATTTAATAGTCCTCATACTTATTAAAGAGCCGAAATACTTTGAATGGTCTAACATATTGAACCACATTTTTTCTTTTATTAATTCAAAAATCTTTATGTTAATCGATAAATTATTTAACACATTTAATATTCGTTTAAGCCGAGCAGTTTAAATATAAATTTACTTGATAAATTATTTGCATACTATTAAAATCATATGCATTGATCTTCTGGCATTTAAAGGTCATGATAAATGTAAACGTGTCTAAAAATTATCTATTTAACAATTAAAATTCCGAGGTGCATAAAAGAGGCTTAACTCTTTTATACATATGAGAGTTGTTGAACCAGAAGAATTTCATTATTCATCGATTCACAGAAGGACTCATGTAAAATGAATGTGCACTTTTCTAGATTCACCATGCAGAGTACAAAGGTGACTCGAGGTCTTACATCGAGGCGAATTTCAGCTTTGAGTCCACAGCCGCTCAATCCCCAGCAGAGTTCTTCATCTACACTTCAAACCCGAACGATCCGAAGATCAACAGCGTGGAACTGACGAGTCCGAACGGCCACGTTTTCACCACTCAGCTCTCCGATTTACATGACATTAACGTCATCAAGATTGACGCTTTGATCAACGAGGTACGCGGAAATTCCACTTTGTTCTCCTCATTATTCTCATTAGTCCTCACTTTGAGAAAGAGCGACTCTTTCCGAACTCCTTCCAACTAATTATCTCCCTCGGTCTCCTCAATTGGAGCCCTAACAAGTTTCGCCACGGAATACTCCTACACTCGAATAATTCATATTACAGACCCTCCTCCTCCTCTTTCAATCTCCAGGCTCCATAAATGTTTTAGGGACAAAGTCAACATTCGTGTTCCATTTTGAATTTTTCAAAAGATTTGTCCTTATATTAAACCAATCTAACTTTAAGTGCTTTTGGCTTCGAGATATATTGCATAACATACCCGCATGATTTAAGCACATTAAATGTTTCGGTATTTAATCTTATACTGGAACTGAATTTAGGATTTCCTATATCATTAATACCTAATTTATAATATAATTTTCATATATGGCAAAAGCCTTGAACCTTATTGCTAGAACGTGTAGGTCATGTCATTAAATCATTGATTTTAAAATTTTAATAATTGAAAGCAAAACCGTTGTTTTTGATTGAACCAGTACCTTTTATCACGCATGAATAGCCCATTTTGAATAGTAAATATTGTTTTATGCGAATATTCAGAAAAGGTTGTTAAAGGTATGCGTTTGATATGCGAATCCCATGTTATGCCTACGCATCGGCTATATACGTTAATTCACATTTCCTCGTCATCCTGTATAAGGACAAATTCTATTACCCTCATTGAGATCGCGTTTAGAAACCGAAATGTAGAAGGGATTTAAATGTATAAATCAATAGAGTTCCTGTCATACTTTTCCTAGTTTTTTCCCCGCTCTCAGTCAGGCTTCCCTTGTTTCCTGCCCATATAAGAGAAATCTTCTGGGCCATTTAATCTTGTCCCTGCCCCTTCGTGGCTGTCGAGGAGTCGGAAAAAGTTTTTTTCCCTCTTCAATCTCTCCCTGATGTTTTCATTCAGAACCTCCATATAATTGACATTTCGCATGTAAATGGGCGATTAAAGGGTCAGATTACTTATTAGCTTGTTGGGCCTAATCGTCCTCCGAACAAGAATGGCAGTTTGAGCCAATTTTCACACATCATTCTGAAGGAGGCTTCGTTGCTCACTTCCACATTGGATTCCCATTTGAAGCCTCCAACTTCAACTTCAAGCCCCCCCTTTGATCTTGACGTTGACGCTGACATATTTCGAAGGAAGAACCATGCCGAGTGGCCCGGGCTTTAAACACACACATACAAGGATGCGAGGAATAAATAAATATGCATATGCCACTCCGTCCTGTTGTTTCCTTCATTTATGAATATCATATACGCTAACGACCGTGAAATCAGTCATTGAGTCAAAGGTGAAGTGTGTTTGTAATAGTTTGAATAAATACTTGTTTCGCGTTTCCCTACGGGTCACCTCCTGTGCGCGACGTGTGCGACGGCTGCTACGACTCTTTTTGAATGTCATTTTTTGAGGGAAAATAAATGGGGAATTATTCCTTACCTGGGTGTTTGTAATGGTGTTTAATTTGCAAAATTTTGTGTTCCAGCCGGGAGTTTGGAGATACCGGATCGAGAGATTAGCCGACAGTCATCAATCACACTTTGTTCAAGTCGTGACCAAGACGACGGCGGAGGACTTGGCTGTCCGACTTTTCACTAATGTGAATCCTGATAAAGTCGCGAATTTGAGCTCCACACCTTTAATCCTATACACTGAGGTATGAAATTACACAGTTTTGACTTATTAATGTCTCTCACTTCCTCCACTTACCTTCGGTTTAAAAATTCCTTTCCCTCTTTTACCTCACGAACACTTCCTGGAGTGAAAAGTGAGCTTAAGGCCTCTGTCAATATACGCAACATTGTATATCCTAACATATTAGGATAGTAAAGAAAAGCAAAGCAAATAAAATTCAACAAATGTGTCATTTCTTTAACACCCTCGTACCCTTTTAAACCTTTCCTCTTTTTTCTATATAGAGAAATCCATTATTATTGTAAAGGCGTCTTGAATAGAAACTCCTTTTCAAATTCTTTTTTATTTCCTATTATTCCTTCGTTATTCGCTCGTACAGTGAAGGGAGCATTGATGGAGGAATTTGAGGAAAGTGAAAGTGAATCGATTGGATTTTTTCTTATAACTCCCAAGTTGAGATTTTCGGATTATGATTTAAAATGAAATATCCCATAACAGAAGAGGGAATGAAATGGAATTCTGGTCGGAACATCTCGCCCTTGCTTGGGATGGATAGTTGTACTAGGAAAAGGACCGTTTAAGACGGAGGCTCGAAAAGTTGATAGGTGAGATGATGGATGGGGACATATTTTACTACGGAGCGCGTGCATTACATAAGATAATATAAGCAGTAGTGGACGTGTGTTCTACACGGGAGCGCGTAGCTCGAAAAGAGAATAATAGCCTTGATAGGTGAAGAGAAAGGGCCATTGTGCGGGTAGAAAAGACCAGATTTGCTCTCTCCCTTTTTCTCCTTCGGCCATGAGGAAGAGAAATTGCGAGAATATAGAAGAAAAAGCTGAGAGTGAGACTCCGATTCGGAGTCTCCGAATTTTGGAGACTTGTAACAGAGCAGAAGAGGCATGTTATTATACCAGTAGAACGCACACCTACCCGTACATAAGAACTATAGTAATATATAATTTGCCAGATTTCGTTCTGTTTCTTATATATCCCTTTTTCTCGTTCGCAGGTAAAGCGGAAGAATTCTCCAGTGATTGATGCCGATGTGGAAGCGACCATTGTAACCGGCAATAAGAAATGGACCGTGAGGCTCCTGGACAATGGCAACGGAGGTCAGTAGCTAATTTATGACTCTGCCCATCTATCATCTTCTTTTATTCTCGTTTCCTATATAGTTCAAATTTCCCTCTCTTTTCCACACTTGAAAGACTTCAGATTGCGTTTGGAGATTTTTTCTTACGTCCCAGGTCGTTTCATTCAGTTCGAGAGCTTGAGATATTGTAGGAAATGAAGTTATGAAACTCTTTCGTTCAGAATGAATTATATTCATTCTTCAATATATTCGCACTCATTTGGTATTCATTTTGGCGCATATGATTATAATATTGAAGGAATCCATTGGAGAAGGTTCAAAGAACTTTCAAAGGATGCATTTGTAATAATATATGTCAGTTTTTTTGAGATTTGTCCTCTACGGGACTGGATATTATTTATAAAAGCTCCCATAAAGATGTACATAATGGCACGTGTATTGGTATATGGAGTAATTTAGCCCCATGTATGTTAGTGGCACCTCAGGGACGATGGGATAATTTACAAGTTGTATTTTATAAAAATAATCCCACGTTCCAGAAGGGAATAAAATAAGCTGATAATAATATTATAATACAAATAATATTTTATGCATTATTAGCATAGCGGAGGCTCATCTGGGTTTTATGATGTTAGTGGTCTTATGGGCGACGTAGGGAGAGCTGTGGGAAATTTATGTTTACACTTGAGTATCTGACAAGAACAAGACCAAATAAGTAATATTTTACCTACAACACAAATCTGAGCCCAGTATGGGGGAAAATGTGGAAATGCGTGGAGTCGTATAAAAGCAAGTAGGAACCCCGTCAGACGAAATTCATCTTACAGGAGATGGAGACGAGACAGACGCGGCGGATAACTATTTTATTGTATGCTTATATTTGAACAGAGGAACTCTTGTACATTTCCATGTATCATATTGGAATGATAAAGCTGTGGTTTATGAGACTCCTCCCCTGCCTCGCTACCATAATTTACACTCGGCCTCTTTGTTTCTAAAGGGCAGGTCTCCGGGTTCTAATTGACAGATTTACTCAAATTCTAAATATTCGAGAAAGGAAAGAAACGATTAGGAAGATGATATATGTTTGTAATAAGAAGTTCATCCGCCTCCGCTAAACTCTCAAATCGCCATTTTCTATAATATCGCCAAATGAGATATGCATTTGGGCATTTGACCGATACTCGCTCGACTCCTACCATTTGTTATGCAGGAATAATATAACGCCTAAAATGTTTAGCAAATAGTCAACTCAATAGGGAGAATTATATGCATAGTTCCGGAAGGTGAAAAAGGTCTGTTGGAATAAATAAATGCTTTCTCATCTCGGCCAAAATCTTGCAAAGAGAAAAATTGGAAAAGTTTCACTTAGAGTACCGTTGAAGTGGAAAAGTGTAATTTTTCGACGTAGTTGAACACCGGCAAACACTCACCACTTGGCTTTTCAAGTCGCTCCTTCCTTCGCCCATCTTCCACTCCAATTCCTATATAAGGGATACAAGAGGAATTGTTGGAAGATATTATTTTAAATATGTATATACAACTATAGAATAATGTGTCTGGATGGGCTGAAGGCAACGTGTATAAAGTATAAGATTCTTGGAAGTAATATATAGTCTTAAGATGAGCGTCTTTTATTATGTAGGATAGGGTGAATGAGGAAATGTTCCCCCTGTCTTTCACTTCATTCTCCCTGCATAATTCATCTTCATCTTTCCCCTCTTCCATGCCAAAAATGCCAAACGTGAGAAATGAGGGAAACTGACCTTTACCATCGAGGGGAAAAAACCTTAGAATATCACACCATGGCACAGCACACAACCTCCCTAGAGGATATTTGAATTCGAAGGGTTCGGACAAGATGAGTGGTTGTAAAGGAAGTAGTAGAAATGTCATCATTTTTTCCCCATATATCTCCCAATGAAGGAGTATCCCACCAACACATGAGATGAAAGAGAAGATGCTTTATTATAATTTCTTATACAAGCCCATCTCGTATGTAATGTACTTGTGTGTAATGATGGGCAGTGATGGGCAGACAGCGATGCGGTGAGATGGAAAGGGGAGATTGCGATAAGGGCAATGTCGTTTAAGTAAGGCAATCAGGAAGGGAAGAAGGGGCTGTGAGTGAGTAAAGGAGTTTGAATGGGGTTTAAAGACGTTTGTTTCCCCTTTTTTAGATCCGGACGTGACGAGAGGAGATGGAGTCTACTCCCGGTACTTTATAGTCCCACCGGGAGTCTCGGCCTCTCAGCTGGAGATTTCGGCTCGGATCGTTGTGAACCCTTATCGAGCTCGGTTCATCGTCGTGAGTCAAGAACCTTTGGGTGGGAATGGGAAGGGCAGTTGGGTCGAGAACAAGAGCCCTTGTTGTGGCTCGGCCCTCTCGCCCGCTGACCCCAAAGGCCAGTATAAAATTGTGCCATTTGGGGAGCGGAGCAGTAACTCAGTTCTCCTCCGGATTTCTGACATCCCACCACTTGGATTCTACCCGCCGGCCCGGATTGGAGGACTGAAGGTGAAACGGCCGCCTCATGGGAGAAATATTACGGTCACTTGGACTGCACCCGGTGACAGTCTCGACCAGGGGGTGCCGGCCTCATACCAGGTATAATTCCCTTAAAAATCCTCAATTAATCCAGACTCATAAGTCAAGTTAATGAGCCGCGGCGGTTTTTCCCAATTTAAATTCCAAGCCATTACAAATGAGTAAAAATAGTTTTCTCTCCACGCGTCTCGTGGGACTCGCCGACATTAGGGAAATTCCTTAATTGTATTTTCAGGCCGCATTGCCCGAATTCCGGATTCTTGAGAATTTGCTAATTGAGGGTGTTTTGAATGGTTGCAGGTGTTGTACTCTGAGGAGCGAAGTGAAGAGAATTGGAATTTGCTCCAAGAGTTCACAGGGGACTTGGAGGCAGGAGTGGAAACGGAGGCGAACTTGACGCTCCCCCGCTATGGCACTTTCCTACTTGCTGTTCGAGCCGTTGACTTCTACATGAAGGCGGGGAAAATGTCGAACCTCGTGAAGGTCGGATTCAGTCCGCCACCGAAAGACGACGAGGGTGGAATTTTGAGTGGGGGTGGAGGGAATTCTCTTGGGATCACAGGTTCCACGACTCCATCGTCCAGCAACGATGAACTCACAAAGTTCGACTTGATGCTCATTCTCATCTGCGGCGTGAGCTTCGTCATTCTTCTCGCTGGTCTCATCGTCGTTCTCCTCTACTGCCGAAAAGTTGGCTCCTCGCATCGGAAAAATGGAAAAGGGCCCAAAGGGCCAGAAACGAAAATCTCCGCCATCACGGATCCAAAGTCTCCCATTCACTGGTCAGCAAGTGAATTGCTCGGAGAGCACGAGAAACGCCATAGCTTATACGGAGGCTCTGTGTCTCCGCAAGGAAGCGAAAAGAAGCCCGGACAACACCAACAACCATATGACGGCAATCCGCCGAATCCCATGTCCCTTAATATTTTACCTCAGGAGTACAATGGGAGCAGTCGGAGTCGAAGTTCCCCAGACTCCTACGATGACCCCGATTCCCCCACTCCCATCCCCATCTCCGTGCGGGGAAATCGAAGCGAGTACTCGGTGTGCATAGGGGATGGCTACGGGCACCATGTGTCTCACTATCCCCATCATCATTACCAAACTCCAATGAACGGAGGGCCGGTCCACCTGAGTCAACAGGGCCAACAACACGGGTTTGCCAATTCTCTCTCGGGAGGGAACGTGAGCAGATTCTCAGTCGGGAGCGGGGTCGTGCCTCCTCATTCTACTGCTTCGCATCTCATGCACTATGACCCCGACCTCCAAGGTTCTCTTAGCTCAGTGAACTCGAAAAAGAGGAACATTACAATGGTGTAAATAACTAGCCCATTAATTTGTGTAAAATATAAAATTGCAATGTTTATAATTGTAAATAAGATTCAAAATACTATTTGTGTATCATTTTATATCATATTTATGTGTACGTATTTAAATGCGATTGTTGTTTTACTCTCTTTGTTCACCAAATGGTTTTATAGGCGAGTGAATGTGAGCCATAAAAAGGTTCAAATCATTACATATTACATTTATTATTAATGCAATTTTCATATATTATACGTAAATGTGTACCTATGCAGGATAAAATGTTATATATTTAAATGGGTAGATGAAATTACCAGCAAATCGACGTTTGAATGATAATTATTTTTTGTGGAAGAATTTTATATTATTAATGTATAAAATTTAGAGCTGGAGAAAATCCCGTTTCGCAAACTTTTTTAAATTAAAGTTGTCAGAATGTAGGAATTGATTTTATTTGAGTTAATTTTATATATTTCTTTGTACCACGTATTTTTTTTTACTCAAAAGTCAAAAGTTCGCCTTTTGTTCCCTCATTCTCAATTTTTGTTCCTAATTTTCATTCTAACCTTTGAAAGGTCTTTTTATTAAGCCTTTTATTTTTTAAATGTATCATAAAATGAAAGTTTATAGTTATATAGCTTTTAAGTAGAATAGTTTTATATAGTTAATAAGTTTTAGGATGAGTTTTCATACTCTCAACAGCCTCATTATTGCTCATTGCTCGATTAACTTTAATGGCTCGTATACAAAAAATCTTTTATATACTTTGCATGCCAAGAGCCAAATATTTTATAAGTGATTTTTTATTGTTATTGAATACGTATCGAAATTGTCATTAAATGTATATGACAAAAAATTGCAAAAGTACTCCAATTTTATGATCTAATAAATTGATCAATTCAATTAAAATTATATGAAATTTTCTTAATCAATCAATCAAAAATTTAAATAATAGCTTTCTTACTAAAATGATAAGTTAATAAAAGATCGACAACGAAAAAAATTATTCAATGTGAAAAAAGAGCGTATGTATAAAAAGTTTAATGGTGTACTTAATCATAATTGTGTCACTAGAGCCAACTTTTTTGTAAATGTGTACAATTAATAAGAATATTTAAAGAAAATAAATATTATAATAGTCTTCAATATAAGACTGTCTAGTCAAACACTCACGAAAGTAATAAGAAGTAATAATTTAAATATAAAGATCACTTTATCAATTACAAATAAATATTCCTAATGTATTATCGAAAGCAGCAATATGGATAATTGTAATGATATAAATATTAAGTCTAACTAATAGTATTAATCACTAAATTATTGATTTAAACTCATTATTACTATATATGAGATGTTTCTATTTTAATTTTGTGGTAATTTTAAAAATAAAAACAAGATCTTTTAAACCTCTCATAAACTAAAAATCACTGCGAAAGGTAATTATAGCTCTAAAGTCCATTTAAGCTTTTCATTTGATCAGTACTTATAAATCTTCGTGTCGTTTGTATTAATAAAATGCCAGTTTTGTTTAATTGCTAATATAATCTTCAATCAAATGTAAATCTTGAAATCCTTCTTAGCATATCTTTACTATTAAGTCGAGTATAGTGATGAATAGAATATATTTATTATTTCACGCGATATGTTAATTATAAGTTATCTTATAGTTAAATAATTGTATAATTAAGAGATTAACATTAATTGTGAGGAAGAATGGATGTTAAAAAAGTTAAAAGGAACGTGAAAGTAAAGTTTTCCTATTTATTAACAAAAAGGAAATAAAATTGCTTCTTTTATCTATTACAACAAACGCATTTCTTACCTCATTCAAATCGTTCTTATTTCTTATAGATAATTAACAAAGTAATTAAGTTTTATAATACTGCATTTAAAATTTACTATAAAGCATAAAATGAATAGATTCTTAGTTCATTATCATTATAATTGCCTCATTTATTGATGCGAATAATGAATCATTCAATATGAAAGCACATATCAAACTTATCGTTAGACATACAATTTTGTCATTCATATTTGCAATTGTAATTATAACTTTAACTAATTTCTCACTTAAAATAAAGTGGTCTATAACATTAATCTTCTATGCTTAATATTCCATATTAGAATTTCATTGTTACAAACAAGACAAACTAGAGAGCAAACTGCAAAGTCAAAAAATAAATTATAAATGAACCAATCAATCAATATTGATGGTTAATGATTAATTGCCTTGTGTTACTCTCTTTGTGTTAAATGTCAATGTAGGTAATTAAACATGTTTAATTGCAACAAACAATTATACTAGTGCCGAATCAAGCAAGTAAACTAGCAAACACCCTTCTCAAACTTCTCAATCAGACCCTTCCCTGACATTGCACTGCCCGATGCCCTGCTGGACAGGATTTACAGGGGTGCAGTGAGATAATGGTCAGAATAAAGAACAAGTGAGGCCATCTACAGAGTTGCTGAACTCAACTTGCAGCAAGTTAGTTGTCTACACGTCCTGAGCATACACTATACACACATTCGAGGTGGGGAAAGTCCACACGTCCGATAGCCACCAAAACGACGTGGACACCAAGGCCCAACTTGACATCATTAACTAACACCTTCTGCATTGACCTCCTTCGACCTCGAGTGTCCCGCTCAGGATCCAGTGAGGCGAATTGTGAATTACGAGTGGACGATTTCGATCCTGCCATTATCCACAAGCTAGTCGGCGACATCGCGGCTTCTCCTCTTCAAACCGCAAATAAGTTTTAACCCGGGTAAGTGGATTTGGGTCATATGGACCCCGGTTCATCTTGAGAGTGATTTTCAGGGTCAGTTGGGGGTGTTTTGTAGTAGTCATCTAATGAGGATTTGAGGAATTTAATATAATTGCAATTTCAAATATGTGCGTACTCCCTCTTGTGCAAAAGTGCAAGTCATAAACTGGTTCTTGAGTATAATTAAGTCGTTGCATCATCGTTGATTCAATTGTATTTTTTTTCATTCATTGGTTGGAGCAATAGGTCATTTGCACATTAACCACCATTAAGTAATGTGTGTTTAATTGAGAGGCTCAAGGGTCAAGAATACTCATTTTAATATCACTTTTATTGAATTTGGGTAAACTAGATTGAAGATTTTATACGCTATTGATTATATTGATTGAAATTTTTCTTAAAGTGCACACCATTAGACCTTAATTTTTTAACTCATGATGAATTAAGGGTCGAGTTGTGCGAAAGTAAATATTTGTAATTGCGAATTTTAGTCAATACGCTGACCCAATTCGTATTGAAAATTCCGATTGCAAATTACATTCTGTTATTTCATTTTAATATTTAGTAGATAAATCTTTATTGTAAATTTTGATTTTGATTATGATGTTTTAATCTATCTTTTTAGTTCTTGTCAATTTCCGAAGAAAGAATTACGATGGCTGAGGGAAACGAGAATCAAAACGAAACCAAAATTATGAATATTACTGTTAAGACTCCAAAAGAATCACATGCTGTTCAAATTGCGGAGAATGCAACTGTTAAAGAGGTAATAAATAAGTGATTTATTTTGAACTAAACTTAATTTAATCATCACCTAACTTTTGTTATACTTTAATAATTTAATTAATTCGTAATTTAGCAATTTTTAATTTGGTTCAATAATTATTACAGTTTAGAGGAAAGGTTGCTGAAAAATTCAACGTCACTGAAGAATTACTGTGTCTTATATTTTCTGGTAAAATTTTAAAAGATCAGGAAACTCTTGCAAGTCATAAATTAGCCGATGGGTTCGTGGTCCATCTGGTAATTAAATCTTCGCCACGAGGGCCGCAAGAACCACCAATGGCGAACCCTGCTCCGGAGAATACAAATACACAAGCACCGAGTAAATCATGAAGAATTTTCTTATTTTTGGCATTTTAATTGCACAATTTCTAGACCTTAATTTTCAAAATTTGTTGAAATTGAGGGTAAACTTGTGCGAAATTAATATTTGTAGTTGGAAAGTTCATTACGACAAAGTTTGGATTGGATTGACAATTGCAAATTACATTTTTCATTACCTTTATAATTTAAAGTATGCTAAGAACCTCCTTTGACAATTTTAATTAAAATTACAGACGCTGCTCCAAACGCTGGAGGAATTCCGAATCTGTTTTCTGCATTTGGATTTCCGAACTTGGGGAATTTAAGCGGTGCAGGGGGATTTGCCGAAATGCAGCAAAGATTTCAAAGCGAGCTGATGGCGAATCCTGAAAGTTTGCGCCAACTTCTGAACAATCCGTTCGTTCAGAATATGTTGGAGTCTCCCGATTTGATCCGAACGATGCTGAGTGCCAATCCTGAAATCCAAAATCTCATGGAGGTATTTATAAATATTTCAAGAGTCATTATTCTCATTATTCATTAATATTTAAGCCATTCTTTTAATTTTGTATGAATATTGTAAATATTGTAAATAAACGAATCTAAACATTTTTAATATTTAGAGCAATCCTGAGTTGAGTCATGTCCTGAACAATCCAGAGATCCTACGACAGAGCATGCAATTGGCTCGGAATCCTGCGGCTTTCCAAGAGTTGATGCGAACGCAAGATAGAGCTTTGTCAAATCTTGAGTCTCTTCCCGGAGGCTACAATGCGCTTCAAAGAATGTATAGAGATATTCAGGAGCCGATGCTCAACGCCGTCCAAGAAAGGTTAATTGACAACTTTAATCTTTTCTCTTCTTTTCAATTGCACAACATTAGACCTTACTTTTTCTAATGATGATGACTTAAGGGTCGAGTTTGTGCTAAATTAAATATTCGCACATGTACATTTCATTACGATTAAGTTGGCGAAAGCCTATTTCCTTCGTATTGATTACTACATGTGTGAATCACAAAAATGTCATTCAATTAGTTCGAACTTCAACTCTTGATTTATTGATGATAGGTTGGCCGGAAATCCATTTGCTGGTTTAGTGAATAACGGTGGGAATGGGAATCCCCAACAAGGAGTTGAGAATCGGGATCCTCTTCCAAACCCATGGGCTCCTCCACAACCCACGAACACGACAAACACCGTGACGACGGCAAACACGCCAAGTGGAAATCAAGGAGGTCAGCAAGCTCCAACCGGCGGAGCGCCTCCAGCAGGCTTCAACAACATGATGCAACAGATGATGTCCAACTCGTCCGTGATGAATTCGCTTTTGAATACACCGTACACGCAAACACTGCTTGAGCAATTCGCCTCGGATCCAAACATGGCTCAAAATCTCCTTGGGTCAAGCCCTGGCTTTGCAAACAACCCTGCTATGCAAGAGCACTTGAGGAACATGACACCGACGTTGTTGGCTCAGCTCCGTGATCCGGAATTCCAACAAGTTTTGACGAATCCAGCTGCTCTTCAAGCAATCATTCAAATTCAGAATGGAATTGAACAACTCAGAGTCGCAGCGCCAAATTTCGCCAATAGGTAACATTATTTTATAATTGTGATCAATTTTTCATTAAAAATTAAACTGGTGTTTTGCTCGTAACTTAATTAAGTATTTGATTTTAGAAATTTTGTTACTTAAAAATGGAACTTAAAATTAAAACCAAATATTCATAATAAAGAACTAGCAATAAATATATTTTGTAAATTTTTAGCCTTGGGTTTGGAAATCTCCCATCATTTACCACACCAGCTCAAGCTCCTCCCCCGAGTTCTGGAACACCTACGTCAGGAACAGGAGGAACCGAAGGAACTGGAACCGCGGCCCCTCCAACTGGCGAAAGAATTCCTAATCCAATTCCAGGATCTCTTGGCTCATTGAATCCTGAGACTCTCAACCAATTTCTTTCAACTATGGTAAATCAACTCGTTTCAACATAAAAATTTAATATTAAACTTTATTATCTAGAATGTTTGTAATTAATTTATATAGCATTTTTATTAATCATGATGAAACATAGTATTTATCAGATCATGATGATTTGACTTACCATACTTTCGTTCTCCTGAAACAAAAAATCAAATGATTTTTAAAAAGTATTGTCTAGTTTTTGGAAAGTTTTCAATTCTTTGCTATTGTAGATATCCTCGCTGGCACAGAATGAAAACGGTGGAGGTCTTGGGAACCTAGCAGGAGTTTTTGGCGGAGCGTTGGGAAACAACCAAAATCAAGCCCCTCCTGAAGAGAGATACCGAACGCAGTTGGAACAACTGGCTGGGATGGGTTTTGGGAATAGAGAAGCGAACATTCAAGCCCTCATTGCCACATTTGGGGATGTGAACGCAGCCGTGGAGCGTCTCCTTCAAAATTTCCCTCAATCCTAAATCGTAATGAGAAAAGAATTTTAATTACACATAAAAGTTAAAATAATATTTGATCGGATAATTTGCTAATAAAAACACTACAGTAATAAATTTAATAATATGGAGTTTATCCGAGGATGTTCTACCCACGACTAGTTGAACGTGACTAAAAGTCTTTATAAATAAAACAACTACGAATGAAAAAAGGATAGAGACATGAATCTTGGAGGTTTTGTTCCAATTCTCGAACAAAATCTCTTAATCATCTGTTTATTTGAGTTCTGATTAGGAAAATTATAATAGAAATTTTAATTAGCAAAATCACGTTTGATTTCTATAAGAATTAAAAGAGCGCTTTTAATATTTAACCAAATGAAGGACGTAGTGGAAAATTAAATGTAAATGAACTTGTAAGGAAGTGTAATAAAGTTTTTAAGATTTATTACTAATTATTTTCATTGGGTTCAGTTTCTCTTTAAGCTGAATTTTGATATGTGCTAATTAAATGTAGAGATTCAATTACGATAATTCTTGAATTATTTAGTAAAGTTCATTTATAATATTGGTTAATTTACGATTAGCTTTAGAGTATTTTCAATTCATTCATGTCATTTTCTGTATTTAAGTTCATTAGCGCAAGTCAGTTTCCCGATTAATTTCAGTTAAATTCATTAAATTTATTTTTAATTTAATATTTATTGTGTAATTGCTGATTTATTATTTTAATTTCTATTAAATATGCCTGTTATAAACTTTAATATATTAGAGTAAAAAGTGTTTGTACAATGCACTCGTTGCAAAGAAAGGCATTATATGCTAATATACTCTGATTTCCATAAGGGGCTTATTTCTCTTACATGTCACTTGTTTTTGCATGTTAGAAAAATAAGTACCCTATGGAAATTAGTGGGGTATAGTTATATGTATGAGTTTTTTGCAATTGACATTTTCTATAAAATACTACTTTTAATATAAGTATAAAATTGCGACGTTTTCAATATTTGAAAATTGTATCCTCTTAATTTCCATTTCCTATAATACTGTTTGTTAATCTTTCAAGTTTTAGTTAAACGAGAGTGTTTAATTTTTTTAATTAGTCGTTCTGGCTTAAGGATTTAATTCTACTATGTATATCATAAATATTTATCATCATCAACAAGTATTGAAAAATAAACACTATTTTCTCTCACAACTTTTAGCTTTTTCATATATTTGTTTACCAAAATGGTTTGCTAGTTGATAATTTGATGAATTTACTGATTCGAAATTATATGAATAATAATCCGGAATATTTTATTATAACTTCGTTTTTTTTATTCAAACGAAATGCATAAATAGCAAAATCTTCTTTTTCTTCTTGATGGCCTACTGATAATATATTAATAATTGGTATAATTTTTAAATGGTATAAATGCAATATAAAAACAATAAATTATAAATTAAAACATAATTAATTTAAAAATAGATTTAGTTATATTTCACATTTCAAAACAAGAATAATATTAGTTGAAATTAAAAATGAAAAACATTCGAATCATCACATTTTAGAATAATGTAATGCGATCTTTTAAAAATATCTTATGACATTTAATTTTTATAAAATGTTACATGTAAAGATATATTTTTAGCATAATTGTAACTGATGCATAAATGCATACTTAAAAGACTTGTCATGAGTCTGGGAACATGAAAATAACTCCACATATGACTGAGAATCCAAGTATGAAGGAAATGAGCTTTGGTAAATGAAGGTGTCCGGATCGAAATTCATTAGGAAGAACTTCCAAGAAAGTCACATATAAAAACGTTCCTGCGGCCATTCCTTGAAGCGATCCAACAATTAGTGATCCATTCAATGTTTTGAGACTCGTCAGAAGAAGACCAAGGCCAATTCCCAACGGTGAAGTAAGAGCGAAAAAAGATCCAGCAAAGTAAGACTTCATTGATCCGAGTGGTGACTGAACAAGGGTGAGCCCAAGACTAAACGCAATTACAATCTTGTGAATTACCAATGCACCTGTGATCTAAAACAAATAGACAGGACAAAACTATTAAATTTTTTGTATATTTTTAATAATTGTAAATGCATTTTTTATATTCGGCTTTGAAATCTTACTTGTAGAACATTTTCCTTGGTGCTCTGCACCCCAATGGCAATTCCTTCAAATGTGGAATGTATTGACAGGGCAATGATCATAGCAATTGCTCTGATTGAAGCATTTTGTTCGTGATTGACAATTCCGCTTGGTGCATCTTGATCTGTAATGAGAGATTCGCCACCATCATTCACTTGTTCAAATGCGGGTAGTGAGCTTCTTCGGTGTCTGATGAAATTCCTCTCTCTAACATCTGAGATGATTTGTTCGATTGTCAGGAGAAGGAAGAATCCCATTGCTGTTCATTAGAATTATAAATTCATTTTTTAATTCAAAGAAATTAAATCTCAAGATGTAATTTTTCATGAAAATGACTAATAATTGAACATGAAAATAACGATATAAAAGTTTGATAAAAAGTGAATAAACGTATATATTTTATACCGATAGTAAATTCAGCATAAGGGAATTTTTGACTTGGATCAATTAGTATAAGAGCCTTTAAAAATGATATCATTAATTAATATAAACTTTAGATTAGATGTTGAAATGGTATAATTTTTTTGATATTGTCGCAATTTACCTCTTCAATACTCTCGTGGACATCTGGAAATAGATGCAAGAGACATGTGCCTAAGAAAATTCCAGCAGCGAAACAATTTAGGATACTCACAGTTGTGGAATATCTAAATAAGTAAATTTTATTTAGCAAGTTAATTTAAGTTTTAAGACTTATGCCTGATGACTATAAGATTTCGAGGTTTCTAAGTCGTAATAAACCTTTGGATATGAATCCCACGTTGCTCCGCACTTGAAGCAAATTTCATTGGAGCGAAAACTCCAAAAAGAACGAGGAGGAACAGGCAAACAATCACAATTTCTTTTATCGCGTTTAAATCCATTTTCTTGGATTTGATTTAACTTCAGACTTAAACAATAATAATTAAAGAATAGGTAACAAACTATTTTGTAAGTAAATGTATAAATAAACTAATTGTCACTGAAAATGTTGAGCAATTATTTTTTAAATGTTTAATTCTAATTGTTGACTAATGTAAGTAGTATTAAAAGAATAGTATATAAGAGTCAATATGAATTAGCTTGAGAAGACGATTATGAACTCATTTCCTTTCCGCTTTTTCCGTCGTTTTGATAAGACAGACAAAATAATAAACATTTGAGGAGAAATGACACCTTGAGATCCCACTTAAGTCGTCACTTCTCATATAGGATTTACAAGTTCATTTTACTCATACACATTGAAACGTGAATGAATGAATGAGTCAATGGGTATCTCAATATGCACTATGTCTGTTTTATGACTCATGCACACTTTTCTCAGATTTCAATGTACACTGTACTTGTACATTATAACATTAATAATAAGTGCTTAAATGGATGGATGATCTCTTTCGAGGAGTTCTTAAAAAATAAGTATACAGATAAAAAATAAAATTGGTTTTACAATGAACGACAAAAACGATCACCAATAATGGGAATAAACCTAGACTGATTTTATATTTGATTTGTTTATTTTATTGAAATGACAAATTCTGATTCATTTCAGTTTAATTCGGTTATTTTCTGTAAATGATAAAATAAAATGTCAGTCAATTTAATATTACGCACACACAATTAAATGATATCGTTTTTAATGTGTAAAATATAACAGTTTTATTAAACAAGCAAATAATAGCACTTATAATGTCAAATCACATCTTAAATAAATAAACTGTTCAGGATAATTTGATCAAACTTATTTATTTTTGCTGACAAATCTTGAGTTGGATTTATTAAAAAAAATTCCGTTATGGAATATTACGAATATTACATCACAATTGTGTCACACAAAGTTAACTAAACACGTTGATGTTTAGGAGGATTGTAAATACAAAAGTGTAATTTGTATTGTGCACCACATGATTTAAAGTAGAAATGACCTTCTTGCACTCCAAAACATTTCCGCCTTTTGATCTCCACCCCTCTCGTATTTATTTACAAATATACCAGAGTTCATAGTTCTTTTCCTCTTTTACCCTTAAGCCATATACAAAAGTTCTACGCAATGAACTTTTCTAACGGATAATTCTATGCTATGCACCAAGCATCTAATGTTCTTGCGGAAAAAGCATGTTAATAACATGCTTTTTTTCTATGATAACGCTAAACTGGTTGAGTGTCTCTTGACTGTTGAATAAATGTAACGATTTTTACGACATACATGCTTCAGTTTAGCATCCTATAATGTTAATTGAATTCTGGATATAATAGGCTATATTGTGCTTATTTAGTAGGTTAGTAATTGTTAGTTCGAAAGTATATTTAGGCAATGCTATCATATTATATTATGCCTTATAGACTTATAGAACTGAAGTTGAAGTTGAGTTGTGAATTTGGAACATGGAATATATTTATGTAAAGGCAGATGCTTTGTATTTGACATAAATCAGAATCGACCCATAAATTTGGCTATGGATTAATAAAGGGAGAGGGAGCGGAGATTTGAAGAGCCTGGATGCAGAGGAAGAATGAGATGAGTGATGAGGAGATTGTCGAGGGAATGTGGAAGAGACAAAGATGACTGGAGAAGATGATGAACACGATGTTTCGTTTGATTTCTCTTTCTCTCAGTGACCGCTCATTGGAATTCGACTCAGGTTTCCCAATAAGGGGATGAATTTCCCTCTTCCAATCTCTTCCATGGCTCAACTCCATAATTTTCCATAGTTTATATTGTCATTGTATCTGACACGGAGGTGGGTATAGGGATTCATGGTTAGGAATACTTCAACTGAATACCGAACATTATTATTATGCAATAATGTTATTATCTAATATTCTCGAGTTTGGAAAAGAATTAGATTGAGGGGGAAATACTTAAAATCCCTGCTTTTGCATAAAAGAAAAAGGTTTTTTGATTGAAATTCAGTCAAAACTTCTATGTGAAGTAAAAATTGTTAATTATATTAAAGAAAAAATATTATCGGACTATTTTAAAAATGAAAATTGTTTTTCTTTTACATATTTGATTTAAGAAAAATATTATTTTGTTATAATTCAAACCCAACAGTCAAACCATGAATTTTTATTTCATGTTAAACTTGATTGAAATCGAAATCTACAACGCGCTATGTGTGACAAATAAAATTCCTATTAAAGATCAAGATAATTGACCTTTCTGCAATCGTGTAATTACAAATCTACTCTTACTCACATTCAGTTAACAAATTAGATTAGATATATAAAAGCTCTAATGAGTCAAGTTTCTTTGAAAGAATAGTATAAGTTTGTATTCATTAAAGTTTTTCTTAACTTTTGTAGTAAGTAAAGCTAACAGGTAAGTTTTTTTGTATTAAATAGAGAAAAATGGGTGTAGTAAATAGTTGACCAATTGAGTAGTGGATAAAATAGATGTCTTTGAAGGTAAGTAGAAGAAAGAGGGGCTTGAAAAGTAAGTTGTTAGTTTAGAAAGTTTAGTTGTTGGAAGAATTAGGGGAATTAGCTTTCCATTTGATTTCCCTTCCCTTTAGGGCCATCGGAAATCGGATTATTAAACGAGTCAACTTCTCCTAATAAGAGAAAGAGGAGGCTAATAAAGGACGGAAGGTCTTAAGAACTTAACATTTAATTGCATTTATCTATCGCTATAAATCTCTTTATAATTTACTACATGTTTTACAAACATGTTGTTGTCTATATTATCAATGATTATTTGAACGACGATCAATTAAATAATTAAGTATTTAATTAAACTAAATCTCAATTACTAAAATTAGATATGGAGCTCATAATATTTAAGTACATTATGCATTGGTATTTACTAATTGAAATTACTAATTGGTATTACTAATCAAGATTAATTATGAATGGATATTATGTTATTTTTTTGTTAATTAAATTTATTAACTAACTTTGGTTTTTGTCAATACTTTCAAGTGTTTCGGCTGTGCGTGCAGGAACGGGGAGAGATATGAAAATGTTTAGAGGCTATTTAGAAAATTTGGTCCTGCAACGTGTTGGGTATTGAGGCTGAAGAGAGATCTCAGGATTCATATTGTGTTCCTCGTAACTTCCAATATTAGTGCATGAAATTAAATGAGGAAAGTTTTTCAACTTATGTTACTTCATCATGAGGAAAGCGACATTATGAAAATTTATGCAGTTTCCCCCTTTTCGTAAAAAGAAGGATGAAGGTTTCGTTTTATAATGGAAGTCGCTGGTTCCTCATTCCAACCCATATCACAATATCCTTCTGACTCCGAGACCCAAATTACTCGAAAAAGAATTCCCGAACCCTCGCAGCCTTCCATCTCAATCTGAGCAACCGATTCTCCCTAAAGTCTCTCGGAAAAACCCCCGTTAAAACTTTGCAAAAAAGAAACCCGAAGTACGAAGGATGAAAATTAAGCGGGCAGTGAGGTCACAAGAGGATTCCGAAATTCCCAATTCATGTCTCTATCTCACCATCCTCGTCCTGGACGACATTGAAGAGCGGCCAGAGTCTACAGGGAACAAAAATTTACGAGGACGGAATGCGACGCTTTTGATTACATTATTTGAGCCTTGCGCTCCCAATCGGCCCTCCTATTTTCTTAATTCCTCAAAATACACAAGTGTGCAGTCAGATTACAAGATTTGAGTAGTTAAAATTCGTGTTGGGTCTGTCGGGTAAAAGTTTACTACCAGTGAGGAGAAAAAAAGAGAAAAGTTTATTTGGGTTAGGAGAGAAATGAGGAATGCGGGGAAAAGGACTTAAACCCCGGGAAATAAATATAAGGAGATAAATAGGGCGTTAGGAGTCGCGGAAATAAGACGTCACTTTTTTTAACACCTTCTTATATCTAGGGAAGACAATCAGGCTAATGGATTTTGCTAAGTAGCTTCTCCTTCTAAATTCGTTGAATGGAATTTGGGTGAGTTGTGGAGGGCCTTCAGCCTTACATCTTAATAAATTGGAGGGCGGGAGAGAGGACGAGGGCGAAAGGCGACGGAGAGACAAGAACGAAGAACTCTTTGACTATTAGATTATCCTCTTTCTCGTAATTGGCATTCGGTCCTTCCTTGTATGCAAGGACGACGAGAGGAAGAGAGAGTTATATAAAGCTGTAATGAAAACAACTTGAGACGGCGAAGGACCATTCTCATCTATTTCAATTTACCTCCTCGCGAAGAACTAATTAATCTAATTAATTGTGGGCTTTATAAATTCCCGCCGTCCTCCCCCGATTAAATCTCTGTCAAAGACGAACATGATCTCCTTAAATTTACATTTTTACTTCTCCGCTTCTTTCTACTTACACCTTCTTCACTTCAGTTTCTTTTTAAAGTTCAAAAGATTTTTTAACGTTAAACATTTATTTTAGAAGAATTCCATTTTTGTAGAAGAGGATTGAGTTGATGGTCAAGTTGAGTGAGCAAACAGAAGGATGTGACTTGGAACTCACCGACGTTTCCATTCGAATTCTCTCATCGTCCCTCCAGACTTTTCCTGTGGATTCATCGAAAGTGAGGGCGTGTATGAGGAAGATGTCAGAGCGGTGAAAGTTTCGAGGTAGGTAACGATATTAACCCGGTGGCTCGGAACAACTCACACTAGACAATCACAAGGAGCGAAAGATAATCAAATGAAGAAAAAATGGAATCATCCGTTGGAAATCAAGTGGCTCCTCACGCTTTCCAGTTCATCTTCTGCTTTTCACTCTTATACTTACCGTATCCAGCTAGCTGCTTCACATGATTTTTCTCACTTTACTTATTTCCCATTTAATTATAATGAAGTATTTATTTGCCTTTAATAAGTACCTACATGAATATTTTAATGAGTAAATTATAGGCTTTTGGATTCGGTAATTAATTGGTGTAAGTATAATAAGAAATTGATAGTGAAAATAATGAATGTTTTCTATTATGGTTAGTATTTGACATTTGGACAATGAGCTCAATGAAGAGTTTTTATTTATTAATTCATAACGACTCGATTCGTCTTATAAATGCTATTAAAATGTCATAAACGCATCTATTGCACTAAACAAAGCTTTGAATTCTTAAATCCTCTAAAAGTTGAGATCATTTAAAGGTGAAGTGAAGTTGAGGAATTTTCTCTTTCCGTTCAGCTTCGTTAGGTTGTTCTTCTCGAGGCCCTGGAGCGACAAAAGAGATTCTTAGCCAAACACTTTGAGAGATGAAAACGAATAGGATTGAGTCAAACAATTCGCTTCCTCAACACATCAACCAAGATGAGGATGTGCGAAAGAAAACTCAGTTCTTCACATTTCTCCTGAGCTCAAATCCTCCTCGAAAACCTTGAGGTTTACCAAGAAAAACGAAAGGATGATAATTTAATAATGCATTCCTTATAAACTTTATATCAACTCCTTCAAAAGGCTACACATGTGAGGAGGACCAAACAATATGGAATTGAATTTCATAAAACCTATAAGCTCTCTCTTTTTCTCACACAAGATTTCACCTTTTCTCTCTCCTCCTACATATTTCTCTTCTATCTGGAAATATTCCGAAGAGAATCCAAGTGCACTCGTATAAAGAATCCAAAGGTATAAAAAGGAAGACATAGGGAAAAAGAATTATGTGAACCATGAGGAATCTTCGGCCTTGTAATCAGATTCCATTGCTACCTTTGATTCCCGCTGACTCCTTCTCATTTGATAAACTTTTTGAATCAACAGAGAAGGATACTCCTTATTACGACAACATCATAACTATACGGTGATTTTATTACTCCCTTTTGGCTTTCAATCTCAACTTCCTTTCATTAAAGAGCTGACTCTTCTAACTTTCATTACAGTTTCTTACAATTCTTCCTCTAATGGAACTTTATCCTCTAATCCAATTTCCAGTTTTCAATGCAAACATTTTTTCCATTCAATCAAAAAAATCATTTCTTTTGTTACCTACATGAAATGGCCTCTTTCAGCAAAGATCTTTTCAAAAGCTAAAATGGCTCTTTTCATTTATCTAATTTCTACTTTTTTCATTAGCTTTCATTTCAAATTTATTTTTTATTATATTATCATTAGTTAATCACAGGTATTTACATCTGTTAATTAAGGCAAATACAATGTGATAGTGTAGCAATTGTAGAATTTTTCTCTCTAAATCCTTGAATATTTGTAAAGTAAACTAATTATTTGAGATTTGACAATTTAATTAGTATTACCTAATAGTATAAAATGATTAGATAGTCTGAGTTTAATTATTGAAATTGAAGGTAAAGAAGTTAGGACTAATCTTGTTGTAAGATAGAAAAAGTTCTAGACTTTCTTAAACAGTTTGATTCTATAGGGAAAGTCGAGGGAAGTCTCTTTAGATTCTAAAAGTCGGAAATTCCTTTTTTTAATAGTTTTCTCCATTCTTGGGTTTGGTAGGGGCACAAATAAGAGGAAGGAGGCATTCTCCAAATTACTACCGTGATAAAATGTCGACCGGATAAACTTTTACCAACAGTCAAGAACATTTTGGAATGAGACGAAAGTCATGGAAGGCTTTCTAAGAAAAGCCTATATCTAACGTCTATATATAATCTTCAATGAAAGTACTTACGAAAGGAAATGAAGATCTTATTGACCACAATGTGTCATTCGGGGTACTCACAAGATAAAAACTCCTTCCCTCACGCTCAATGCTATTACATATTGCATTATTACATTATTAGTATTTATCACCAAACCAAAATATTTAATATATTAGAATTAAAACTGACCGACTTTTGTAAGCGAGATCCGTAGTATTAATATCGGGTAATTGAACATTGAACCGCAATTTAATTCACCCCATATATATTTCTCATAAATGAAGTTCAATGATGATGAATGACAATGTTATATGCATCTGTGAATGAGAATTTCATTATACGACTCTTCATTATTAATAGGAAGAGTAAAGTGATCAATCAAGTGAGAGTTTTATTTCCAATGAATAAGCGCCCATTTGAATTCATGCTAGTTTGATATGAATGGGATTATTGAGTGGGTCAGTTGGTTCCTTCGTGTGAGTTTAATAATGCTCGGTCGTTGGTGCATTTGTTCGTATATCTCTCTTCGGAGGATGCGAGGAACCCGAGAAGTTGCTAATGAAATGGGGTGATTGTGTTCAGACAAAGGGCAGCACCATCCGATCTGCGGTCGACTCGTCCAACAAAACAGAGGAGGGCGAGTGAGCAATTGGGAAACCCGGCCTCACTAATGCCATATTAACTTTCATGGCCTTCAATTGAAACGGGGAGGGCAATTACTCTGATTACTTTATCAGCAGCCGAGGGGTTTGCGAGAATGGGGTGAGTCAATTCGCGTTGAGGAGAATAGGAAGGTGGCGGAGGCAAATGAAGTTGGATTTAAACGAACCCTCCGCTCAAGTTCAATCACTCCCTCACCCTTTAATACGAGAAGGATCAAAGACTTTCCTACTTGCGAACAATAATGTTGGCTCATCCGCAATTTAATCAATTCTCTTATCCCGTGCCCAATTTTAGGACTCGCTGAATTGTGAAGAATTAAACTGCAATGCTAATTGTCCAATTTAATTCTTCAATATCTTCTAATTTTTAATTGGTTTGTTAAATAAGCCGACCGATTATTTAGTAATAATGTTTAATATTAATTAATTATTTGTAGCATGATAGGATTAAGATTTAGGTATTTTATTGAATGAATTGAATTTTTCGCGAAATAATAAGAAAAAATGAGGAAATTGTTTTAGAAGCGATAGTTAAAGGTGCGACGTTGATTGATCGTAATCTCCTTCCATTTCATGCTCATTTTACACTACTCATCATTTCAATCAGAAAGGGAGGAGAACTATTAATTTATTTCAACTCCTCATGACGCTAATCGTCGAATAAAATGCATGCGATCAGGTAAAGTGAAAGTCGAGCCGTTTAACTTTCCTCGCTAAACTCCTCAGCACCTTCAACTTCAAAGTCTTAAACTCTGAGAAAGTTGAGAAAAAGTTTATTTTCTAAATCCCCAAGAAATGAGAGCTCCTATGAAAAAGAAATTAGTGAACCCATGTTTCTTTTCTCAAATTCTATTCTTCTAAATCTCCATCATTTTGACGCATTAGCTGTTCAAAGGATTCCTTTAAAATTACACATGAATTTTTATATTTCTTCAACATTGGAGAAATACATTGGGTTGTCTTTTCATTCGACATGAAAAGAACATCCAAAATATTTTTGTAATTTCACTTAAATCTTATTTAATCTTTAGGAACTTACAAATTTATATACATTTAATATTAATTTCTATTCAAAATTTCAATTTGACTGTCTTGTATTTACTGACGAGATTTGTCATACTTATGATTCTAAAGGAAAATTCTGAGCCCACCGAAGACGACGGAGTGAACAAGTGTAAATAAAAGAGGGATTGGAGATCAAATGGTTCATGTAGTACGCGGATGAGGAACGGCAATAAATTATGCTTCGGCTTTCAGGACCTTCGAGAGGGGTGAGCGGAATGAGGGTGAGCAAACACATTTCACCTCTTCTTTCAATAGAAAATGAAACCCATTTGGGATCCCCAGCTCATTCAGATCCCCCTCAACTTCTCCTTTACATGTGTACATAATTTTCATAACTTACGACATTTTTCTTTCACCCTGAATAACCCCGTTTCAAGTGAGAAAACTAATATCACCGAGTTTTTTTTAAACTAACAGAGATTTCCTTTCTGGGGCTTTCAACTGTCCTTATACACATTTATTACATTGCACTGGTTCTGTGAGTGTAAATAGTCTTAATATTGCAAAAGCGTATGTGGATATTAAGTATTCCATGAAGGTAATATTTGTATGCTTTGAGTATTAGTTGAGTGTGTGAGCTTGTTTTTGTGTGTAGAGTGTCAAGATGAAGATTCCGCATTGGATAATGAAATGTATGAGTTGTGTACTTAAATGCTTAATGTTTCGAGAAGGTTCGTGTAATAAGGAAGAGATTAAACATGTTTGGATATGAGGAAGTAAGTTTGTGTTCGGAGCGATATGATATCCCGGGTGAAGTCCATTAGTCAATGTTATGACCGAGGGTTGAGCGTATTTGCTCTCTAGTCAATACATTCTTCTCCTCTCTCGGGGATCCGCTCAAGGAGAAAACGAAGGTGAAGAAGAGAGAGGAAATTCAATGGCTCTACGGGGAATCTTCAAGGCCTAAATGGCCAACACCTCACCACATTCATCACACAAAACGGAGGTTTATTACTAGCACTTCCCATATTAAACATAATCACATTACGCCACTAGAATTCCTCTTTACAAAGCCTTTACACTTTAATACTCTTCATTTCTTTTTAAGGAAATTTTTACATAACTTTACAGAATGGATTAAATTATGGATTGTTCAAACAATTAGTGATTAATAATTATATTTTAAGAATATCATTGAGCAAAATTAGAAAACAAAATGACCAAATAAAACCTTATAATGTGAAAGCGAGGATGAGAAATCTTTCAATTTTCTCCTTCGCTTCCCTTTTAATGAGTAGAAAGAGGGGACAGACGGAATTTAAACGGATTTGAGACAGAGATGAATGATGATCATTCTTGTCAGCAAATCTTTAACGCCAGGAACAAACAAATGGACAATCTCGAGGATAATGTCCAATTTCAACACAATCTCACCCCTTTCATATTATCTCTACTCTGGGTATATGAAAACTATGAAGTTGCATAACCCGAGATCACGACCTAAGAAATTTTAAGGTCCTCAAAGCCCATATCAACTATCAAGTAATATTTACTTTCGTATACTTCCAAAGACTTAAAAAGGAAAGTTTATATAACACTGTCATTTATAGTTCCATTATAACGAGTAGTACATGCTCGTATTCATGTACATGCAGTAAAGTATAACATCAGCTATATGAGAAATTGAATTTTTTGAAATCTGGATTGAACCTCAGATTGGAGCCCTCATTGAGGGCGTTGTTGGCCTAGGGTGAGTGGACAGTCTATTATTCTTCATTGATGCAGTAGGATGGTCGTCGTCTTCAATTTGGGTTCTTCTCCCAGTGACTCCCAGAGCGAAATGTTGAAATTGAGATTTGATCCTTTCAATTCCCTAACCTCTCTCAATCCGCCTCTCATTTCTCAGTAGTACTATTCTCAGATGAAGAGAAGGAAGGGGCTTTTTTGTTTATTTTCTATTTAGAATATTAATGAGGCGAGGCTGTAAGGGAAGAACGACATTTCATTTCTATCTAAGAGTTCCATCAAGGGGGCTTATTTGAAAAGGGAAAAGTGGATTTGCGGGTTCAAAAAGGCAAGAGGCAGAGCACAAAGGCCAGTCGACCTTCTAAATTATTCACCATATATCATACTATATAATCACATTTCGTACAACAATTCAATTTCAAATCTCAGGTTCCATTTTCTCTTTCCTCATTTTTTTCATACAATCAAAAGCATAATTTAATCCCACAATTTCATGCTTTTTATTTAAATAAAGTCCTCGTTGCATATTTCACCATTAAATGTTGATTCGGGTTTGAGCTTTTCCCTTTCTGGTAATGTCGGATGCCTTATGCTTTAGAATTACAGATTGAATATCGGATCAATTGCTCCTAACCTTTTTTTGTAGTCCCATGATAAGGATGCAAATTTATGAGTGTTTAAAGCGAAACGAAAAAGAAAATATTTACAAAACTTTAGGAAACGTGGAAATTAATTGAGTAGCCTTTAAACTGAGAACAACTTTGGACATTAAATGTTCGAGAATGGAGAATGTAATTAATTATTAAGTGAACCAAGAGGAGGAAATTGAAGCGTGGAGAAAGCATACAATATATCTACTTAACATTGTAGTAAGGTATACTATATGAAGCTCCTTTCCTTTAAAATATGTGTACACTATACATCAATAGACATAAAAGCCGAGGCGGAGTCCGAACAGAAATATGAACACTGAATGGGTTAATGTGAAGTGTAGCGGATAATATAGCGGAATATTGTTGTTTCACTTCTTGTGTTTCAAAACTGCTCTTCATTGGCCCTTCATGTTCTCGTGTCGTTTCCATCTGGTGCGAGAGCCTACATTTTTCTTGACACTGACACTGACGGAATGTTCGGGTCTCCATTTGCAATTGCCGATCATATGGTCGCACCACCCGGCACCGTCCTCATCACCTTCCCTCATCATCTCACCCTTTAAAGAAACGAAGGGTGTGAAGATGATCAGTCAAATCCAATCGATTCAACATGCTCATTTTTAAACACAACACTCAAACGTCCATATACTGCACATCATTTCAACTGTTCTTTTCAATCAAGTCATATTTACTCCAAATAAGGAAAGTTTAACATAATTATAACATAATTATTTTGAATATTATTATAGCTTATCGTGACATCGAATAAACTAACTAAACAAGTTGCGCTGCACATATAAAATATAAATATAATCTATTTTCAACTTTTAACGTAATAAGCATAAATATAAAACTACACTTGATTACATAATACAATTTCAATAAATATTAAAAATATAATTTTCTGAATAAATAAATGTATTATAGATATCATCTACACCATATTTGTTAGAATTTTTCTTGATTTTTTTTAGCTGTTTTGGGAAAATAGTTCCAGGAAAGTTGAGCTATAAATTTGAGTAAGGATAAAGAAAGCAGAGATTCGCTTCTTCAGTGTATTATTGCCCTATTCACATTTTATAGAAAGTCAGTGAGTCGGAGTTTGTATATATGGTGGCAGTGGAGAAATGGTTGAGGAGATGTATGGCCATCCACAGTGTCTTATTCCTTTTATTTGCCTTGTCCAAAAGGTTTTAAGACCTGTCCAAGGAGAAAATGATTAACTTTGTTTCCCTTTTACCAACACATAATAAATTCATTCATAATGTCGAATATATTCTATTATTTTTATGAATAAGTAAAAAAACTTTTTGTAATAAAAAATAGATATGTGCGTATCATTGATGCATACGGTTATTACGGTGAAATTTAATTAATATAAGTATTTAACATTTAATACTAATAGTATAATAAAATATATAATATATTGTAGCAAAAGTATCAAAAGTAAATTATTAACAATGTAATTAGTCATATACATAATTTATAAAACCACAAGTATGTTTTAAAATAAAATTATGACAATTTGCAATTTTATTAAAATTGATTATTAATGGAAATTCTATTAATCTCTATACATTGTGATTGAGATTTTATATAAGAATTCTATAGGTGTAGTATTTTAGTCAGTGGCTTCCAAACTCCTTGTTTGATCGCAATTACTCGACCCAAGTTTCTTCTCCGAAAAGTTCTCGAATGCGGTGGTGGTGTTGTAAGGTAGGGGTTCCGTAACTTGAGTATCGCCTCCTTCCCGTATCCGTTTCTTAAGAGAAAGGAGAATCATTATTCAAAAGGCGGCCGCCTTTCTCTCTTCTTCTCTATGAGGAAAATGGGGAAAAGAGAGGAAGGTTCTAACAAGTTCCTACCCTCGAGGATGACTTGAATTCTCAAGCATCTCCACCCTGCTCTCTTTAAACCTTATAGAGAGAGACGAAGGGGAAGAAAAACTCCGGATATACATTCAACCAGGGTATAATGTCCTTGGTATAGGATCAATGATTTTTTCCCTGAAAAATTCCCTGCTTGGAATTGATGGGCTCACTCAGCTCATCTCCTTGGTCCCTTTAGTCGATATACCCATTTTAACATAGTAGCTCATTTCATTCATTTAATCCTTTCACTTTGACTCCAAGACAAAGTTTGTCAAGGGCCGAAATCAAATTGGGCAATCTGATCCCCCCAACCCGAGCTCTCCGTTCCTCCACCGCCGTCTCACGTAGACCAAGGGACCGAGAAGGGAAGAAAGTTACACTTGTTATGCAACCTCGTTTCAATACTCATTAGCATGGGCCCTCAAATGAATTGAACAAAGAATGTGGAATTTATTTGGGAATGAGGGAAGAATGCTAATGTGACCCCAATTCCCCAACGACGCCATATAACGACGACACTCTCTGTTAACATTCTAATACATAGGTATGAACATTTACCGACACGATGCAAGACTACGAGCACTTTTGCATCTAAATATCTACTTTCAAATACGTTGTCTGTAACAATTATTTCAAGAAAAACAAAGAAAAATTAAACTGTGAAAGTTCAGAATATGAGAACGGAATTATTCAAAATGTTCAAGCACAAAAGAAACCATTGGGATATAAAAGAGTGTAATATTAAATTAGAAGATGGGCAGATTGGGCTATTGGCATGAGCGATTTCATGATCTCATGATGAGATGAATGTGACAATGACACAAGAGCCTCATCTCATTTTGTGACACTTTGGGGATTTTACCTTCTGGGTTCCTCGTCCTTTATATAACTTTATCTAGTTTGTCGTTCGTGTATGAATCCTTCTGGTTTTCTCAACCCTTATTCGAAGAGACGAGTTTGAAATCTCACGTGTCAGGAACTGAGATATTTCATCTCGTCGTTCTGACTTCCCCCTCTCACATCTGCTTCACAGCACCTTCAATTATCGCCCCATTTTCCGTCCTTCACAAACAATATGACTCAAATAGGTTGTAACGAGAGAAGAGAAAAAGAACAATTGGATGTCCCCTTACTTCCTTGGTTAAATATTGGCTGATCAACTTTTCCATTTCTGTTGCATTTGGAATGAAAACATGGTGTGAAATTCATTTCAATTTTATTTACCATCATATTTTTAGCTTGACTCATAAAACGCAGTAAATGAACTGTTAGCTTTGATCTTTATACATTATATAAAGGGTTGTATTTAAGTGCACCAGTAGTAATTCTGGGATTGCAGTGAAAATACTAGGTTTGCAGTAAGAATATAAATCTGCCAGTTAAATACTAATGGTGTTTTAAAAATACCAATTTATCTGTAGTAAAACCAACCTGTAATATTATAAAGTAAAAGTGATCTTAAAAAATCATAAAATAGCAAGTGATCTGATCTTAATGAGTCGATTTTTAGCAAGAATAGTTATTTATGTTAAAAGTTAGTGATATTATGGTTAGATCACTCTAATTTGCAAGAATATTAATCTACATCCCAATTACTAACCGTGTTGTGAAAATAATTTACTTATATTTTGGTATATAGGAACTTCTCATTTAACTCAAAATAGCTAGAACAGATCAACAGATCATTTGAAAATCGTCCCTTATGCCAAGATCAGATCAAATCAATTAATTTGCTTTTTGGACTAAACCTTAAGTGATCTAATATAAGATCACTACCCTATCTTTTGACATTAACTAATCTTGTTATCTTGCGTTTCTCAATTCATTTCAACTCAAAAAATCGACTCTTTCGAAGATCAGATCAATTGATCTTAAATGATATGATCTTTTTAAGACTACTCATCTTGAGTTACTGATCTTTTACTTTCATTCATCATAATTTTTTAGGCTCTGGCGGGGGATGGTGGATTTCCTTCAAACAGGGCTCTTTCGAGCAGGGGCTTTCATTATTCAAATAATTATTGATTTAAATATATTTATTCAAAGAATTAACAAATTGTTTAATAATACCAATGAATTCTAAATAATCAAAATAGCATATAAGACACAAATGAAGGAGATAATGTAATAAACAAGTGTGAGGGGGGGCTCTCTTTCATACAGGGGCTCTTTATCGAACGATAGCGGTAAACTAAATACACACAAGAATTTATATTGTAATTATATATTATTATTCTAATTAAATATTAAATTAACATTTTTAAATCTAGTTTCATGATCTGTTTAATTATTTAATTCAAACACAACATTTATATAGTTTTAATTTAATTATATAAAGGCCTTCAAATAAAATTTTATTTTGTTTGCAAAAATGATTACGAGCTTATACAGGGTCCATCATATTAAATGTCACAATTCCCATATGAATTATATGTGAAAGTGTGAAATTTAATATGATAGACCCTGTATAAAAATGTTGAATAGCTTGAAAATGTTACAGAAGCTGATGAAGTGTAAAAATGAATAAGCCATGGATCTTTGTAATGTTAGGATATAGTTCTTACTACCTATTTAATTGTCTAGTTATGAAAATTAGTATTGTATGATGACTATATATTGCGGGGGATATAAATGTAAATGTAGCTATTTGTGTAAAAGTAAGAGTGAGTTGAAGAGCTCAGTGTCCGAGAAGCTCTCGCGATATTCGTCGTCAAGCATACCTGAGGATCAGACCTAAGCCAGAAGCTCTACAGCCCGTGTTGAAATAATACTCATCACATTGTTTGTTATCCTTAAAACCAAGTCTTATTATTATTATCGAATTTCATAAGATCATTTGTGCATCCGTTCATTGCATCTCAATCTCACATACACAATTAGACTCCTACAGATAGGTGCTATCTGCGTTCCAGTGATTTTATTCGTTCTGTTAATTATTAATTGACAGATCAGTTCATCTTTGAGGAACAAAGAAAAAGTGACAAAAGTCAATGATTATGCTGAGAATAGAATCAAATTGAAGAGAATTTGAGCCCTATTTTCCCGAACCGAGCGCGAGTGTTTCGCTGCCCTGCGAAATTATACTCGTTTTTGAGAGTATCGGGAAAATAGAGGAAGAAGTGAGTTTAAGGACGCGCTCATTTGCTTATCTGTGAGTAAGACAAAGAGAACAAAGACGTTAGGTCTTGACTCACAGAAGGTGAACGATTCTAAGAGATTATCGTATTATCTCATTGACAGCACAGGCACTGGATTTATTATTTCCTTTTATTATTCACTGCATAAGTTTATGGCTTTATGGACTCATGGATCTTCTGATAATAAGTACACTTAAGTACTTGTAGAATTTTTTCGAGAAGTCAATTCTCAGAATTGGGGAACTATCATCATTAAAATTGGTTCTGAGGGCTCCTTATTTCAATCTATCCAATACAGACATGGAAAGCTAAAATATCCAATTTACCTTATAACCTTTTTAGCTATTTGTCTAGTTCAGTTACTTGATTTCTCACATTTGAATTATTTCTTTGTAATTCTTCGTCATTCAAATCTGGAAGAAGAATGCCAATTATAATTTGTATTAACTAGTGTAATTTTCAGAGATTTTGGAAATGAATTAAAGCGTAAGTGAAAGGATTGTTGAGTAGTCCAACGTCATTTGTGAGCAGCCGGTGGAGTTGAGGGGAGGGTTTGAGCGAAACGCAAGCGGGCGGGAGGGAAGTTCACCCGGATCCACGAGGAAGCTCAAAAGCAAAAGGGGGAGATTTTCCTCGCATCTGAGTTTTAGCTGACGAGTCGTCAGTTGCCCAAGTCCTCCTCACACGTTCGGATCTTATCCCTATCTCGAACCCTCGGTCTTCAAAAGATCAAGCCATTGAAGTCTAAAAGCCATTAGCAATTAACCAAATAATCATAGGCACTGCTTTAATGAAAATTGAACTTTAGAAATTAATTACTTGCTCCGTCACACCCCCATTTAAATTTAATTATAGTTTCCATTAAACTCCACCTGAGTGGAAATCTTCAATAGCCCCCTAAATAATACATCGAGTATAACCGCATGTAGATGTGTATATGAGAAGAGACCTCAAAGGTGAATAAATAAATGAAGACACTTAAACTCTCCCATCATTAACAAAGATTTAATTATACGGAAAGTTAAGTGAAATTAAAGGAATAAATCTGGAAAGAAGGATTAGAGATATTAATACTCGCATCAAGTAAATAATAGAAGAAGACTTTCAAGTTGAACAATAGGAAGAATCGGGTGAAAGCAAAGGAGATTTTCAATTGGTCTTGAGTGGCCTTTTCCCATTCCTCTTTTCTCAACATCCTCATCATCATCTTCACCCGAGTGTTAAGGAAGTCAAGGCAGTAAAGAAAGATGAGAGAGAGACGAAAATCTTCATCATCAACTTCCACGTTCTACTCTTTCATCGCGACGAGCACGACGGCCTTCATTGTCCTGAGCCTCTGCATAGGAACTCCGATTTCCGGTAAGGTCAATTTTCAAAACCTTTTCAAACAATAGGCTAATGACTCATCATCTCGGTCAGTTTAAGCCCATATTATAGTTTAATCACATCCATTATAAAGAAATGTAGGAATAAGATCCTCTTAAAGAGTTCTTAATGAAAAAGTGGCCATTTCTCTTCGGATCCTTCTGTTGGGGATTGAAGAGAATTTGCGAATGTGGACAAGTTGGGAGGAAGGTGATGAAGTGAGTTCAATTTCCCACATTCCCTCTCCCCTATTAGTCTAGATTCAAAAGGATTTGCCGACGGTCTTAAAAGACGTTGTAAGACAACGGGAACGAGTCGAAGGAATTGAAAGTAAATGTTTCGGCTCAATGGAGGCAGTTAAAGGCCTTCGGGCTTCAATAGAACCAAACGAATCATGTCTATTCCTTTCTATCCCAATGAAGGCATTAGACATACATATAAGTATCTTAGCTTACATATTATATTACTAATGGCTATAGAGGGAGGAAACCGGGGAGATTTGGGTTGAAAAGATGGGAAAGTTCGGAGATCGGGTAGGTTAATATACTACTACCTTCTTTTTGAATCATTATTCTCTTCCTCGGCGAGGCTCATTCAAATCGAGTCTTGTATAAACTCCTTTTATTCAACTCATCTCCCCCCATTTGCCCGGGTTCGAAATATCTAACGCTCAATCAACCGAAAACTTGAGGTAATCCCTACTACCATCTATATATTCTCTTAACCTTTCCAAAATTCCCATTTCATTATACCAAATGTATATTGTTCTAATTCTAACTATTACTAGCATAAGTGTTTGACTTATTTTATAATGTTACATTACAACAACCCTCACTACTACGCATAAAATGCAAGTTAAATACACTCGAAACTCTCTCTTTGGAAAGTAGATATTTATCATTTTTCTCTATTTTGCCAAAGTTATAATTTCCTTGCTTTTTATAAGTTAAAGCAAAAATATGCAAATGATGCAAATGTAAAATAATAATATTATCAGTGGCATGTTGGAAATTTTCAACGTGGGTCATCTCGATTAGGCACATGCTTGACATGAAAATATTATGATTATCAAGTCAATATGCCTAAATAAAAATAAAAACATTCTGTATATCATTATTCAAGATATTGATATGGCATGTAAAATAAAGAGAGAAGAAAAGTGAAATCTGAGCCTTATTGAGATGAGATTGTTAAATAGCTTCATTCGACTTGAGCAGCAAAGCAGCAAGGCTAAATGAAACAAGATTGAATTACAACTATACATTCTGTCCATTCTGTTTTACTAGTAGGTATATGATAAGTAATAAGTATAATAAGGTAAACTATTACCATATATTAACCTAAACCATATATTAAGGTTCACTTGAAAGGCAAGATAGAAGGCTTATATGAATTCGCCCAAAGTTCAAATGTCGACGTCAGAGATAAATTTAAAGTCGAAGTGATGAGTTGATGAGGTTCTATGACTTGGTTCCTTCGAACACTCAATTTGTCTCGCTTTAAAAGAAATAAAGAATCTTGTTTGTATCCTCGTACATGTAATGGTTAGTGTAGAGTATGGTGGAGTCAGAGATAGATAAATGAAAATGAATTGGTAAATTCTGATCCCCGCATCCCGCACCACTCTCTGGGAGAGACGAGGGAAAATCCTCAAGCTAATACTTATGTGGATGCTCTCCTAATCTATTTGCACCAATTGGTATTTCCAAACATTTAACACAAAAAACTGACCTAAATATTACACAGATTTGAAAGATTATATTATAACGTAATTGAAGAAGAGAACTGCAATTACATAATCAATTGAATTCATATTTTACCATTTTGTAATTTAAGCAATCGACTTAATGTTGGGATCTAACAATAAATTCGCATTTGTTTGCATATTTGTTTTAAAGTGTAGTTTTAACTTTTAAATCAACATTTAGTAAATAGTTATTAAATTTTGAATAAGTAAACGTGTATAGATGTAATGAGGGAAAAAGAGGATTTCCCGATTCCGTCCCATTAACTTTTCCGGGGGTTTGATCGTGAGTTGGACTGGGATGGACGGGTCGTGGAAAGATGGGTAATATTTATGAGATCATTGTTTCCCTGTGGTTTCGTCCCCCCCGGCCCCCATTCGTCTCGCCACAAAGATTTCTTTTTATTTTATCTATGCGGACATCATTCGTTCTCTCCTAAACTTATTCCTACTTTATACAAGGGAAAGTAAGCTAAACAAAACGTTCATGCACCACATGCTTTTTTACTAACAATAATAGCAAAAAAGTCTATTTACAAAAAATTGCACAAAACTTTAATACTTTTTTGCAAAAGCCTTTTGATCCTATCTTTTTTTCGCCATATTAAACAGTAAAGGCAAGCCAAAATTATACTTTAAATTTCATTAAACTGAAAAGTAAATCTGTGTAGAATTTAGAAGAACTTTATGCCTTTAATGACAAATCAAAATTTTGCAAGTGATTAATCCTTAGCAGAAAGCTGGTAAATAAATTAGGGATAATTTACAATTTGAATAAATTCTGAATCATAATCATTCAAAGGCTTAAGAAAAGCGGCTTACGTTTTCCAAAAGAAACCAAGATAAGAAAAAGTAATCCATTACATAAAGGCAAGGACACTTTCCTTACCCAACTAATCTTTCCTTATAAATTCTCCTATAAAAATGCCCGGTTTCCCATCTTACCCGCTTAATTTCCCTCTCGAAAACAAAGGCCCTTTCATTACAATTGAATAGTATTATTATCTTAGAAGACATTTACTACTGCTCAACTCCAATTTGAATAGAAATGAGAGTAATTCTGATGAGAAGACGCGGAGGGTCAAATCCCTTGATTGAGGAAAATAATAATAGCTCAAGAAACTTTCTGATTTTATTTGAGCCATTTGTGGCCGAACGTTACCTGCTATATTTTTATGTTCCTTTTTATTCTCTCCATAATCGTGGAGACAAAGGGAAGGAATTCGAGGTTGTAAACCACTGAAACTACTAGAATCAGATTCGTTTAATATCAAAACTCCTCTCCATTTGAGTCCTTTCCTTTTAAAAGTGGCTCGTATAAAAAGAGAGTCCCTAAAAATGAGAATAAAAAATTCTATTGTAAAAAGGCTTCATCAAATTCCTTTCATTCAGTTTATGTCTTCAAATCTCTTCATTTGAATTACAACATTTAAAAAATTTCAATTACAGGTGAGTTTGGTGTAAGTATCCGACCCTCACATCTTCCTTCTTGCCTTGCCACCTGTACCTAGCTAATGATGTATAATGATACACCCTCATCAGTCAGTGTAATGATTCATTACAGTGACTTTGGGGAGAGTAACTTGAGACAATGAGGGTCGCTAGTTAAATGGGAAGAGCAACCGACCGACGCAATATTGGTAGGTTCCTGATTCGAGTCCTGGACGTTCTCTCATTTTTTCACACTCTCTCCCAACTTCCTCACATTGGCTAACCACATTTATTATATCACATCACATTTCATTGTGTATGTTTTTTATTTAAATAAATACTTTAACAAAATACCACTAGTAGATTAAATTGTCTGAAATAAAATTCAATTAAGAGCTCTAAGCCTTTATAATGACAATGACAAACCATCCGACTTTTCATCATTAAGAGTCTTGAATGTTTGTCCCAAAATATGAGAAAGTTTCATGGTATGTTCCGAATTCGAATAATAGTTCATCTTCATGCTATACAATAGAACATGTATTAAATGAAGGACACGACATGGCATTAAAGTTGGATTTTCCTCTCGAATGACCTCTTGAACGCAATTATGATGCTAACGAGGAGTTCAATGGGTGAAAAAGGGGTTTCTCTTTATAACTTGTAACCTTTTTCGGGGATTATAGTGGGATAATTTGACACGGTCTCCCACTCTGAGGAGCGAGGAGAAGAGCCATCAAAGGACATTACCATACTAAGCCTGTTAACGGTCCCTTCCAACAACGGCCTCAATTACATTCCCCCGTCTCGCCGTCCGGAATAAGCTAATTTAAAGGAGTTGAAATCCCTCTGTGTCAAAATGCACATTGCACCGTCGACCTCCTCCTTTCACTCCCCGAATTCTCGATGAATTGGATGAGAAAGTTCTTTGTGACTTTTACAATCTCCCATTGAATCATGGTTGCGAATGTTGAGCCATAAATGATTTAATGGAATCGGAAGGAAGCGACATCAAATCATTGTAAAATCCTTCTAAACTTCTAACACACTTTAAAACTCCCCATATTTATAAGACCTCTGGCTATAATGCTTGGTTTTATGCAAAGGGTTAACCGAATCAAATTGTAAAATTAGATATTCCCTTTTAGACTTCCCATCATCTTCCGGGGATTTGTCACTTGAATTTATGTAAAAGAATCAAATGATGCGATTCTTTTGGTTAAAGTTTAAAAGTTAAAGCCCATTATCATATTCGATATTTAAAACCCTTTTATATCATTGAATTTTATTCAAATTATAAATATTATTAGTTAAAATGAATTAAAGATATTATTCAAAGAAATTAAGAATAAAAAGTATTGAAAAAGAGTGAAAGTTCTTGTGAAAAGTAGGGCGAAGAGCAACGAGGGTGCAGTAAATAAAACTCACTTTTCTCCTCCTTTTTAATAAATAATTCTTGAACTTTCAGCTTGAGGTTCATTTTGATTTCTCAGTTGTGTGGTGAAAAAGGGGGAAGAGACGGAATAAAAAATAACATCAAAAATGGCATAGAAAACTCGTTACTTCCCCCTTTTCATTCATGAATAATTTCGTATAATAATGCCCTCGAGGGTTCTCGTCCCTTTTACTCAATTCTCCTCAAACCAAAGTATCATCATCTTACTTAATCCTCGCAAAATGAGCATTGACATTAGATAGCCGCATCCCCTCGTTCACCCAATCAAGTTTTCCCTCCCTCATATATCTACTAACTAAAGACCATGCAGTATATTAAATATTAGGCAAACAATTTTTTATTCTAGCAAATATCGATATTTGAATAAATATTAGCAACAATTTCATAAAATATCCAATAGTATAAATAAATAATTCTGCATAAATATACATATTTCCATTTTTTAAATATATAAAACTCGTCGGGTAATTTCTGTCAATATCTGAAATGTGCATCTTTAATGGATAGATTATTATATCTTTATTCCCATTGACTTTATTAGTTATAAGAAGCATCATTATAAAAATGTTATCTTGAAGGCGATGTGAGTAATGACTCCATTCAGCGCTCATTCTCTATGCAGGGATCTCAAATCCCTGACGTGTATACGAGAGGATAATTTTAATGAAGAGCCTCTAATGGGAGCCGAGTTGGGGCGAGGAGGGGAAAGTGAGGAAAATACTTCGCCTCTGCCACAGGAAAGATTTTACGGGGAGTTCGACGGGCGTTCATTTAGGGATCAGAAAATCACAATGTCAATTCCTCCCCTCTCAACTACAAATTACATTCATAATCAAAAGTTGAGCTGGAGCAGAGCAGAAAATGAATCGTCGCATTTACATTCTATACATGAAGAACTGAGAATTTCGTTTAATATCATTCTTAATATACGAACTCATAGTATATTCCAACAATAGGAAGACATTATTATACTAAAGAGAAGATCATGGGAATATAATGCATGAGAGTGAAAGCATTGAAATGAAGGTAAAACTTTTGGTTATATTAATATTCTGCTTTGAGTGGAAATGTATATTCCATATTCCTTCCTCGCGAAGGATCCGACTAGAGAACAAATCTTGTGAATTTTTAACATGGAGTTTCCAGGATGAAATATTATCTGACCTAGCGGAAGATCAATGATAATTTTTGAGTTCAGCAGAGGGAATAATGGGACGAACCCTCGGTTCTCTGGCGAGAATGAGGAATGAGCAAAAAGGGTGGCCAAGAAATTTCCGAAGGGTCGGAACTTCACCGTCCTCCATGACTCATCCGCGAACACCATCGCCACCACATCGGGAAATCATGACGAAGTCTCATCATCTAAACGAGATTCCTATACACAAGGAGGGGCTCAAAGTCAGCTCAGACTTGATTTGTAAAAGTTATCCACTTGACTATTTTTTTTCATGGATGAGCCCCTCTCCTATATATCTTTCCCCATATTGTTCATATTGTTGGAAACCGAGGGGGAATCTCGACCCATCACCACTCCCCAAAATCGCCCAATCTTCAATTCGTGAAATTCATTACTGATCTCTCCCTAAATGAGACATCGCAGCTCCATTGAATGGATCTCATTGTACACAGTCACACAATGAGAGCCAAGAGGGATTATTAAGGTCCGTCCATTTATAAGACCTTTTTCCATTTTAATTTCACCTTCTTTCACTCCTCTTTGGATTCTGTTTTGAGTAAAGTTCCGGGAGACCAGAGTCCCTCCAGACTAAATGGGAAAGAAGAAGAAAGAGGGAGAAATAAAGCGAGTAATTATGGGGGACGCTCCACACTTATGATAAAAGCTAAAGAAAACCTCAGACATTCATTAGTGCCCAAGAATTATGACACTCACTTACTGGCTTAACCTCCTTAGTCAGTAATGGGAACCCGCAGTTTCCTCCAAATTCTCTCGGTTTCTCCCCCTTCAACGCCCTCAAGTCCCTCAACGACCTTAAGACAAAAATACACGGAGGAATTCCCTTCATGATAAATGGGAAGAAGGTGAAGAGTTTATTTATTTAATCCATTAACAAGATAATGGCACAATATTAATCTACAAGACTCGTTTTCCTTTTAGCAGCAATTAGCACAGCTTTAATAAAAATCTCTATTTTGTCTCTTTTTGGTTTTTTCGTTAGCTTTTAAACACTCAACTGACTCAATATGGGATTAAATAAAGATATAAATTTTTACAAGCATTAAGAATTAGACTTATTTATTGCTTCACTTAATACCTACTATTTAGTATTTTTATTAATTTATCGAAATAATTTTTTTTGTGAAAGTAAAGAAAATTTAGGTCATCGACTCTTACATGAGATTTTTTTTATATTTTTTACAAATAGGAAAAAGATTTAAACAAACCTTTAATTTATTATAGTCTATCGAGGCTAATGTTCATTATTACCCTTTTTACTTATTTTATTTCATCCTGATAACCAATAAGTTTGGGATCCACGAGACTCTCCCAGACGCTTAGTAGCAAAAAATCGAATAGATTCCTCGAACAAAAGACGAGAGTTGTTACGGTCAGGGAATTCGGGCTATTTGGGAATTCCTCTGACTGAGCGAGCGACTCCCAACACACACATAGACATAACATCCAAACAGATTGCAAATGGACACTAACCCGAGAATAATCTTTCTTGTGATGGGAAATGAGGCTTTTAAGGAGCCGTCGTCTTCCTCCTCCTCCACAGGAAATTGCTCTTTATGTTTCATCACTCTCGAAGGAGAAAGTTCTTGAATGGCGAAACTCGCCCTTCTTTTCTCCCCCGATTTTCGGTCACATTAGCCCAATTTCTCCCAGCTTCCTCCTCAATTCCCTTCATAATCGTCTCTTCATTAGGAGAGAGGATCTGAATGGGAGGATGAAGATCTATGGCTAAGGATAATTTCCGACATCTTTGAGAAACTGATCATCATCTTCCTCATGATCATCCCCCATAGTGAGGGGAAGACAGTGTTCATTTCCTTCATTTCCTCTTCCGTTCTCACCACTTTATCACTTGGTTGTGAGCTCGTGAGAAGGAAATTCAAGATGGGGTTTATTTCATATTAGTATGTCAACGTGTCATGTGGAAAATTTTCAATTTCGACATTTTCACTTTCTAATTTCCCAGAGTTCCAGAAAATTGGCAAAGGCGCCAAGAGCAATTTGATAATTGAATTTTTCACCAACAACCTCGGAGTTTACTGGTCACATTTAACAAGCCCTCTTCAGAGAATCAGAGGTTTTCTCTGCATGGGAGCCATAGAAGAAATTCCGAAACTTCTGGCGTAGTTTGCAACTTCGTTCTTCAATTTACAAATTTTCGACGGATGAATGACTTCTTTAATAGAGTGCAATAATGTCGTTCGGAAAATTAGATTACTAAACCGGATTTCTTCATCATTTCAATTTGAATTATATATCAATTTTCTCCTCCACTTAATTCAACGGATTAGTCGGGATTAGCTTAGCTATTTACATTTAGTATCTATATATTTGCATTAGTACAGTTATTATCTAAATTTTTGACTATATAATCCATTTAAATCAATGCAACTGTATTATAAAATGAATTTGTAGAATTTCAAAATTAATGAATTTCAAAATTAAAAATCCCTGTTTTGAGAAAATTGAGCAAAGAGGGGACTTTTGATTAAACAGTGAAAGTTAGAGGGGAAGTTCGATTAAATTGAAATGGGAAATAAGTTCTTTATTAAGAAACACAGTTGGAACTGATATCGATTTATAAATTTTCCATGAGGGTGAGTAATGGAATGAGCTGCGGTCCCTCAAAAGAGTGAAGGGGAAATGAAGTCAAATTAAAAGGAGGGTCCTCCTCACACTTCCCCACTCTTATGGATGGAAGAGACGAGTCAGACCAGAAGAATTGAAGAAAAGGGAAAGAAAACCAACATGTTGCCTTTTGTGTGTTTTTCTCATCTCCTTCCCATCACCACCGCGGCCACCGTCACCGTTCATTGAAATCCCATCGAGGGATTCGTGTAGAAGATAATGGGGAAGCTTCTTCCTCTCATTTGAGTTCAAATGAGCTTCAAGAGGGGAACCAGCTTGTCTGCATTCTACACGATCGATTAAAAATCTCTTATTAAACTCAAAAAACTTTACAAGAGATATCCGTAGGTATTACACTCCAGACATAACCATCTCATGTTCGAATCACATTATATCATACGCAGTTCTATTTTAGTCTCAAATTTTAAGTATTACATTACCAAAGTATATTGTATTATTCCAAAGTCTCCAAACTCTTTCTATTCTAGATTCAGATGAGGGAATCTTCCATTATTTTCATCTCTTATATCAGCTATGCTATCTGAATATATTTATATCAAAAAGTACGCTAAGGTATACTTAATGATAGCAATATAAGTAAATATCTATAGTATAAAGAAATATTGTAAGTTAAAAGCTCTTCAACGAAGCAAAACGTGTAAATTCAAAATGTTACAATGTTTAAGGTCTGAATCTCGGTATATAAAAGTTCTTCTATTAGCCGGAGTATATGAGTCTGAAGGTATGGTAGGTATATACAGATATTATTATCCGGTGCATGTTGAGCATTAAGGGAGTGTAAAGTGTAACGTGTCATGAGAGTGAAAGAGTGTGGATGCAGGGTATGCAAATGAGGAATGATGATGGTTCGGGTGAGTTGACGAGAGCGATTTTCACTGAAGGGGGTGGGATAGGAAAGGGAGGAAACTGAGACTCGACTTTAATTGGACTCAGCCGAGAGAAAGAGGGAGACGAAACGATGCGAATTTGATGTGACGACAAAGAATTTTGCCTTTCCCCAATCGACTTACGATGGCCCACCATCCATTGTGTCTCCCCATATATAGAGTGAAGATTCCCTACTGTTACAGGCACAGTTGCGGATGGAGTCAGTCAGTAGGAGAGGGTGGGAAAGGGGGATACTACGTGCTTTCTCATTCCTTGTGAACATCTTCGCAAAGCTAACACCGTTATATCCATAAGCTTTTAATGGAATTTACATTATTGGTGTAAATGTTCAAACTAAGCATTTAATATCTCGAACATTTTTAAATAAATAAATCAAATAATTATTGAAGTAATTATTAGTTTAATAGATTTGATATAATAGTAAAAACATATAAAATATTCTTAAAAATTTGTCTCTCAAAAAGAAGACAAATGTCATAAATTTAGCTAGAGATCCCTCCACTTGCGAAAAAGTCATTTGGAAAGAATGGAAAGTATGTTTGAGTTGGATTGGAAAAACAGAAAGAGTGAAGAGGTTTATCTTTGATGGGGAAAACCTCCTTGTTTTAGGATATGAGAAAGAAGAAATATTTTTATGAGTTCTTCCTATTCGCTTTATTACCGGTCATTCCTCGAGATCGAAATTCATCTTGATCAGATAAGGAGCTCGAGGATAAATCATCCAATTTTTTACGTTTAACTATCTATACTTTGGAATTTGTTTTGGAAAAAAGAGTCATTCCGAATATCTCATTCCGTCCTTAGATTATTACAAGGAATCTCCGCTTCTCCCTGCCTGCCATTGACCTACAGCTTCAAGGAATCTTATTTTTATTGTTATTACAAAATACAAATAAAAGGAACAAAATGAGCTTTGAAATGCCACGCATTCTTAAAGCATTTCCATGCATTTATTTTAAACCCAACTATTCAATAATTTTTTATTATTATGCATTTTTTAATATTAAAAGTCAAAAATCCAACAAATTATATGCATTTAAGATGATCATCATCATAAAAAGATAAAAATTTAAAAATAAAAAGAGACTATTGTTCCTACAATAAAAGTTTAAATTATTAGTATGAACAATTGTGACGATGCAAAATTTTCTTATAATTCTTTTATAAAATTTATTTAAAATTAAATTTAAAAATATTTGAATTCAGATGTAAAAGTTTAATTTAAAAGACAACATGCAAAACAAAGCAAATATATTTTTCTGAAGTCGATTTATTATTGATGGTGGGAAAAAGTAAATCAATGAAATAGATATTTATATGCAATGAAAGAAGAAGCGACAGGAAGAGGATTGGTTCGGTCTGTCAGAAACCAAGATGCTTGTCATGTTTTGAATATGACGTCGTAATGGGGTTTGTTGTCTTGAAGATGAGATAAATTCAACGAGTGTGTAATATAGCTCTCTATTAATCCCCGCCAAGCAAGGTGAGCTTACCTTCTTCTCCAGATGTTGATGTAAATGTGAGAAGACAGCGTCAAAGTTTCCGTATATATCTAATCCTCTCACTCCGCTGGATGTGACTTCTTATCGCTCTTATGAGGAAAAGGGGAGAATCGAATTTGGTATTGAGAATCGGATCTCCTCACCGTCCGCGTTGTCAAGTCGAGTCAATAGAACGAGGACGTCAAAATAAATTCACCCAACTGAAATTGAATGGTGAATTTGGTGAATAAAGAAGAACTTCAATTTCCAAATTGGTTTCCACTTTCTCCTTTCTCTCATCGCGACTCTTGTAGGTTATATTCAAAGATCACATTTCATAGCTTCGAGCCATTATGTGATATTTCTCATATAAAATGTAAGTAAATTTTAGTTTTAACCTTCATGTTTTTCTACTTCAGATTTCATGATTGTTCATTGCTAATGCTCTTCTCGCTAGAAATTGTTTTAAGAACAAACTTGCTTGTCAATTTACCATTGTATATTACAACCACAAATTGGTTTGGCTAAACTATAAAAAAATATTCAAATTGTTTGCTGACAATGAAATCTTAAGATTTCCGTTTAGGTTCATTAGAGGCGGAAGTTGAGACTCAAATTGTTTTTGACATTTGTCGCGACATGTTGAGAAATTGAGCTGAGGTTCAAAGTTTCAACATTTGATTTTCTTACTTTTATATTGCATATCTGAATACATTACCAACTTATTTACCGTTATTGCTCGATATAACGCCGGGGTTCGAAAGAACGCCGGGCTCGAAAGAACGCCGAGGGTGAACAATGAGAATTTAAAAGAACGCCGGAGCTCAAAAGAACGCCGGGTCAATCTAATGCTAAATATTATTCTTATGCAGATAAGAATAAAATTGGTCTTATTGAAGATTCAGATTAATTAATAAATATTTTGCATAAATACATTTAAATTTTT
>VJMY01000039.1:0-210549 GCA_009869795.1 Neelides sp. FZ-2019 | reverse complement strand
AAACAGTGTTTTCTACACGAATTGAGCGAAGGCAAACAATTTTGGTTTTGGTGTAAAAAACTTAGAAAATTTCGGCTTGCCCAAAGATCGACACCCCGACCAAATTTACTAGCAAAAGTCATTTTAAAGCGTCAATTAATTTATTTAATCTTGATTTACAATTTTTATTTTTAAAATTATTTATAAAACTCTTATCGTTAGTATTGTATAAATATTCAGGTAGACTGCAGATGATGAAATCTATTGATCCACTACTTATTCCCACCTGGTTTTCTTTTCCTAAAAAATGCACGCGAATAAATTGCTGCACAAACAAGTATACGGCTCGCAACGTTTCTAACTTGCAAGGCGGCATTCTCAATTTATTACTCATCAGCGTAATTTGGCTTTAGCTATTTTGACCATTATCCTTCAAACATTCAATTATCCAAGAATTCAGATTTTAGGTAGCTTCTTTCAACTCGAAAATAAGTTCCTTTGATCTTAAGTACCTACTAATAAATGCAACACAATACATTTTCAATGCAATAAACTCCAGATATAGTAGAATTGCCAAAAACTTATAAAGTTCCTTTTTGTAACGATCTCATCAAAATGTTGTGAATTAAGATCGTATTGCGAGAACGCGAGAAGTGACAATAAATCGAATACTTTCAATAAATGAGATTTAATGCCTCTGAATATTGGCAATTTTAATAATGAATCTTTATATACATTCTTCATATTTGCATTTATTTAGTTATTGATCAAACAATTATTTTTCATAGATTCTAACATGTAATTGGATAAAATTGAGTATGAAATCAGACACGTAATTGCATTTAAGAGTTTTGTTATCAAATTGAGCCCCAAGATGATTATTAGTTACGTATGCATTAGGTATTTTTGATAAGTTATCACAATACTTCAGACTAACAAATACACCACATGCTACTTGCATACTCGTTCGTGAATATCACGTAGGTATACAATTTAATTATAATAATATTAAACTAGAAGACAAGAGATTCATTAATTTAATAAATTAGTAATCAAGTAGTATTAAAAGTATTAACTGCACTTTCAATATTATAATTCACATTTTAATTTATACTTTATTTAGCAAGGATAGTTTTTAGCTCTTGTATAATAATACTCTCTACTTTTGAAAATGCACTTTATAAGAGTGCACACTCATGCTCATAATGCAGGACTTTTGTACTTTTTTGAATTAAACTTAATTGTTTTACCAGCTACATTAACCACCTTTTGATTAGAGCTACTGTTTACTTCGTTTATTTATTTCGAACGAGTGCGGACGGAATGAATTTTTCTATTTATGTGTTTTATTTAATTAATGAAACAATCTATTTTCTCTACTTAAACACATTTTCTCGACGACTTCGAGATAATCTTAATTATTCAATTAATTTTTAAAGACTTTTTAAAATATTTATTTAGGTTCAAAGCGTCCTCTCGCTCGACCCACGGCACCTTCACAGACCTTCAGGTCAATCTCTTCCTCAATCACTTCAAAGTCATTCTTGAGGTTCAACTTCCCACTGAAAGTCTTTATGAGGTCCGACACGCTTTTCTTTTCTTCTTCACTCAGTTCGTCATCAGCGTTCCGCTCTGAGCTCGTCTCTTCCGTTTCAAGCGACGGAAATGAGGCCACTGAGGCCCAACGAAGATTGGTGCAATTCGTATTATTTTCCATGATCGGATCTGGAGTTGGCGGCTTGTCCAAATGCATCTTGAAAATGATGACAAACTCGTATTATTACATGTTTTAACTTGTCAAATGACATTGTATAGGTTTTTTTTGTTATTGTAGTTTTGTATTATCGAAAGGGAGTAAAAATTGCTTAATTACCTTGCTGAGCCAAAGTTGTTCTCTGGATTTACTCAGATTCTTCCTTGAGCCTGACTTGAGCATTTTTTCCAAGAGGAGTTCTCTTGATTTGGTCAGATTTTCATTGATGTTATATTCTGATTTACTGGCTCTCAAAAGACTCTTTTTTCGCCCACTGCTTCGTTGAGGAGAATGACCTAATAAAATAAAACCAATGGTAGAAGTTTATGGTTTCATTTATTATTTGAAAATTATGAATCTATAATGTTTAACCTAAATAAAGTAGCAAAGGATGCATTTGATTTGATCCATTAAAATGTAAACAAAATTGAATGTGACACAACGCTAAGATGTCCTTTACCTCGTCTGGGCTGAAAGAACCAGTCGTGAGCCAATGCTTCAGTTGCACTTATCCTCTTCCTAGAAAAAGTAAAGATGAGTCTCCAACTTTGTGAGTTTGTATTTTGTAATCTTGTTGAATTAAAAGTGATAACCTTGTGTCTTTTCTCAGGAAGAGAGAGATGATTTGAATACATTCGAAGGAAACATCATCAAAGAGTTCTGAAGGAAAGTCAACTTCTTCTTGAAGTATATTTTTAAATGTGAGGGGATCTGTGTCTCCGCCGAAAGGAGAAAATCCAGTAATGAGAACATATGTGGTTATACCCGTAGACCAAAGGTCGGACTTGGTCGTTAAACGTTTAAACTGAAGGATTTCAGGAGCTGAAAAAATGATCAAAATCATTCAATTCCCTTCAAATTGCACAAATGCGATATTAATGTCTTGTTAGTTTATATCAACTATTGATTAGGTATTTCAGTTAGCATTTTTGTTCATCTATATAAGTATTTAACCAAATATAGCAAATTGCATTTATTACTACCTATATTACTTATAATTAAACTTCATATAAGAAAACCGACTTATTTATAATTATTCCACAGCATTTTCCCATAACCTAACACGGGTAGTGGAAAATTCATGGCACATTGAAAATAGTGAGAAAATCTCAATAAAATAAATAATAATAATAATAAATATTAAAAAGAAATCACAGAAAACTGTTTCTATTTGATTAATTTGGTGGGAGGTAATTAGTAATATGTTTAAAAATGTTAATGACCGGAAATTGAAAATTGATGTTTAATTTCCCTTTATTCATCAAATTGATAAGAATTTTTATGAACATTGTTCAAATTTGTTTACCAGCATAAAAGCCCAACACCGCATTCCATTAATTGCCACTTCCGTTTTAATCAGCCTATTAAAATATTAAAAAGTCTCATTTAATAATTAGCACTAGAAAAAAGCCCCGTTCGTTCTCCATCCCAATTCATTCATAATTTTCCCGAAGGTGAATTGTTGAAGGTAAGGTTGTGCAAATGGAAATGAAGCGGATGCATGGTGTTTACCGACATAGTCAGGGGTTCCAACAATTTCCCTGATTTCCGCGTCAACTTTTTTGCTTAGCTCGAAATCGCAGAGCTTAATGTTGCAGTTTGGGAATTGTCCCATGAGGAGGAGGTTTTGCGGCTAAGGAAGTCAAAGAGTTCGTATTTGCTTTTCCTAACTCCAATAAGCTTACTTTGACGTCAAGATGAGCAATGTCCTTGCAGTGTAAATACTCAAGACCCAGGAGGAGCTGCCGCATGAACTTCTTCACGTCTTTTTCTAAAAGCACGAGGTCCGCATCAATCACCGACTGCAAATCACCACCGGGAGCACTAAACACAATTATTGGTCCAATTACACCTTCTGAATCTCCTCATCCTTTTTGTTTTTAAATAATTCGTTTAGCTCGAATGTTTAATCTTGTTTGTTTGAATTGTTTGAAACAAATCAAACTAATGATAATGAGAAATCCAATATATTTGCTTAGGATAGAGCCTCTATTTTCTGATACGCTTAGTAAAATTTCATTTAAATATTTACTTAATTTTGCCTATTTATTATAATCTATTCCTATTCATTATAATCTAGTTATAGTGTTATAAATAAAAATAAATAATTAATTATCATTGACTGTTTATCTAAATATAATGATTTTCTTTTCACATGCTTAGTGAAAAAATCAATTTCAATATGACCCTTAAGGAATGTGCAGATCAAATAGTTAGAGGAGGAGAAGCCTAGAGAAAATTCTCATGAAAGGTAGAAAAGGGAGGCAAAGGAAATTCGCGAGCTTACAACTCCATGATGGTAACGATATCCCCATTGTATACAAACGCGTCGATGAACTTGATCAAATACTCGGACTTGAAACTGGAGAGAAGTGCAATTTCGTTGTAAGCCTCCTTCATCTTAGTGATCTTCGCAGCGTAGCTCGAGCCATTCTTGTAGCAACGGCGAACCGACGAGGAAAACCCACTGTGTGCCAATCGGACAAATTGAGACAAAGACGCGTGGAGGAATTGAACGAGTTTGGGGATTTACCTGGCAAAGGCCTCAGACTCCACGCGGTAGAATCGACGGAAATCCGCCTTCCTCACAAGCCCCGGAATGAGTTCCATCGGGTTCTGAAGACTTTTGACCAAAGGGATCCTCCTCTCTTTCCTTCGGAATCTCTCTGAAATGGAAAGTGAAATTGGCCTTCATCCATTACCTTATATGGGGTGTTGTGCTTTGCCCCGGAGCCCAGTTCACTCTTATTCGCGGACAAGCCATGAGAGGGTGCAAAGTGTTCTTAGGATGCAGAACGCTTAGCTTGCAATCAACCCCACCCTAGTGGCTCTCAACGCCTTTTCCACCCTCCGCCTCGACAACTCAAAACTCTCGGCTCTCCCATGCATTCGCAACAAGATTCACAATAGAAATACTTAAAAAGTTAAGATGTGAGAATGTACAGGGTGGCATAAATGACTCTTTTTAGTTAATTTTTAGGATCCTTTTTGGATTGGTTGGTAGGATAATTTTTAAATTGAAAATGAGAATTAAATAAAAAGGGTTGGGATAGAACAAAGAGTACAATCTTGGAAACCGTCTGCCTACTATACGGTGTGGTGTGTTCTTCAGCGAGAAGAACTAATGTCACGAAAGAGCCAATGTTATGAATGTGCGAATCCCACATGGCAATCTAGTGTGATAAAGCTGAGAAAAGTTGAAAGGTCTGTGTCGTGTCCTGATGTGTGTTTGTGTCTTTGCGTGTGTCTCTTTGAGTCTTGAATGAAGCTAAAGAGAAGTGAAGGAGCAGTTTGGTTGACCAACGTCAAGCGAATCGACTTAACTTCAACTCATCTCACATGGATGGGACATAAAAATCCACGGCTCTTTCTCCTATCTTTTTTAGCGCTTGTCCACTTAGAAGTTTCTTTGTAATAAAATATGTTTGCGACTCGCGGCTCTTGAATCATTCATACATCAACAAGTTGGATTCTTGGGGTTTTCTTGAAGTTTTAATTTGTACTTCGCCGTGCTGTTCTCTTCAACATGAGCAAAAGGACATGAAAAAAGCATAAATAAATTAGTAAGAAAAGCAGGAAGGATTGGATTCTTTTGCGGTGTTTTACTTATAATGTATGTGCAATTGTATAGAAATGAATGTATCATGTTTTGTTATTGGAATTAACAAGGAAAGTTGTCAGTAATTGTTCAAATGGGTTCTTTAGGATAACTAAATGGAGATTTTAATGGGAGGTCTGGAAGTGGGTTGAATTGACTGGTTTGGGATGGATTGAGAGGTCAAAAATGAGAGAAAGAGTGAAACCGAAGCAGAAGCTGTCATTTGACACTTCGGAACATTCATTCATTTCTTCTTTTGATCTCGTTTGGAAGTGGGGAGGACTCAAACCTGGTTTACATAAACCTCAAATTCAAATGCATCATACAAAGTTGAATTTGAGAAAAGGAGTCAAGTTACCCTTTTTTACGTGAACGTGCTATTCAATTCACAATTACCGAGAACCAAATGTTTTCGTAGAGGCGTAAGGACGAGACTTCTCAACACACTCAGCGACAAATTATGGGCGTCTGGAAGGAGGGAACCAAGATTGTTATGAATCTTATTTATGAACGGTACATAAGCCGCCTGGCATGACCCGTTTGGCTAAATAGGTACACATTCAAACTTTCTTGACAAATGTGGATTTGTCTGGATTCGTCAAGCCTCAAGATCTTCACTTTTCATCCTTTTCTATCAAACTCTTGTTTTCCTCCTTTTTTTGTATGCAATAAGTAAAAGCCTCATTTGATATAATTAGCAATTCTGTGATTGAATAAAGATGAATCTTAATAATCTGGTCTTTTTGTATGTGGGGATTTGTCTCGTTTGATCAATTTGAGCTACGAGTTAAAATGTTTTATTCATAAGTTTTTAACATCTTAATTTGCAGTGAACAGAATGTTTTAATAAATATTTATGATAATTCTTAAGGTTTACGTCTTTTGCATTAAAAAACCAATTAAATTCTTGAAGTCAAAACAAGCATACATACCAACCGGGATCAGTCATTGTCATCTTTTCTAATTAATATTTGATTTCTTCAGCCTTTCCGTTACATTTCTAACTTCAAGTTCTAGACTCTGTTCACATTCACAAATTATCATGAACACCTATTTATCGTTATATAGTACAGAAGAGTATAGCATAGTACAATGTTTTGCTAACGAAATGATCTTTTAAGAGTTTTCTCAATGTTTCTCAATGAACAAAGGAAGAAATTAAGAATTCATAAATTCAGAATATTAAAATAGCAAAATGATCAAGTACTTAATGGATCTGTGTGAATTTATGAGAATCAAAATAAATATTAAACATGTTAAAGTTTGGCCGAAATGTTTGAGAATTTGAGTGTGCAAAGGATAAAACATACAAAAGGCGACAAAGGATTCGGAATGATCAAGCCCTTTACATAAAATAATCTTTCCATTCTCAATCAGTCTGTCAATACATTTGAAAAACTTTTTATAAGTTGGACTGATTGAAGATGGACAGATGGATTTGATCAAAAAGAAAAATCAATACCTCCCCGTTGAATTTAAACATATAAAAGCCATTTGATCTGAAAGCATGATGCTTTGATGCATAATATGAACTAAATCTGTATATGAGCAACTAACCAAACACCCGAGTAGCTACAATTTTGAACATATTTATATTTTTATGGCCATTTTCATTTGAGTGTTCTAGTCACTCCCATTCAGCCTGAGTTTTCGCTCACTTCCAAAAGCGAATAATTAAATGATGATTTCACGACACTTTCAAGTTCGTTTTGAGAAGATTAAAAATGAAAATGAATAAAGGGAAGAAGAAGAGGTTTCCCAATATAAAACACTCAAGTCATTTGAACAAGGATGACTACATTATTTAGCCATTAAAATGTCTCACTTTTGAGTTTGAACATCTTCAGATTGCAGAAGAGAGCCTAAATGTCCTTTTCATGCAAATGAACATTGTAAGCGGAATGCATAAACAAATAACTATGCCTGTTGAGGATTCACAATCAGTGAGGAGAAGAATACAGAAGAGGAATAACTTTGCTTAGCTTGTGTGTATGTGCTTATGATCTTGTGTGGATGATTCTCTTTTTGAGCCAATTTGAAAGTCAAATGAAATCCCTGAATAACATTTATTAGAGCCGTGAAGAAAAGGGTGTGTGATGGCTTCTTGAATCGAAGGAAACGTCGGAATGCCTCAACCTCCGCCTCTTCAGGATTTTGGAGCCGTTCCCAAATAAGGGCAAATATAATTATTTGGAGGACCATTGCTAATTTAATGCTTTTTCTATAAAGTGTTCCCTGTGAGGAGCCAGGAGTTCCCTTTTAGAGAGACTCTCTATCTCCTCCAGCCTGGTGGTGTATTGTAGATTGTAAAATAGTTAAGTGAGGCTGTGTGGTTGCATTGTGTGGGGCCCTCGTTGTGTCACCTACAGGGCTAGGAGCTCTGATTTCATTTTATGGTCCGATATGTGGGGAGATAAGGGGGAGGATGAATGCCGTCTGGCCGGTGACACATTGGGGAGCGAGAAGGAGCTTTGGTTGGCCCGGGCGGTCGGTGTTAATTACGTTCCGTGGAAATAGAGACATTGTCCGTATTGGGTTCGTGAAGGGCTCGGTTCGAGATGAGAGTGGTAAAGGGTTGAAAGTAAGAGACTGCTGAGGAGTGCGAAGAGTGGGAGGGATTCCGAGCTCGATAGTCTCCACAGCGAGCAGCGGCTTGAGTTTCAAGGCAGGGAGACGGGGGCGTTTCAGTAGAGTAGGGGAGCAGCTGGCTCCTTCGAGTTGGTGGCTGGGAAGCTGTTGCGGGTGCCTCCACAGTCCCAACCCAACAGGGCGTCTGGGGAGAGCCAATCCGCGATCCTGGGACCAAGAAAATCGGCTGCTCCCAGATTCAGAGTTCAGTTCGAGCTCTGCTACCGGAGCTCCCACGCCGACCTCCTCAAATCTCTCCCAGTTTCCAATACAGATACAGTACAACAGTCCAGTTGCACTTCACCCTTTGTGATGGACTACAGGAGCAAGAGCCCCGGCCTGGGCCGAATGATCCCAGGGAACCTCCTGACCCCGCCCGTGACCCCAACGGACATCCCGCACCTCCCGGACTTTGTGCCAAACTTCCCGCACCTCCTCATGGCGGCCTCCTTGTACTTGAACCGCTTCCCGCCCCTGCTCTACTCCTTGGAGGACTTGAGGAAGATCGCGCTCCTCAATCCGCCCCAGGATCTCTCGTTCAAGCGATTCGGGCATCATCACCAGGAAGGGCCGGGGCCCATGGCTGGCGTCTCTGCTCCGACCATTCACCCGCCGGCCCCTCCGACGGCCCGGGCCTCTCGTCCAAAGAAACAATTCATCTGCAAGTACTGCAACCGTCACTTCACCAAGAGCTACAATCTCCTCATCCACGAGCGGACGCACACGGACGAGCGGCCCTACTCCTGCGATATATGTGGAAAGGCCTTCCGGAGACAGGACCACCTGAGGGACCACAGGTAAACCCGCCCTTTCAACCCGAACCTCAGACTGTCCCCTCTCAGCCCTTCATCTCTTAACTTTAAGTGAGACGACGATCCTAACGATAAGATTCTGACTCGCCAGGTACATCCACAGCAAGGAGAAGCCGTTCAAGTGCAGCGAGTGTGGCAAGGGCTTTTGCCAGTCCCGGACCTTGGCCGTTCACAAGATCCTCCACATGGACGAGTCGCCTCACAAATGTCCCGTGTGCTCGCGGGCGTTCAACCAGCGCTCGAACCTTAAGACCCACCTCCTCACCCACACCGACCTCAAGCCCTACGAGTGCACCAACTGCGGCAAGGTGTTCCGGAGGAACTGCGACCTCCGTCGCCACGTCCTCACCCACGACCCCAACTACGACGAGTCGGCCGAGACGGGGAGCGAGAAGAAGAAGACCTTCCTCATTAGTGACATCATGAAATGAAGCGGCGGCTCCTTTCTTCATTATCTCCGTTAGTCGCACCCTCAATCACAGCCGCCCCATTGATAGCTCTTTCAAGTCGCCGACGCGAGCACCCGCACTTTAAGCGATAAACTCTCCGATCACTTATTGTTATGATGTTACTTACCTCTATATGATCACCCGTGTACATTGTAAATGCAAATAAACTTTCCACAATCATATATACTCGGACGAAATATTTTATTGGCACTTAAGTTGATCAAATAAAAGTTAAACACATATATGAATGGTTGGATGGGGAAACGGGTTCATAATGAAGGCTGAGGGAGTTCAACAACGCATACATCACACCCATTCCATACTCAGGCAGATTAAAGGTAGTTAAGTGGGAAATGAGGAAAGGGAGTTAAGTGTCGTTTGGAGAGGTTGAGGATTTGGGAGTGTTGGCCCTGGGCGGGTGCCGGGGTTTTGGGGCGGGGAGGAAGCCTATCGTCTCGCCTGCTTCATTAGCACTCTTCATGACTAATAAATTATGCATGCAAAGGCTATTGGTGGTTGTGGCCAACGAGTAGGTCTTGGAATCGTGGGAAAAGGTCAACGTGGGTGGAGATAATTGATGTGTCATCGCCTGAAGCCGCGTATTAGCATATTTCGTCATGCACTGCTCATTTGCGGATGCGAGGGAAGGCGTGTGTCCTCCGCTATCTCCTCTAATGGAAAGACGTTGTCGGCGGGGAGATAAGGGCAGCGTGGAAGGTGGGCCGGCGGAGGGCCGGGAAGTTATGGCCGGGCGATGGGGGCGATAGGGGATCTGGGGCGGGGGAAGGAATTTCCTCGGCGGCCGGGAACCGTCCGCCGACCCATCGTCGGGGCCAGAGGTCAAGCAAGAACACGCGGCCAGCCCGTTTCCCACGATTTAGAAGAGCATGGCCTCTTGATCCCTCTACTTGTATGGGAAACTGCTCGGGGGAGAATTCCAACACATTCTTGGAGCACGAGCTCTGGTCCTTACCTGCTCGGGGAGGAGACGGCCGTCCCTCCCCACAATGCCCCAGCCCTCATTGTCCGCCGATCCGAGGCCGGGAAGAATTCAGATCAGAGTTGACAGATCTTATAGGCCGCTCCCAACGCCCAGAGAGCTCCAGACCATAAAGTCACCGAGCCATTGTGTCCACGGGGCAAAAAAAGGAATCGCTGTCATCGAGTTTTATTGTGTGGCCTGCCTGGACCACCCCTTAGTTTTTTTAATGCCTCGCACGTTGTCACCCCTTTTTTACCTCCGTCGGCCCCACAATCGCCCCTGCCCACTCCTCCCTCCCGCACACACAAGAGGGTATTAATAAGAAACTGATGTGTGTCAATACGCTTGTCCAATTTACAGGTGATGGAATTCCTATATACTCTAGCCTCAGCCCCGACGCATCCTCTCTCCTTTAATAACAAATCGGAGAAGAATGCTCTCGAACACTTGTTGACGACGACGCGTGCGGTTTGGAATTCCAGCTAGAGATGCAGCCAAGAGATTATGCAGGGGGGTCCCTTTTAAACATCTTCCCTTTCATATTATGACTTTTTTTCCGCTCCTCCTCGGCCCTTGCAGAATCCCCTTTCTCACGATCCTTTTCGCGGACGGGTGAGGAACGAGGCTCTGCAGAAACACCACCAATAACGCACCAAACACTTCTTTCCCACCGAGTCCCCAGGAGCCTCATTTGATTATTATTCCTTCGAAGGGTCGGGGTGAGAAGGAGAGCAATTTGTTTGTTTGGAGAGATAAGGACGACGACGGTCGAGGCGAGAGAACATCTTCAAGAGACCTCACTTTATTTATCCTCCATTTTTCACCCGTCGACCACTCCCTTTGGAGAATGGAATACAAATTTCTCCCTTGTAATTCCCATAATCAATCTCAGATTAAACATGTCATGACAGCTCCACCACTCACTCCCAATTCCCAATTCCTCCTCCCAGTGAAATCCATCTAGGCTCATTACCATTAACATGACCCTTCCGGGCCACATTTCATGATCTAATAACCTCCCCTTTGCGCCTTTCTCTCTTGTGCCAATCCTCGTCAGCCCCGTTCACTCACACGAGGAACGGTAAAGATCCCAAGAGAAACAATAACTCTCGCGATCAATTCCTCGACTCAAATATTCTCATATCTTAAAACACTTGCAAGAATCTCCTCTCTCCAACCGAAATCTCTCTCTTCTTATTATCCCCACTACACTCCCATCACCTTCTCATTTAATATCGTTGTTTATGTGCAAGTACTCTTCTGCAGCGAAAGAGAGAGAGAGAGAGAGATCTGCTTAATCTAGGCATCAAGTATGAGAATAACGTTTTGCAAGGTTTAGCCATTAACCACCATGTTTATTGTAGTATATAATGTTATTAAGTACGAGAATCCTCGTGTTTATTATCTCTCATCCATTTGTTTCACCACTTCTTTCGTCTTCATCCTCTCATCATGGGGAGGAAAATGTGAAGCTATTAAAAATATTAAGTACGCAGGGAATCTTCCAAAGGCTGATTCAAAATCCATTCCCTATTTTGAAAGGAGATGAGAAAATGTGAAAGGGGATGAGAAGTGGAGGAAACCGAGATCTCTCAATCACTCACACCCTCACTCTCGGAGGTTCGACGGGTGGGTAATCCAGGTTGATTCTATCGGAGCCCATTATCTTCGGATCCACTCCTGTATAAATACGAAGCGAGAGAAGTTGATAGAGAAGAAAGGGGCCGCGTGTGCGAGGGAGACTTTGGAGATTCCAAGGAGTGTAATTGATCCTCTCTTGTTGCACCCTCCGCGTTCCGACCGCCGTTTTCTATTAGACCTATTAAATTCGAAATGGCTATTGAACCCTATCAATGCCGCAAAGATGATGCTGCTATGTATACATATTATGAAAGGGAAGCCCTTTGTTTACAATCAGCTTTTTTGGATTTCAACCCCATTCCTCTTGACTGCTTAATAAACTCCTGACTGCTTCTAATACTGATGTTAAGCCGAGTCTTGTGTTTACTATTGCATGGCTTTATGGACATCATGATGAACGTTTGTGTGTACACGAATGTATGGGGATTGGTGATAGAGTGATGGTAATGGAGCAAGAATATTATATGGTTTCCAGGTGAGGAGCAAGCTGAGGGTGAAAATGATGGAAAGTGGACTGAGACGAGTTGGAGTGGGGCGAGTGTGTTAGGCTGCGTATAAACCTGTTGACAACTTTATTGATTGCTCGAGAGTTATGTGGTTTATTGGGCGTCTTGGGGGGTCATTAGATGTGCGGAGTGGAATTACCACATCAATTGCCTCTTTATGATTTATAAATATTTGGCTCAATTTGGTGAGGGTAAGTGGGTGCGGAGGTGACAGGAGCCGGTCCGGATGAAGTGCAATTGGCCATGTGAAGGGCCCTTCCACGTCCTTTGTGAGACCGGGCTGAGTGGAGTTACAGAGGGTAAAAAGTGGTTGTGGGATTAATAGAAGGGCCGGCAGCCGAGGGAGGATCATCATCATCCTCCCTGATTTGCTTTATGAGAGATGCAAAGTAAAGGTGGTTATTAACACGTTGAACGGCCACTCCAGCTCCCTGTCTCAGCCTCCTCTCACTCCGCCCCGGAAGAGAAAAATGTCAAGCTCAGAAAAGAGTGAAGCCCCTTTTAATCTCACGCCCCACCTCACACTGTCACCTCGAATGAGACTCAGACGTCTTTGAACGAGAAAGGTTTTTAATACACATACAATCGAGATCAGAATATTTACAACAAAAAAAGAAATCGTCGTCCGAGGTCCGCGGGCTCAGTAGAAGGAATTCGTCGGGGATGAGTTCGGTGAGTGTTGGGACCTGTGTGGGGTAAAAAGAGTTTGAAAATGATGAGACATGCTTGAACGTAAGGTTTAAGCTAATCAAAAGGGCCAATCTGACAGAACAAGAAAATATAAATTAGGGAGAAAGGAGGGGAAAATATGGCTATACTTAAGAGGCAAAGTGTAATATTATGGAGTAGTTAGGTATATAGGACAGACCGATGCTGTCGGAGGCCGTCCGACTTCTTAAACTGCTTTCCGCACACCTCGCAGACAAAGACGTCGATGTGGGTCCGCTCGTGGATCATGAGGTTGTAGGACTTGTTGAACCGACGCTGGCAGAATTGGCAGAAGAGGTCGATCTTGGACTGATTCCGAATGATGCGACGGCGATGGAGCCGCTCCGCCTCCGCGTCGATGATCGCGAACATGGTTGTGGCAGGGAGAGATTTGATTGAGACACGAGAGCTCTTCTCCGAGACTTCTCCGAGAATGAAGATGAGGCGAGATGTTGGGCTGTCGGGTCTGTCTTGGCCTCCTCACCACCCCCTTCGCTAGTACCTTTGGGGATCATAGGTCTTTTCGCGATCTCATCATCCTCGTCATAGCCTTCCCGGGTCCTCTGTGTGATCCTCGCACACTGGCCGAGGTCACCCCAAAGAACTCATCACTTGGGTTTAATCTGCTCATTCAATATTTGACTTCCTCCTTTTGTCTCTCCTCGCCGAGCAAACTTCCGCCGGGGCGAATAGGGCAAACATCCGAGGAGTGCCAGCCCCAGCCGCCCCAGAGATTATCAAGCTCAATTACATCTGGCGAGAGGTGTGAATCATTTAATGGAGGGACACCCAGGTTGTTTGTCACCGATCGGAGGGACGGCGGAGGGCCGGGGTGCCTCCATCGCCCCCCACTGGAACAAACCCTTAAAAATCGATTTTACCTCTCTTTGACTCCCCGCTGACTTCTTTTCTCCAAGAGAAGAAGAATTTTCACGGCGTAATTCTCAGAGTGATGACAAATGGTTTTTTACCCAAATTGTACCTTACCCAATTTGGGCCCTCCAGCTCATCTACCACCAAACATCATCTTCCTCCCATTATGCAGACAGGTCTTCCCACAAAGCCCAAACGGCGGCGGAACCCATCCACCACCTTCACCTCGCTCACTTACGCCTCGAGTATGACATTTAGAGAAGAAGCCACCACCCTTTGACTTCACCTCCCGAACGACCAGACTTATTAATCCCCTCGCAAACTCCATTAGCTCACACAGGACGGAAATGTCGCGTCTTGGCCTCGATTGTTTCAATAGTTAAACATTGAGTCTATAACGCCTTTTTGTATCCATACAAAGTGCACAAAGAGACCTTAAAGAGCATCAAGAGACTCGGGACGTCAGAACTTCATTACTCAAGAGAGCTCTATGCGAGGAAGTGCGAGCAAGTATGTGTGCGAGGAGACGAGCTGGGAGGATTAGGAAGGGCGAACGGAAGTGTGTTAGTTTTTGAGAGTATTTGAGAAAAGCGAGGCGAGTTAACTCCTGTTCCATGCTGAGTCATTTAATTTAAAAAGCGGCGGATGAGGAAATGAGGATTTACGAGCTTCATCATCATCAGCTTGAATCATAATCATATTCCAAAAGGGTTTCGGATTTGTTTGGGCATGGAGGTTTGGGTGTTGGTTGGAGCCCCGGAGACATCCTTCATGGCTTACTGTGCTTGTCCATATTGGCAGGCTGATGGGGCCGTAATGAAGTTAAGGAGGCAATTGGGCCGGAACTCTCGAGGCGACCCGCATTTATGTAAAATGGCAAAAAGGAAGATCAAAGTGAGGAAGGAATTGGATTCATTCCCCCTCTCGCCCCGACTTGTTGAGGAGGAGATGAGAGGCCAGGAGAACAAATTGAGTTTAGTGACAAGAGGAGAAGAAAAAGGGTCTCTCCTGAACTCAACAGGCCCCTGGGTGTCTGCCAAGTGCCCCCAGAACTTAACCTCTCTCTGTATAAAACCGAATAGGAGCTCCATAATTGTATGGCTCTGCACAGCTTGAGTTAATTGCATGTGGAGAAGAGGGAATTTTCTAGGAAAAATTCCTTCCTTGCTACCTGAGAATATTTTTTGGGATCTTCGTCTCGCACTTCTCCACCTCCCCTTCGTCTTCTCAGATCTCCCTTTGCTCTCTCATCTGAGGTTTATGAGAAGCAAGAAAAGCAGTGTCTCGACGAGAGTCCAATCTACGAAGATGATGAAGGGACCCCAATATTTTATTCCCAAGGTGAAAATCGGCTCTCATATGAGCCATAAAGGGACAGGACAAATAGTATATATTACAAAGTAGCGAGCTACAGCAGGTTTTTCTTCCACAACTCCTAAATCGCCGAGTAAATAAATATTGTGAACTTTTACGATCTGCAACGAGTCAAATCTAATCAGGGAAACGACCAAGCCGCCAATCTTCATCCTAATTAAACAGAGCAATTACTCTAGCCGGCTCTTATCTTTATTATCGCACCCATCACCAGCTTCGCCTTCAATCACTCGAGACCTGGCCATTTACGACTCGAGAGTGCAATTCACAGGAAGAAGGGAGATTATCTCTGGATTAATAACACCAACAGTGTTTGGTTCCCTTCACAAGTTTCCCTCTCTATTTGAATTGCGAATTCCTTGTCAAATAGGCTGAAGGGAACATGGCCGGATGAATTCATTCCATAGGTCTTTTTTCAGCCTATGACATGAATAGGCTAAAAAGAACGTAGGTCGTTAGCCGGCTTTCAAAAAATCTGCATTTGTAAATTGGCCTTCTCTTCCCTGGAAGAAGTCATTTGGATGGACTTTGAGTGACAGCTTTTCATTTTCCCATCAAATGAAATCTGGTGGGGAAGAGTTTTCCTAATTATGAAAATTGGATGACAGACATATGGATTCGTTTCCCAAGGCGAGCAACCGAGGTATTGAGGCATTCTTTGCTCCATGGGAATTCGCCTCAAATGCGGAGGAATGCCCAAGTTGGAATAACTCTCCCAGCACCCCAATGAATCTCCAAAGTCCAGAGAGTAAGTCCTATGGGCAACGAGGAGAAGAAAGAGTAATTAGCGTGAAGGAGCGAGTCCGGCTTGGGGAATTCGGAGAATGAAAAATGAAAAGAATTGATTTTTGATTTATTATTTATCAGCAGAGGCTCGCTCCTCGCCAACACCTGACGACTCATCTTGGGAGTAAAGAGCCTCTTCTCCCTTATGGATGAGGTCAAGTGAGCGAGCATTGGAGGAATGTGCTGAGAAATAATTCACTGTTCCGGTACATTCGTTTAGAAAAAATGCTTGGGATTCCAATAAGTTCGAAGACAAGTGTAGTACGAGGCAGAGATAAGGATCCTTCTCCGTTCCTAATCTATTCTCCCTCGCACGCATAAATAGTGAACGATACCCTTAGCCCGTACACGCTCATTACTCCACTACTTGGATGTTTAAACTCCCATCCTTTTGTCTCACATAAATCTCCTTTCCATCATCGATGGGACTCTTCGGCAGCATATTACAAATGCATTAGGTATTGTGTCTGGGAATACTACTGTCGGAGTGGAGTACGTACGTCGAGGAACGTAGTGGGATCATTGTATTTGGTAATGATGGGATCAGTTGTGGGCCGGAGCGTGGCCTGGGACTCCACAGGAATCCTTGATAATAAATTTAATTATGCGTCCCCGTCTCCTTCGTGGGAAGGCGGAGGGAGTAATTAGGGGGCTAATCACTCTAATGTGCCCAAATGAGCCCAAGGTATGCGGAGTATTTACGGCGTAGTTTTACGCTCCACTCCGCACCCGAGTGTCAATTGGGATCATAATCGGAGGACTTATGAGAGGGAGACCGACAAGGGGCCGGATGCCGGCTCGGAGTAATTAAGTTCCGGGGAAATGGGATTAGGCGGCTAATGGCCAAGACCCGCGTAATGTTTATGTGAGGGGAAGAGGTCGGAGTTTGGGGGCAAGAAGGGTCCAGTAGCTTCGCCGCCACCAAATCCACTTTCACTCCTCTTCCAAATAAATAGGGCTGGCGTGTCCTTGTGGCCCTCGGTCCAAAGGGGATCATTACAGTGATCAAGGGAGGGACGCGGTCAAAGGTTGACTCAGAACTCTCCCCAATTTGAGGTTAACTGTCAAGGCTTAGTCGCGTCTGGAGCCTGGTGGCTCCCACCCCATCTTATCCTTTACCTTCTTCCTTGCAAGAACCAGGAACCGTCTCTCGCCCAAACTTCCCCTTTTGTCAAGAGGGGTGAAGGCGAGCCGGAGAATTAGGAGATGTAAACATTATGCCGAGCGTATGCCATAACTTCTCGACTAGGAACGAAGGAAATCTCGAGTAACTTGAGGACTTTGTCTCCCCCTCTCCCATGCTAATGGCCAGCCTGGTAAGAATTTATTGCCGGATAATGATTCTCCTTTGCAGAAAAGGAGTTCCACATAAATTACCGCATAAATATTTCTCATTGACATCTCGTATGAATTTACAAGAGATTAGCATCCACTTCGTCCACCTCCTTTTCACGAAGAAGCCTTTCTGCCTCTCTCCCACGACTCCCCAATCACCGCTCTCTTCGTTCACCTTATTTCATTCTAAGGCTCTACGCGAATTCCAATAAGCACCCGCAATATCACAAATCACATCAGCCCAACTTCATCTATTCCTAATAAACCTCCTATGCATATCATAGGCGAGCTCCTTGCTATATTTTACTACACATTCAGAGTTCATACAGTGTGCTGTTGGTAACATAATTATCGATTCTTTTTAGTCTTTGACCTCGAAAGCTCCTCGCTCCTTCACGCTCTGGCCCATAATAAGGGAAATGGATATATGGGATGATGGAGAGAATGAGACCGTAGATCACATAGTCATCTCGAGTATATCTACATGATTGAATATTGAAAAGCCAGAGAGAGAGAGTCATAAATAGGAGGATTATAACTATGAAATATAAAGTTCCTTGCAGAGACGGCAGACAGATTTGGATCAGAGAGACGTGGCTTTGGTCTCGATTCCCATTCAGCACCCTCGCCCCGAATCTCCAAGCATCAAGTCACTTAAATGAACATTCAGCTCGGCGGACTCGGCCATACGCAAGGAGAGAGACTTCTCGACGCGAATTGTAATTGTAAATCATCGGTGAGAGGAAAAGAGAGAGACGAGTTTCATTCCACTCCCATTAGAAATAAATGGGCACATTAGGCTTCTAATGTATGTTTACATCAATTGTTCACTAATTTTCCTCCTTGCGAGACTCACGGCGAGCGTATGAAAGGCGAGGGTTCTCCTCGCCAAAAGAAACTCCTTCGGAATCCATATAGGCTAATTAAAAAACATTTATTTGATTTAATTATTATTCTCCATATTGTTCTCCTTTTTCCTTTCTTTATACACGCTTTGATTGAGGCTCTTGGACCAGACACGGCCTATTACAAGACTTTCTACGACTATTAAAACCTCCTGCCCATATGAAATTGAGAAAAAATACATGCATAATGTTCATGTTATTAGCGGTACTCCTTTCTTGTGTTTTTTCTCTATTCATTTATTTTATCTCACACATGTCAAATAAAAACACAGATGATTGGAGCAAGGTACAAGTATTCATTAAGAATTTTGTAACATGAATAATAAAAAACGGCAGTTATACACATAATAAGCTCGTGTGTGTATCTCAACTATCAACATGTAAATGTAAAGACGCCTTGGTTTGGTTTAGTAAAGGATTAAATAGACTCCTTCTCATCCTTATTTGAATTACCTTTATTGATGGCCAATGTAGTGAGTATTAAAAAATGGGAGAGATCAAAGAGAGAAACCATGTCTCATCTTTGTCAGGGAAGTCAATTGAGCATGAGGGAAGGGATCTTGGTATTGTTCCTTCATCACTCCTTCCAATCCTTCCTCTTCAATGTCTAAATAACTCAACACCTTGGGCTGCTTAGCATAAAATCCTATTGGGGATGCTAGTCCTCGCCGATTCTTGCATAAAAAAGAAGGAGTGAAAGAAGAACAAGGAACCCGGAGCACTAAATTACATTCGTTTGGATGGGGGGATTCACAACAAGTTTTCATTCCCAATCTCCATATCTATTCTCCAACCATGTAAATGAGGGAGGGAGACATTTGAATAAAAATGGAGAATAGGAAAAAAAGAGTCAAGAGGAGGAAAAGACACGCTGGAAGTTTGGAAGAGAAATTATGGGAAATTATATAGTATTTTGGAGGGAGGAGGTGGGGTTAAACGGCAGTGTTTTCCCTTGATGTTTTTATGTAAATGGGATGAGCAGAGCGAGGAGTGTGAAGAGGGACGGCCTTGTTTACTATGAAAATTAAGATAAAATAGGTCAATTAGCATGAAGCTTTAAGAGGCAATTAAGATAAAACCGTATTAATTGCGAATACTAATTTCTCTGAGAATTGGCTCAAGTAGGTTTGAGAAGCTGATAAAGATTTCCCATATTATCCTCATTAATTTAATTTCATAAACATGAACGGATGAGTTTTTTTTGAAAGCTTTAAAGAACACACAGTGTTCCATTTACTTTTAAAGAACACTCCCATTTAAATCTTGAAACGAAAGATTATTTGTAACAGAAACAGAAAAGTTTTTACGTTTGGACTTGTGATGATGTTCATAGTTCTTAGCTCATCGAGATATGTGATGATTTTAATCTCAAGGGTACCCAAAGCTCTGGTTTCGCACTTGATTAATAAGCAATTTTAAGCATGCATTCATAAGAGTGTCAATCAGCATCGTGATGGATTGATGAAGAAGATGAGAAACGTCTCTAAAAATACAAACACGAGGGAAGTTGATGACGACGTTGTTGGTGAATGAGGCGCCGAGTCCGCCGCCTTCCGCCTCCAAATCAAATCATTTGGACTTGTAATGTTTACATCTTTAACACTCTCGGCTTTCAACAATGGACAACACTTCAAACTTGCTCGACCCAACTGTTAAGGTTCGCTCTTCTCCTTTGACTTCATTGTTGATGTGCGAGGCGGAGTGGTTGACTCTCATCATTTTCAGATAGAGACAAGAGAGGGTCGGCGCCAGAGGAACAACAACGATGATGACAAGGTGAGGAACCAATTCCTCGTCCCACCTATTCCGTCCTTAACATTTACATAACAAAAAACGAGATTTCGCGCATTGGTGGAGAGCTATTAAGGATCTTTTATCTTGTTAATGACTTCCTCTCAAACTCCACTCGGTAGTTGAGCTGACTTCTAGACCTTCAAACTTTGATCTTGCTAATTAGAGATATTTCGGATTGGAAAGGATCTCCGGTTCGGGTGGTCGAAATCATGTACACCGCGATGTCTTCAGTTTCTGGCGAATCGAAAGGCCTTCCTCATTATCTTTTCGACGACTTGCGTCCTCCAGGGAACCTTTCATACTTATTTTGTCGCTGTGATCACGACGCTTGAGAAATTATTTTCTATACCAAGTAAGACCACGGGAAGCTTGATGGCTGCAACCGAAATTGGACAGGTGGTTATTCCATTCAGTTTATTTATTTATTTCTTTTATTTCAACAACAATTTCTCAAATGATTAATCCATATATATGCAAAGTGAGTTATTGGATTAATTATTGTTTTTTTCCATTGTCAGGTTGGATCTGCCCTGTTGCTCCCATACTATGCTGGCCAAGGACATCGCCCGAGATGGATGGGAGTTGGAGCAGCGCTGTTTTCCTTAGCAGCCCTCTTCTGCGCGTCTCCGCATATTCTCATTCCGCCGACGAGTGTGATTGAAAACCAGCAAGATGAGTACTGCATCCCTGGTGCAAACATGACGTGTGAAGAGTCACAAACTATTGGAGGACCTCCGTACCTTCTTTTCGCCATCCTGTTCTTGAGCTTACTCACGGTTGGACTTGGACAAACCGCCGTGTACACTCTTGGAATGCCGTACCTCGACGACAATGTCGCATCGAGAGACTCGCCTTTATATTTCTGTAAGCTCCTGATTGCTCCACCGTGACTCTGGCTCACTTTTTTATATTTTACAAAGCACATTTTATTTACATTATATATAAAATTAATCAATATTGATCACAAAAGAAGTAAAACAAATAATTGACACGGACTTTCATTTTTTCAGACGAGTCTTTTCCCCCATAATTCAACCAATTTTTATTTTTTACACACCCAAAATAACTATACTAATAGGTAATTAACATTAATTACTACACAAAAACACTCTTGATTTTGCCATTAACCTACTACTCCTCATTTCATAATTTGGTCTTCATTTCTTCACATTCTCGTCTATCCCTTCGTAGATTTTGAAATGGAATCATTTCTATCTCTCAATTCTTTATTGTTGTTTATGGGTAGATGCTTTTGAATAAAACTGGAAACATTCTATTTTGATTCCTTTATTTAATAACTCCAATGAAGTGAAAGTAATGTTTGTTATTCCATTTCCAGCTATTACGATAGGAGTGCGAATCCTAGGCCCAGTGACAGGATTCATATTGGGGGCCCTGTGCACGAGAATTTACATTTACCCGACAGAGACCCCTCCGCCTGACTTGACTCCGAATAGCAACGGATGGCTTGGTGCTTGGTGGCTCGGAATGGTCCTCATCTCCGTCCTTCTGTTCCTCACGTCCATCGTTATTTACGCTTTTCCAAGAAAACTCACCAAGAAGGCCGCGGCCAAGGGAAAGCCCACTTTGAAGAATTTCCCACAAACTTTCAAGCGACTGATAAACAACAAAATTCTTCTCTTGAGAACTTTCTCCTCCGTCTTCCATCTCTTCCCGATTTCGGGACTTTACACGTTTCTGCCCAAGTACCTTGAGTCTCAATTTCGCCTCGCTGCTTATGAGAGCAATATGGTGACGGGAATTGCTGGGATCCTTGTGATGGGAATTGGGATTTTTGTTTCGGGAATCCTGATCCGAAAGTATGGGCCGACTGGGAGAACTGTCGCGGCTTGGGTCGCTGCCTGTGCAGCCATTTATGCCATTGGCATGTTTGTCCTTATGGGTATCGGATGCGATAATGCGCAGCCAGTACTTACTAACACCAATGGGTAATTCAAATTCAAAATCAACAATGATTAAACAATTTTAAAATAATGGGTGTCTTTACAATGTTGATAATAATGATGTTGGGTCTTTAAGATTTTAAATTTGATTGTGGTTTATAGGTGTAATACAACTTGCTCGTGCTCAAATTCAAATTTTTCTCCTGTTTGTGGGAACAATACAATCAACTTTTATTCTCCTTGTCATGCAGGGTGTTCTAACAGTTCGGTAAGATGCCAATATTAAATAAATGTCAATTAAATAGTTTAATGAGTGGTTTATATTATGTAAAAAAATAGTTTCAATTCTGATTTTAATCTGTGATAAGAGTTAGCATGTATTGCAAGATGAGCATGAGTATGAATAAATACAATGGAAATTTTCCAATGAAGAATCGACGTGTGTGCATGAATGAGCTCGTTTCATAAATGAAAATGAACTTTCCGCTCTTATATAATTTGAATGAATATTTTATTTTCCTATTTAAAATCAAAGGACGTTTCCTTTCATTAAACTCTTTGTTTTGTATTTTTATTTGATTGAGTTGATCGCAATGAGATTTACAATTCACTTTTATCATCTTTGGATCTTTAAAGACTTATATTGAGATTTTACAAGATTAAAGCAGCAGATAGCAATTAAGTACAACTTGATTGAGATGGCACATTTATATAAAAGAGAGACAGTAGTAGGTAGTAGAGATATTTATGACACATGGATTAACTTAATATTGACATTTGGTAGGAGAGTATGTATAAGGTAGTCTTTGCGCGGGGGGATGAGGAAGTCGAAGAAGTTGGCGAAGACGAAGATTTAATTTGCTTTATGATTCTCTAGTTGGTCGACTGTGGGTGTTCGAAATCGATGGAGACGATGGAGCGAGGGTTTTGCAAGATGGAGTGCGGGGCCTTTGGCCTCTACTTGGCCATCTTTATGTTCATCGTTCTGGTCCACTCGACCTCGGAGGTCGGGTCGATGCTGTTGACGCTCCGATGCGTGGAGCCTCGAGACAAGGCCATGGCTCTGGGGCTCATCCAGTGTGCCATTGGGCTGTTTGGGAACGTCCCTTGCTCGGTGATTTATGGAGCCATCGTGGACTCGACGTGCCTTATTTGGGGAATGGACTGTAGCGGGGGCAGGGGCCACTGTGAGCTCTATGACAGCCACCAGTTCCGGACTCTTTTCCACGGTAGGCCCAACCTCGCCCACGCTCGCCCTCCTCCTCATCACATTTTTCTCATTTTCTTGTAGGCACGACGGGGGCTCTGATGCTCGTGGCCTTCACCATCGACCTCACCGTCTTCTTCCACGCCCGCGAAATCAAACTCGAGACTGACACTGAACTCCAGACGATTGAATAGTTCTTGTGCAATGAAACTATAATTGATAAATAAAAGTACTTCTATTTTCATCTCCTCATGATTTCATCAATGGTGAATCCGCGAGGAACGTGTTTGGTTTTTCCGCTCTCTTCGAGACTCACGACGTCTACTTCCTCCTCTTCGCTGCAAGGGGCCCTTGAGCTGGCGGCCGCCACAGGATGCGTCGACTCCTCCAAGTCCCCGCCGACCGTGTGAGTGAGGGTGTGGCGACGGAGGTCGCAGTTCCTCCGGAACACCTTGCCGCAGTTGGTGCACTCGTAGGGCTTGAGGTCGGTGTGGGTGAGGAGGTGGGTCTTAAGGTTCGAGCGCTGGTTGAACGCCCGCGAGCACACGGGACATTTGTGAGGCGACTCGTCCATGTGGAGGATCTTGTGAACGGCCAAGGTCCGGGACTGGCAAAAGCCCTTGCCACACTCGCTGCACTTGAACGGCTTCTCCTTGCTATGAATGTACCTGTATGGAGTGCCAAAAATTCCTTTTTTATTCCAACCGTTCTCTCGGATGTTTATAATTGAGAATGAGCAGTCGCGAAATTGCTTAAATTGCTTTATATGGTATTTATGACAGATGAATCTCATGTTTCCCGTATCGGGGATTTGCTGACCTGTGGTCACGTAGGTGGTCCTGTCTGCGGAAGGCCTTTCCGCAGATGTCGCAGGAGTAGGGCCGTTCGTCCGTGTGCGTCCGCTCGTGGATGAGGAGATTGTAGCTCTTGGTGAAGTGACGGTTGCAGAATTTGCAAATGAACTGCTTCTTGGGGCGGGAGGCTCGTTGAGTGGTGAGGGCCGTGCGGGATGCGGGGGATTGCTGGTAGAAGAAAGGGTTGAAGTAGAAGAGCTTGTCCTTGTCCATGGCTTCCGCCGTCGTGGAGGGGCGGGGGAGGACGGGCTGGAAGGCCGAGCCCGCCGGTGGGGACTGGGGGAATACGGGGAAAAGGGCCGGGAAGGGGTGAAGGGCCCCGGGTTGACTCAAGTCGGTCGGCATGGCGGCGGACCCGGGAGAGCGGAGCGAAGGAGAGAAGTCACTACTGGAACTCCAAACAGAAGCTCAACTCAGGAGAAATGACTACCTGTGGTGACCTTCAAGAAGAAACCACACCTGAATTATTCAGCCGGTAGCGATGGGGTTTGTAGGGTGGCTCCTGCGAGGAAAAAAAGCCTGAATTCTTGTTGCCAGTTGGCCGGCCCTGTTTTTGTTCCGCCCGAGAGCGGAGACTGGATTTGACAACAGTACCTGCCACTGGCGATGCACCTGTTTCATCAGGGACCCAGACAGGGACTCCCATCCCCATCACATCGCCTTCCTCATCCCCAGGAACGAAACTCAGACGAATTCCAACTCTTTTTATTACTTATTTATAGATTCTTGAGATTCCTCCACTTAATTCCTCGAGATGAGCCGACGAGATGACCAAGGGAAGGTGAACTAGATCCCCGACTCCCAGCCCTGCGTCTCCTCCTCCAAGGGCCCCCCCTGTTCTTCCTCTCCTCGCTCGGACTCGGGCGCTGCCGCTTCCTCAGCAGCCGCTCCTGTACGCTCCTCCCCTGCTGGCTCCTCGGCTGTTTCAGCTACTTCCTCAGGAGCCTCCGCCTCGGATTGCCCCGTCGATTCCTCCATCTGCATCTGCTCCGCTGCTTCGTACACTGCTTCATACACTGCCTCCTCTTCTTCCCCTTCTTCGTCATGGACGTCCTCGTGATGGTCATGAGCGTCTTCGCCCTCTTCCTCGTGATCGTCCCCTCCTTCGTGGTCTTCGTGGTCCTCATGAAGGTCGTCCACGAAGCCGTGATGATTATGGTCCTCTTCCTCTCCTAATCCGCCTGAAATAAGAATTTTTTTGTGTATTCACGGATCCAAACATTTTTTAAAAACACTTATTTTTTTATTCATGTGATAATAAGCCGAAATACCTTCTGGTATCCCTCCTACCTAAGCTGCGTTCATTACGCATGGAATGCCTTAATGCTACCTACATAATAACATGCAATTAGAAAGGGTAAAGGTAAATGATGGTTATTACGGTGACTTGTAATTGAAACTTGTCATTAATTACATTTAACTTTCTCATTAATCAACAATGCATTGGTGTGTAGTACTTAAATTGGGCTGAAAATGTTGAAATAATTGTAGGATAAAATCAATGTGAAAATTGATAATATTTACAAATATTCAACAAAACAAAAAGCTTTCATTAAAATGACAATTTCTAATGATTTGACAAAAATACGAGATTAGTTTTTAATTACGAATAATCCTATTTGAAATTGCCAATTTTCAAAGTCACTAAAATTAAAAGCGTTCCATTTGCACTAATTTGAACGTCTTGTTATTCCCACAAGAAAACTTTGCATAGTTATGATCAATTCTCACTTAATTTTTTACCTTCTCCCATGAAATGAGCAAATTGAACAAAGACGCTTTCTGTGTCTTTTGGTGCCTCAGTTGTGACGGAACTACCATTGTTCTCTTGAATGAGAACAACCGTGGCGACCCCGCCAAGGATGAGGAGGAGCAGAAAGAAGATTATCTTATAAAGTACCCTGGTGTCTTTCACGTCTTCATCAAAACTCGAGTTCGAGTCGTGAGACTCTGGAAAACCAAGAAGAATATATAATAAATGGGTCCCAAATGGTCAATTAGCTCTTTAACTGCTTCAAGAGAGTTAATAAAATACACGAGGGAATTCCCATTGTTTGAGCTTACCCCTTCTCTGAGGGAACTCGTCCTCTTCCTCGAAATCATAGTTGGGTTGTTGGACGAAGGCGGATCGCTCCTCCTCGTACTCTTCCGCCCGCAGACTCTCGATTTGAGCTAATGAACCAACAATAGGTTAATTGGCCTTTGATATTAATTAATAATATTCAAAATACCCTTCTTTTTCTTCTTATTACGTCTTCTATTCACTTCAGACATTTTTATAATGCTAAAATTAGCTTTTCATCCCGGGACTCCGAGTCGGTTTCTTGGCAGGAGATCAAGGAACTCAGATGTGCCGAGTCTCATCTTCCCCGAGCGAGAAGGGAAGAAGAAAAGCTTCTGATCCGAATTCACAGTTCGCATCATCTCTCTTTTCCACATCACAAAAGCCTCTAATTCCCGACTTCGGATTCCGACACTCGACTGGTGGCTTGGCTTAACATTAGGGATCTCAGCCACCTAATGTTCTCGCCATGTAGAATTGGGCAAACAGGATTATTATTACCCCATTCGACCTTCTTTATTGCCACGTTTGTCGTAAAACTCGGAAGAATGTGACTTCCTCACTTTTGCCTCTTTATACGAACCGGACCGTTTTCTTAGTACCTTTAGTTCATTTCATAAAGATTCCTCGCATACCTATTTGACTTTCAATGTTTTAATCCCATTCTCATATTTGATCTTAATTTCTCAATGTTATTTTTAATATCCATTAATTTTCTATTCATTTTTATTATAAATATTGTAATTATTTAAATGAAAATGCATTTGGATAGTTTCAAGAAAAGGCTTTTCCTGATTTAAAAGGTAAGAACAGTTCAGTTGGTAAAAGAATTGTAAAAAATCTCGATTTTTAAGAGAAACTTTATTAAGCTAAAAGCCTCTGGGAAAATTGGAAGTGGTTTTTTAAATTAAAGTTTAGTTAAACTTGACCCAATATTTAAAACAGATAGTATAATAATAAACAAAATGAAATAGTTGAACCAATTCGGTTTCTTTTGATGGGAAACATGTGCTTGGTATTCAAAGCTTCAAATCCGCACGTCAATGAATGAGCTTATAAATAGGCTTTTATGACTAAACTTGACATTGGTCCTTTGACTCCTTTGGTCTTCATGTGTTCCAACTTTTCTTTCAATGCCATTTTGAATATCACGAGGCTTTGAGCCTTTTGTGGCTCAATTCCATGATCAATGAAAGAAAATTGTGTAGAGAATGAGAAATTATCAGCTCGGAAGGTTCATTAAATAATTACTTATGGATGACCTTTATAACTTTTCTTCAATACTCTCTATAATAGCATGGAAAATATGAAATTGATTGAACTCTGAACTTTTGTGTCGGAATTGGCCTTTCCTACCACTTTAACTTTAATCTGCTCTATAAAGTCTTTAATTCCATTTCAATGAAACTTCTTTGAATATTTCTAATCAAATGCGAATTACAGAAGGCTTTTTATATTTACTCAACTAGTCAAACCTGACACGCTTGATTCAATTATATTATACACTATAATGAGAATGAAAAATGACAAAGCTTTACTTAAGACTAATCAATCATGTTCATGTGTTTATTTGTTAGTTTAAAGAGTTTGAATATAATGAGCGTATATTAAATTTATTCTTATTAAAAAAGAGACATCATAATATGGAAGATGAACGAGGAGAATGGCATTGAGAACTTTTAATATTTTTCCATGATCTTTTCCTTAGTAGAAGGCCCTTGGAGTCCATGATGAATTAGATGGCTAATGCGGAGGATGGTGAATTGAAGTAAACTGCGACTCGGTTCGCAATCGACTATTGTGTGAGAACTCGTAAATCCCATTCTCAGTGTTGGGAGTCAATGAGAGAGATGAATGGTAATGAAAGAGATTTGGAATGGTAAGCAGGACCCCCTTGGAGTCCCTGGCTGCTCCCGACTCACAAGAATAAATTATTCTCACCATCAAGTAAATGATCACGAGGTGATTTATTAGAAAAACACTGGCGCTAATATATTTATATAATTCATATCATCATTAAATAAGTATTTTGTCCGCACACGAAAAGCATACATCTCTCACGATCTCACACAAGCATTCATCCAGAGTGTATTCATTATTAAATTAAATTAATAGCAACACTAGAGGGTTTCATTGTTAAAGGAATGTCTTCTTCGCCTTTGGTCCGATGAATGACAAGAGAACAGGTAGGAAGATGAGACCGTGAGCGGCCCCAAACAGGACGATCCCGAGGTACATTTTGAAATAGAAAACTCGGAAGATCTGACTCTTGGCAAAGCCGAGGACGACGATTCCTCCGAACTTTGTGAGTGTAATTCCGCTCAGGACTGAACTTCCCATGTTCACAAGGGCGTCCCGCGCCCTGGCAATCTTCGTCTTCTCTTTGGACACCGTGAAGGCGTGCACGATGTGAGTGTTAAACTCCACTGCGATACCCACCGCCTAAAATTCCAAATCAAAATATTCATTTATTCATCTTGAACATATTTGAAATCATCGTTGTGAAAATATGTAAATATTCAACGTGGACTTACCATGACGAGATTGACAAGACTCACGGCGTTGAGGGAAATGTTCCAGAAGTACATAAGGCCTCCCAAGTCAACGACAATCATGAGAATCGTTCCGAGAACGATGATACTCGAATGAAAGTCGAAGCCTGTCAGGAGGAACGTTACAACAAAAATGGCAGCGAAACTAATCGCCATTGATCTCAATGTGTCTTCCCACATTGTCAGGTACTGTTCATAAAATACATAGAAGATACTATAAGGGTAAACTTCGTGGCGCTCGTTGGTTCCGTCTGAAAAAAGGGAATATGTTTTAATTACAAGTTCAATGTAAATAATAAATGAGAGGCTAGTTATTCAACAAACTTCATAACACGAAGGTCAGAATTTATTAAATCGTGACAAACACATTCGCATGCACTCGGCTTCCTCAAATAAAACATACCATGCCGAAATAATGAAAATCAATTAATGACTGAAAATGGATATTAAAAGAACTTACTGTTGAGCTCATCAGTAATTTCCTGTGAGAGTTTTCGGGCTTCTCTCATGGCCTCAGTGTAATCTTGACTTGTTTTTAAGATCGTATGATAAGTCATGAAATAACTCGTCGTCGCTTTGCTATATCCCGTCGTTCTGTTCGTCACCGTTCTCACACCCTGACCATACGCTGCATGACCTCCCTTCGGACAAGTCTCAGTCGGGTTGTCCCTCAAGAACCAAGTCAAATACCGCTCAAAGTCATTCGGACTCAGCCGCTCGTCCTCCAACTCAATTCGACACTTCTGGCAAAGTTGCCTAATAATCAATAATTCAAGAGTTACTCCCCATCATTAAATATTTAAGCAAATACACGAGTAAATAACATGCTAAGATTCTAAACTTACGGGTTCTCAACATGGTTCGGACAGAAATCATGAGTTGTGACATTGTATCTACAACACTCCTCGTTCCCGGCCCAATCAATGAAGTCGTCAATCCACGAAGACGTCGGTTTGGCAATGTAAGTCCTATCGGAGATCCGACTCGCTGAAAAGATTCTCGAGACCATGGAGTTTGGATTGTCTCCAGCTCGGACCCTGTCCTGGGTCTCATAGTCCTCGTAGTCATAGCCTGTGTTTTTGATGACGAAGTACACCGGCGGGCCGACGGCCAAATAATTGAACAGGGCTCTGCACATCATAAATATTCAACACCTTTAGCATTAAACTTACAAATAAGTGGGAAAGGAAAGTTATGGGCCTTCCAACAATCCCCCAAACTCTCCACTGCCCAAACATAAACAAAGACTCCCAAATAAGGCCAAACGGACCTGAAGTAGGTGAGAACGTAGGAGTCTTCTGGCATGGAGAGTTCTTGGTCAAGGCCGACGTCAATCCTGGGAAGAACAGCAAACGACACGCAGAACCAAGCAAAGAAAATAATGAGCGTAATGATCCGCACTGGGTACTTAAGGATGAAAGGAGCATAGAGACTCTTGAACATCTTGTAAAGAAGCCCTTCGCTCTGCTTCACTGCCTTCTTCTTCCCCTTAATGCTAAAGATGAACAAAAGATTATACTTAGGACCATACAACTCTCTCCATCATTTCCAAGAACATTCATTAGGAAAAAATAACATTATAATTTTGAGTTATTGTCATTACCAGCAGAGGATATCAAAGCGCGACTCTTCCTGTCTAGCTGTATCAATCGAGAGCAGAGCCACAAAACATGTGATTTGGAGAATAAAGTCGAAGAGAAGGGCCATCCCAGCATAGAAGCTAAAGGCTCGAACTGCAGGCATATCACTCAACCCACCTAAAGAAACCATAGCCATAAATCATCTCTCAATTGCAATTAGCTCCTTGCACTCGTTCTTGAACCCAAGCAATGGGGCCACTTACCAAGGAAGAAACACGTGGCATCAGTGATGGAACTTAGTAGCATGGGTGGAGCAACTTCCCCAATCACGCGCCCAATGTGCTCACTGTGACTTTCCTTAGGGATCTTGGGAGTCCGCTGATAGGTTTGGACCATGATGAAAATATTATCAACTCCGACGGCCAAAACGAGGAAAGGAATAACTTCAATGATAATGAGTGTAGCTGGAACACCGAGGAATCCAAAGAGACCCACGGACGCAGCCACAGACCCAAGCACAATCATGACGCCACCAAGTCCAAGAGTCACTTTGCTGTCAATCTATAGCAAAATAAATCAAATCAAAATATATTAAAGTAAAAAAAATCCAAAGATTCTCAACAAAAACTTAAGATTTATTGTTAAAAAACTAACCAAGAGTCGTGAAAATGAATTAGCATGACCAAGTGCAACGGAAATGTAGAGCAACATGATCACGTATGAAATCACGACGGTTGAGATTTCTCCCTCTGACTCTCTCGCCAACTCGTCTTCAATGGAACGTTCAGAACTGAAGGCGACTTTCATGAAGCTCGGCTTCTTCGTCTTGACCCAATCTTGCATAAAGGCAATATAAGCCGTTTCCCACGCCATGGCCATCTGAGTGTCTTCCTTGTGGTAATGATTGCTAACGACGAAGGTGATGATCGCCGTCGTGGCATCCTGGTACTTCGGATCCTGTCCAATGGACTCTCCAGGTTTAAGGAAACCGCCGAGAACCACAGAGGGATCAATCGGCCCACCATACTCCCCAAGGCAGGAGAGATGAAGAGCTGTGGAGTCTTTCGGGCTGGCTGGATTCCGACTGCAGAACTTGAAATGATCCAAGTAGTTGTCCACAAGGCCGGTGTCATCCTCACGGCTGTGTTCGAGATGGAGCGTTTCTTTGCTTCCTTGCCAATAGCCCACGACGCTGAAGATGGTACAGTTTGTATTGTCTGGGTCAAGGGGCTTGAAGCAAATGTCAGCCAGTGTCTCATTGTGAGCTCCGTGGATCTAAAAAGATTTCATAAGAGGTTCCCCATCAGGGCTTTTGCATTCATGAGGACATTCACGAGGAGAGATTGCAACAAGAGGCTTGAACACAACTTCGGTAATTGCATGAAATTCAAAAGTTAGATTATGTACATCCATTGTCATTCCTCACTCAACATGGCTCGTGAAGTCATACTGAGAGTGAGAGATTTGATAATCAAAAAGGAATACATGGAAAGTCATAATGAAACTCATCATAACAATAAAGAAAAATGAGTCTGAGAACTCTGCTGTTTATCAAATGTCTTTGAAGAAGGGAAGAATAGAAAAAAGTTGTTGTTGGCTCACATTTTTAATTTGTTCTTGAAGATCTATGACGGCTTCGAGGAACTCCATGTTGAAAATGGGGCCAAAAAACTCTAGCCCTGTTCCATCCGGAGTTGTGTGGTTGACCATCCCGAGGCCCTCGGCCGTAATGATGATTTGCTCGGTTCGGTAGAAGGGCTCGAAGCTCTGGTCAAAATGATCCTTTTCCACACGAGATCGGGAGTTGGGGGCAGCCCAGAGTTCCACAGGGTTCGTCGTAATGTCCAAATAAAAAATGCCAGTCGACAAGGCGCAAACCATAATAATTCCAGGTACGAGACACGCGAACGGATGACGAGCACACTCTGTTCAATTATTCATATTATTGAGCTCATCAAGAAAAAACACCCTGACTCATCCAACACGAATAGTTTTAATCCATTGTTACTTAAATTTTATAACATCATAAAGGCCATATCGTTCTCATTTAATCATAGAATCAAATGATTATGTATAACAGCAAACCCTATAATACTATATCAAATTCTACATAAAATATGTACATTTAAATCTATGTAATATTAACATGCAAGTGACTTACATAAAAAAATATATATAATGAACTAAGTGAATTACTTTCGGCGATTCCTCCAAAAAAGGCAGAAATGGCATGTTCAAAACCAGCACCAATTCGTTGCAAACACGTGATTTCCTCTTCCGACTCATCCGACTTGCCTGTAAATGAAATAAACAAAGGAGATGAGTCAAAATGCCCTTTGACCCTACTAGAATCAAATCATCCTGGTAAAGAAAACAAGAGTGAGTAATAGTGTAAATAATAGTGACCGTCCAGTTGGTCATGTGAGTTATTAAAGTAAAAAGATCAACGGCAGTGCAAACACAAAGAACAACGTGTGTTTTGGCTTTTAACGAGAGAAAACACAAAGTTGTGAATTTACAGTTTTCGAGCAGATCTTCTTCTTCCCGAGCAGGCCGAGCAACTTTTCCTTTAAGCCGCAGCGTACAAGAATCAATATTTCAATTCGTCAATCGTCATTTAGTCATTATTCCAAACATTTCAAATATATTTGGTCATATTTGAATTGTAATTGAGAGTCAAGAAAAGGGAATTTTTTCCTCCAACTTACCATCCACTTTGAGGAAGGCCATGAAGAGGATGAGAAGGGTGCCGAGGACGAAGGCGATGCCAGCCACCACGAACATCCCTTCGATTCCAAAGATCTTCCATCCTTCGTCGAGTGGGGGAAGCGGAGGAGCAGCAGGGCAACTCTCTGTGCAATCCACACAGCTGCACACCTTGCTCGAGCCCTAACACACAAACAAATCTTTTAATGACCGACCATTCATCCAGTTTCCCATCAAATCTCAACTAAATAACTTCCCAGACGTTATTCCTCATAGTCTAGGCATACCAGTAGTATCATATAAAATAAATACTACTAGCACCATACTATTCGTATTAAACAACTAAAGATCCAGTTTTTAACAATTTTTAACAAGGCACATGAATGTTTAGCTTTCAAATTGAGTTATTGAGTATATGGCTTGAATAATCAAAATAATCGTAATTACAGCGTATGTGCCTTATAGTTATATTAGCTGTGTTGAACATTTTTATCGACAGTTGATTACCCCCAAAACCCTGCTCTCCTAATTTCCCGTCCTCTCATGTTCAACTTGAGCTCATTTCATTTTAAGGGAGCAAAAAGAAGGAAATTACGGCTACTAAAAACTCCTTTGTTTACATTGGAGAAATGCTGACGATGAAAGGTCTTAACAAGGAACCAGTGTTTTTCACTGTGCTCATCTTGAATGAAACTAGAGGCAAGAGAAGATTGGAATGAATGTATTTGTAAATGCCTACATGCCCACCAGCTAGACATTCTTTCTCTAATTTACCCAGAATTACTCGCTAAAATAGAAAATTGCTAACAATAAAATTAAACACCAGATGGTCATGTAGGCGTTAGGAGATAGTATACTACACATATTGTTAAATATAATGGGATGGTTATGGGTCGGCCGAATGGCTCCCAGAATTCAATGCCTCATTTCATGAGTTGAAGTTGAAGGTTAGAAATTCAAATGACAGAATTATGCAAGAGATAATTTGGGGAACAAAAAAGAGCTGTGAAGAAACGACTGCACAAAAACAAATAGACTAAAGGAGTTGAGACGATGATGATATTTATATTGCGAGTCTGAGCATTTAAAAAGGAATAAATACAACAAGTTGGAATAATAAATGAGTAAATTGCATAGCCAGAGAATGACCAAGCAAATAAATAAATGTGAACATGGATTACTAACCGGCAAAGCTTTAGAGCAATGGATAGTCGAATGATTGAATGGAACAATGTCCGTTTCTCGTTCGCCCAATGATTCGCCGGCTTCGTCGAAGAACAACACATTGTGGGTCTCTTTGTGTTCGTTGATGATCGTCCCATTCTCGTCGACATACCGGTATCTGATGTCAAAGGGAGAGAATCCATTGGACACGCTGCCCATGTAGGTGAACCACTTCTGTGCTGTGCACCGGTAAGCTCCCCAAGGACCGCAGAGGAAGTCCATGGCAGGTCCATTCGTGGAACTCATAATCACATTTTTACAAGAGTCGTACGTCTTTTCCACATGATCAAGATTGATGAACATGTCGAGCTTGTAAACCATCTTATCATCTGCCAAAAAAGTATTAAAGCTTCATTTATAATCACATTCATGGGCCTTCAGGGGAGAGAGAATTGAGCCAAAAAAGTTTTGAAAATGAGAAAATCAATAGTAATTCTTTAGTACATCACTACAAAAAATTGTATATATGTAAGAACATAAGACTAGGTGCTGTTTAAAAGAGCATAATGTTGTATAGTCTTATTCGATTCTAGTTATAGTATTGTCAGGATATTTAATTAGTGATTGACTCATTAATTATTTGAATCTTCCAAGGTCTCTTTACCTGTAGAATTTACATTATGGACGATCTCCGTTGCATTGAGGAACTGATACTGTTTGGGCGAACAAGTGAGGGCACAGAAGGACTGCCTGAAGTTGTAGAAACAGGCGGGACACCGACCGATGATAGTTTGGGGAAGGGCGAGATTCGAGACGAGGTCGATGACTTGGCTCGGAGCACAGCAGAGATTGTTCCCGTAATCTGCAATGAGTTCGGGACAGTAAAGTTGCAAGGTTTGCATGGAGTCCTCGTCAAGCTTTCTCGGCGGCGACGTGTCAGCACATGGGAGCTCATGAGCTGGATCATCGTCCCAATATCCGCATTTGTCATACATCACACATTGTCCTATTTCTTCCGACTGGGCTTGACTCTGGAAAAGAAAAAGTAATTTGGTTTTTATCATTAAGTTCTTCGTAGGGTTAATTATATTTTAACTTTCGTCAACTACTTCTACTCCAATGTTGGGCTTTTTATTTATAACCAACCATATAACCTTTTATTCGTTCTTCCGAAATATTGCATGACATGTTTACTTCATTGCATCATATTATGCATTGACGAATTGCTTTTTATAAAAATAGTAGGCAATAAGAATCGGTTTCGTTTTTTATTTAATGTAAAAATGTATGCCTCTATGTAAAAAGAATAAAATACTTAAATGAAAAATATATTGAGATATACACTTTTACAAACAAATGGTTTCATTCCTTTCATTCATCAATTCATATTTTTCTGACTTTCCCTGATTTAAATCATTGATTAAATGAGGAATTCTTAAAATATTGCAGAATAAATCAGACTAATATTTCATTTAAATTCCTTCTTCGTCAAACATTCGAGGTTCTGCGCAAATCATTGACTAAAATACCATTTAAAGTTATATAATCAATTGACAAATAAATTCATATCTCATGCACACATGGGTGTTAGTGCTGGCCTGCTGGCGTTCATTTGATTACTAAATACTTCCTTTTTTAAATATTTAAAAAGGCTGATACGCTATGCAGAATTTATATAATATTAAACTCAACTGGACACGTGATAAAAAATGAATTTGATAACGTTCCTTCCGATTAAAATGATTGTAACCAAACATCATAAAAGAATTAAGCCCCCAAGCCTCCTGTGAAAAGTTCAATCGAAGGGATGGAAGCCAATTTTACAATTAGCATCAATCCGGTATCCAAATAAAAGTCTCCTTCATTAAATAAGCTTTGAAGTTAAATAAAATTACATGTCAATTAGCATGTCAAAACTAGTAAATCAAATGTGAGTTCGAGGACCAAACCAATGATAATAATAATGAACTCAATGAAGTATATTTAAATTGTCAATTATTACTGACTTTGTATGGAAAGGCTGACTCAAACTCACTAAACTTGCGATAAATTAATGATAAGTTCAAAGTTTGAAATATTCCGTATATTTAATAGCCTTTAATTGAGCCAATGTGCAAGTGTTATTATTTAAGTAGTCGGTATTATTTGCCCATGTTATTATGAATATTGCTCGTGTATGAAACATGAATGGAGTGGTGGAGCCATTGAAAAGTAAATTCCCTCGTGATAAGGAACATCGTACAAAGTTTGAGCACAAAGGCCTGCATGCAGCTACTGGGCCACCGGACACTTCAAATCAATCTATTGATTATGAACCCCAGCAGGTGTAATGATAAGCTCTAATCTCACGGAGCAGGTGTTGAAAGATCGAGCCCTTGTGACCCAAGTTCGGTCCTTGTGACCCGCCTTGGGTCCAAGGAGAGCCTTGGAGCCTTAAAGGAACCCTTCTAAATATGAGCAAAACATCAGATCTGTCAAGGCTGTCTTTGGGTGTCCTACACCTCCGGGACTTTCTTATTGTCGAAATTGTTATCCAATAGGACCCTGACGTCACAAACCAGTTTGGCTAATTTTCCCAACACTCGGTCAATTCACCTCATTTTTTAATCATTTCATTACGAGGGTTTGAACTTGCAGTTGCAGCAAGAGGTTAACTTGAATTCTCCCATTCAATCCGTCCTATTTCCCCGGTCCGGGTGAGGAATAAGAAAAAGGAGTCGATGAAAGTCTGCAGCAATGACGTCAGCCATGGTTCCTAATCTGCGACTCCCTACACTACTCACACAAACTTTGCTGGCGATCCATGATAAACAGACCAAGAATTCCTGATACAATCACACGAGTTCCATTTTCCACAACAATATTTGCTCAACTCCCCTAATTCTTTTATGTCCTCTGTACATCGGATCATCCCATACGACGAAATTGATGATCCCAATGACTAAGAACTAGGAAATCAAATGCATCAATGCAAATGATTGGAAAAAAAGGTGCAATGAGAATAATCCTTCTGCTCCTTCCTTCACTCCCTTGGTCTCCACGAAAGGTGGAAGCTTTTATGATTAAAGATGTAGGGTCCCCATTAGGTAATCAGAGGGTGGAGAACAATGAATTGATGTGAAAGCTAGTAAGTAACTAAAGGAAAGGTAAAGGTGTCCTCAAATTCCGGCTATAACATCAGAAGGAATCGGCTCAAGGGGAAACAAGTGAGGGAGAGCGGAAAACTCTCTCTGGCCAAAAATTAAAAATAGCAGTGGCAAGATTATTGAAGATTCGGCCAAGGCGACTCCGAACTTAACCTAGGACTAGGAATAAACAAGGGAAACCATACGCCCAGGTGTTCCCTTCCTTCGTCTTATGTTTAGCCCTCTTGGGCTTCAAGACCAACCAGGGACCTTTGGGAACGGGACACACGGGAGATTAAAAAATTGAGCAAATCATTGGCTTACCAGTCGGAAATAGGCGAATATTAGTAGTAAGAGGAACCTCCACGCCATTTGATCACAATATGAGGACAGGATGAAGAAGATGAGGGCTAAAAACTATTTAAAAAAATACTAAATGGAGCTCGAGGAACCGACGGCTCCCTCCTTGACTCTTCGAGGAATACTCACGAATGAAACGGAAATGAGGAAAGATGGTTATTTTATGTAGGGGTGACGTCAGCCAGAGTTGCCACGTTCAAGTTCATCCACTTTTTGAACAAATCCATACAGACGTCCACTCACCTGCCTACTGCGAACCTACACACACACCTTCGACCCAACCATGCTCGCCCATCATCATCACATCATCGAGTCCTTTATTATGCCTTATGCCCAAATAAATACAGCGTATTTTATTCAAAGGTAAGAGCAATCATGCAATTTTGATTCGTTTCTTGAGAAGGTTTGTAGAAGGCTCCCTATATGGGAGATTTCTTCTCGGGATTCTCCGGGACGAGGAAGATGAGAACGAAAGGATGAAGATTTGTCCAGAAATGTATGATTTGATGCCGGCGTGATGAATTGGCCAACACGGAAATGAGAAGAGATGAAAGAGATGAGCCGATTGAATAACCTGCCCGAAACATTATGTCATTGAGCGTCCTTGCCGCGGACGCTTCCGGCTGCCCATGGAACCAGAGGTCAACATGTCCGAGTCTCAGAACCAAAAACTCGTTTATTATTACCCAATATATAAAAAGTGTAGAAAAAAAAATAATAAAAGGGAGGGAATTCAAGGGTAGAGAAGGACAATGTTTGGAGATTGCTTCTCTTTCAAGATCTGGTAGTAGGAGTAGATGCAGAGAAGGCAGTAGATCTGTTCAATATAAACAAACACACATTTATTAACATACACACACGCCCAGTTTCCTTTTTTCAACGTGGAAGTAATTCCAAATTATGTCATATTTGAGAATTATTTATGTGGCAAATATTACGTTGTAAGACATCCAGAGCCAGACGCAGAGGGTAACGAAGACGCTCTCGAGCTGGAAAGGAAAAAAGATTGTAGTTGCACTACAAAAGTTGTACTCGTAAGAGGCAGGATGAGGATTCGAGATTCCGGCTCGGACCGCCAAGGACCAGAAAAGAGCCAAACACCTGCTCAATGCCACTTCCCTCATCATGATCATCTCATGTGTACTCGAGGGAGTAGGAAGCCATTTGACCAACACGACCACGATCCTCCCTTCTTCCTCTTCTAAGCGGAAGGAAGGAAGTGAAGTCGATAACTCATCCGTCGACGCTTCAATCGACAACAATGAGAGGCTCCTTTAAAAGAAAGCTTGCGGAGATCACGTCATGACTCCATTACTCTCCTAGGTCTTGAGACGTCCTCCTCAAGCTATGCCACCTTATTAAAATTGCCTCATCTTCATGAGCTCCTCGACTCCTTGGCTTGGAATTAGGACTGAATATACTTTGAATTGTAATTATTTGAATCTACCTAACGAGGCTTTGTTAAGAGTTAACATTCATCATAACTCTCATTTAACATTTTTGAATGGATGTCCACTGACTAACCTTATTTAAATACAAGGGATATTGACTTTTTGTGAATGAGCTTCAAGACATAATACATAATAGATATTATAATTAATATATCCCTGGCAGGTGTTCTATCTCGATTATTCTCTACAACAATTAAAGTATCAACCCAATACGTCCTTCACTCGGATCTGATAATTAGTTTAGATAATTTTTGATATTCCGAATAAGGTATTAATTAGAAGTATTATATGTGAGCTTATAATTCACCTGTTCGCACACAAATTAATATTTAAATATCAATTTTAAATGAAAATGTGGCTCCTGTAAAACGTGATACACACTTTACACACGTCAGAACAAAATGAATAGTGAATCTTGCAGTTTTTAAAACTTACTTTAGTGAGTCAATTTGACTAATTAATTCAACATATAATGAAAATGTGGTATTTGGTGTTTGGCATTGATGTAATATTAGGGGGTCCAATTTCGCTTCTAAGACCGCGGTTCTAAGACCACAAGTATTAAAACCGCACCGCGGTGCATGCAATGTGAATGCAATGCGGTGAAACCGAATTTTTTTTTAAAAAAAGATATGCTTATTTTTCCAAAAAATCCGGGTATTTATAAAAAAAAATTTTTACAAAATGATTACTTTTTCAAAGAGAGGTTATTGTATTTGCGTTCTTACTGTAAGCAACAAATGTTATGTATAAATTGAGATTAAAATTTAATTTACTCAACTAAAATCATTTTTATTTAATGTTTTTAGAATTTATTATTATTTTATTTATTTAAAATGTATTAATTAGAACAATAATATTCTTTTTAATGTTTAAATAAACAATATAAAAATGATAAATGAAATTTTATATTTAAATAAAATATGTTTTTTAAAGTGCTGTCTTAAAATCGCGGTTTTATCTCGAAAGCCGCGGTTTTCCCTGTAACCGCGGCTTTGAGATTTTGCGCTAACTTAACTTTAACACTTAACTGCGATGATTAATTTGTTTAATTAATAAACTCCGTTTAATATTTAGTATATGATAAAATTACGCTGAGTATATTGGAAAAATAGTTAAAAATAAAGTCTTTATAGCCAGTTAAGTCAGTCAATAAAAATTATTAAATAAAAAACAAAATTAATTAGTATAATAGGAATTAGATTATTAATTATATCATTTTTCCAAACTATCTTTTTTCCCCTATTTCCGTCAACGGTACATATTACTTATTAAAATATTACGTATTTATATAAATATTTTACACAGTAGAATTGAATTGTATTTTATGTTTTTAATTACGATGAGCTTTTATTCATAATTTTATTGTAGGTTTCTAACTAATAAATCTAATATTAAAAACACCAGTTTTTTATGATTTTGTAATTTAAAAAATAAATTGTAATATTAAGATTTTATGATACTGAAATTATTATAATCTCTCCTACTAAATTATTCATAATCATAAACTATAAATATGCATATAAAATATTTATAAATATTGTATCAAACGCCATAAAAATACATTGTGACTTTTATCATTTGGATGTTGGCAATTGTTAGGATAAAAATTATGTGCATGAGCATGAGCAGATGTTTGTTGTTTGAAAGAGTTAGCAAGATAGATAAATATTAATATGTCTCTTACGTGTGGGATCATTCGGTCCATTGAACTGATTAATTTATTGTTCCAAATCGAAACACTTACATAAATATAATACTTGAAGAGCAGTGAGAATCCGTAAACGAGTTGATAGATGATGACCATGGACATGGCACAAAGCCAAGGGATAATAAGTCCCCGATTCTCGATCCGAACTCCACGATACATGAGAACACTGAAGGTGATGAAGAGGAGGAAGAAGATAATTGACAACGCGCCAACCCATTGAGTCGCTATCAAACAAAGTCATACATTTTATTGGCAATTAAAACTAAATAGACCGAAAATGTGTCAATATCAAGGTATGCAATAGTTTTAGAAAAATAAACAAACTTATTTTAGAAACCTAAAAAACTCGATTTAAAGTTGCCAATTTAAAATCCCATCTATAAAATTTTAACTCTTTTACGATCTTTTGGAATTTCTCACTTGACATGATACTTTTACTTTCATTCCTCTCATTATTTTAACTTTTCATTAATACATTTAATTATTTAAAATGAACCTCAACTTACAATCTCTCAAGTCCGTTTCAAAGTAAGGCATGTAGTGTTGTGAGGATTCACCTCCTGCGACGACATACGAGGTATATGCAATGATGACGATTGACATCATCTGAAAAATGAATAGAACACGAGGAATGTCAATTAGTGATTTGAAGGGTGAGGAGAAGGTGACAGTTGGTAGAAGTGCATCTTACAGCAGTGTAGAAGGCAATGGTCGTGGTAGCCACCTTGACATCGTCGTACCAGTAGCAGGGCGTCCAGAAATTTCTAAGGACGACCATTTCGAAGAAGGACGGAAGAAGATTTCAATTCTAATTATTAACAACAATGAAACTCAAAGGTGTGTCGGGAGGATGGAGGGATCCAGGTTGGCTTTTAGTCCCACAACAACCCTCATTGTATTTAAATCCACTTGTGTTCCGGAATCAATCAACCTCGTTCCAGTTAATCTCGCTTTTCCTTGATATATAAAAACAAGTCAAAACAATGATCACAATTACTTCTTTACCTTTCTTTACCTTCTTTTATTCGGTGATTTACTCTGGACGGTTCTCTGTTCTCTGCTGCGCCAGGTCCAGACAAAAACTGTTACATTGCAAATTCTCAACTTACTCCGAACGCTTCAAGAGAAACAAAGGGATTTTCATCTCATTCTCTACGAATTCCGAATTTATTTCTTGTATTGAACATTTAATTGCAAAATAACCCAGCGGTAAATTAATTTGATTATTTTCCTAATTTTATCAAACCTTATATTGTAGTACTTAATTATACAAATACTTTTAATCATTAACATTGGGACTTTTTTGCAAGTATTACCTATATCTTGTTTTTAATAATTATGTGTAGCTTATAGACAAATTATGGATAATGAATGTAAATTATAATTGAAATGCATAATTTATTGAGATAATACTCATTGAAATTGATAATTCTAATAATGTTTGCAGCATCCGTTAATTTTTATTGGAATTCTCTCTAAACAGATGCAGTATCTTCAAGCTGTTACTTTGCTGAATACACTTGTTCCCTATCAAGACTGTGGTTCAACAATACCTTTGACAAAGTTGGAGGTAATACGAGACATTAGTTTTTATGTTTTGATTCTATATGAATAATTAAGCACAATTTTAATAGTTGGGCTTGTGATTAAACTTGACGATAACTATTTATATTAGGTTTATCCCCCATGCGATCCTAACCAATGTGTTGTGACGAGAGGAGAGCCTTCTCTGCTCATTGCTGACTTCATTCCGGATAGTGAAACGAATAATTTGAGAGTTCATGTTCTCCAGATTGATCCTAATTTTCAATTTGAGACAATGCTCTGGCCCGTATGTTCACGAAATTCTTAATATTATAGCATGAAGTTCTCATTTTGATATAGGAATTTGGCGTTTGCAACAAAACTGGGATTGTTTGCCCAACCGAGCCAAGCAGGTACGGAACTATATTTTACTTTTTCCACATAAAATTTTCATCGCAAAGATAATTATTTTAATTATCTAATATCATTTTCCAACAAAAGTTAAAAACTGATTTCCAATTCGTTCTTCTGTAATAAAAGTAAAGCATGCTATTAGTCATTTCACGAGATCTTTTCAGTTATTCGAGTATAAAGATTTACTTTTTATACAAAAACACAACGTAATTTTTTATTTATTATGCTAACTTTAATCGTGAATTAGGATTCTCAAGTAGGCGAAATAGACAATCTACTTACCTATTTCATATTGCGTAGCTTTTTTAGATTCATCCGTACAACTATTCTATTTAACATTATGGAATGTTTATTTATTTAAATAATACAATCAGCTTTTATTGGATTTTTATTGTTTTTTATCTTAAATCATGGAATAAGTGAGTATCTTTCATATTAGAATAATCTTTATTGTTCCAATTTCTCAATAGTTCGATATCATGACACGAATTGAGACTAATTTTGATTTTGGTATATCTTTATTTATCATGCATTTTGGATCAAAAAACTCTTAAGTGAATTGGTGCAATTGCGATAGAATTTCATTGAAAAATTAGACTTATTGTTCAAATACATCTGTAGCCCAAATAAATTTTTAACATTCCACGAATTTTCAATGAACAATTCGATTAAACCTGCAAATCGAATTTAGTAAATTAGCATATACACGAACTTTGAGAATGAATAAGTTATTTAAGTGTCCTAATAAAATTAAGTAGCAAATAAGCAGCAAGTTAAAACTCGAATTTCAAAATTCGCAGTCGCCCACTTAACTTTTAAATAAATGCATATTCAGTGGGTGAACATCTTTTTTATTTATAAGTTATATATTAGATTATATATTACATGCATAAATGCTAATAACAAACGATATTATTCTCATTCTTTGATAACATAAGATATTTTTTAACGTTTTATTACGGTTGTAAAAGCCATCAATTGTTTTATCGTTTGTTAGTCAGGTCATAATAAGCCAATACAACTTTTTTAAATAATTAAAATTGTTTTCCAAACATTCTCAGAATTATTTTGATGAAAGGAACAACAGGTAAATTCACTCAACCTGATGAATTCCCAATTAATCAAAATTGAAAGTAGGAAGTGTGCGAGTTCGAGGAGAAATGCGTTGTAAATAGTTGGCTTACCAAATTTGTCAATTTTTTATCATCAGATTTCGTATAAGGAAAGATTGAAGGATTATAGGTTTCTTTAACGAAGAACGAGAGTAAAAAAGGCCAATGACAATAAAGGGGAATACATAGATCTCCACGACCAGAGTTTCAAATGAAATGTTTAACCCTCTTAACTCCTTGAAGGACGGAGCATGCAGTTCTGAATGGCTCCTTGTCCAACGCGACGCCAGCATTTCAAAGAAAAATTAAAGTAATTTTTATTCTTTTCATGAGAACCAACTGATTAAGTTGAGAATAAAAGAATTAAGACGTATGACCCAGCTGCTTGATATACTTCTAGGAACGCACACTTGCTTATAAATTTAAAAAATATGTTATATAATTACTATTACTGGAATCCTTTGTAAGTGGATCCTGTACAAATTATAGACAAACAAACCAAGTAAACCAATAGTATAAAAAGGATATAATTTTATATGGAGAGAGCATGAGATGTGAACATGAAATTATCATTTTCTTTATAGGTAAAAGTATTTGATGATAACAAGAGACTCCTAATTTGTGCCATCGTTCCAGTCAAAGTGCAATAAAATAGAATTAAAAATTGAAATCAGCCTTTTTTACATTTGCATAATGACAAGACATGAGAGCATGCATATGGATGTAACAGGAAAGTATGTGTATTTTTCTTCATCACATCTATCTTGGATCTTGGCAGAGTCGTGGCAGTGTTCGTGCCTGGTGAGTCTGCTGGTGATCGCGTTGATCTTGTCTCACCCAATGTCTTGTCCAACTTCTCCAACATTCCCCTCGTTTGGAACAATGTTGAGGAGCCAAAAGACCTTTCCTCCCTCTCGAGAACTCTCACACTCTTGAAAAGAAAAATGACCCTATAGTCTTGAGCTACAATCTCATACGCACAAATAAAATATATTTCTTGTTAATTTTATTTTATTGCAACTTGCATTTGCATTACTTTAAAGAGTTTATTTTGTCTTAAAGTTAATTGATGCGTTGAGGCCAAGTTTTTAATAAGAATTAATCATATTTATGAGTTATATACTTTTGTACTAATGTCTTGATAATAAATAGAAGGTAGAAGATTTAAAAGTCAAGCTAACTATTTATTTTATGGTTCAGTCTGCGTTAAGTAAAGAATTTATTCTTGATTAAGTAAGTTATTATATTAATAAAATTTTATTTACCCTACAATGTGGTTGTAAAGATGTAAAAAATTGACATAACATTGCTTTTTCTTTTATTTGACAAAATATCTTTTTTCTTCTCTTTGTCCATAGCTAATGGTATAGCTTATTTATTGCAGAAAAAAATCTCGATCCCCAGATAAGAAACTCTGCAAATTGAAATTGTGAGATTGAGAGTGAGAGGATGACCCTCGGCTGATTGTTTCATTTGACCCCTCAATCCTTATCATTTCCACCTGAGCATGATTGTGAGCATGAATTGAGAGCTGATCTCATATTGAAGATTCCTTTAGTGGAGAGCTTTAAAGATTTGATAGGTATTCTTCTTTATAAACTAATATACAAACATAGCCCTATTGTGTTGAGCTCGAATTCCGAATACATTATTTCCAAGTCTGGAAAGGTCCATTGCGTGAATGTAAACGTATACCAAGTCAAGTTTTCCTGTGCAACGTGCATATAGAAGATACAATGATATCTCGACTTATTCAACCCTTTGAGTTTACATGTTTGTTTTTTGATTGCTTTCGTGGACGGTGATTTGGTTTAAGGGAATCGTCTATATGAGTAGATGAGTCGAGGAGAGAGAGATTCACCCAAAGTGAGTGAGTGAGTGGGAACATGCAACAACGAGGTTCGCTCTCAATTAAAATATTATGTAGATATGCGTCGCTCATTGCGGGACATTGCTCAATAGTGCAGAGCAGACTGTAGGATGCACAATGATGGCTCTGGGCTTTGACATTGCCATTGAGGGTTTTTGCGAACTTGCGTATTGGTGGTCATCTTTGGCTAATTATTTAGGAAGTGGTCCATTTCCTATTGGGTAATTGAGTGAGAGACTCCGCCGTGGAGCTCTTTATCCTTTTCACACGTTATAAAAGAGGTTCCTCATGCAGGTACATTGAGAATTTATAATTCCTTCAGATTCGCGTATATATATTCTACCACCTTGGGTCTTTCGCGAAACAATAAATGGCTTTTAACATGTCAATGCTAATAGCTGGTGGTACACATGCACAACCACCACACATCCTCCCTTGGATTTAATGTGCTTAATTAATGGTTAACTACTTAGCGATGAAAGTCATGCATCCCAATATGTAATGAACATTGACAATACTTTATTTTCCATCGTCTGGAATGCAGAGCGCCCCGTTTTGCCATTCTCGTCCATGCTATTATTATGAGATGTGATGACGCCTTGTTGTTTGCTCTCGCGAGCAGTCTGAATTAAATATAGTCATTAAATCATTAAGCCATCCAGATCCATCCACTATCTTTCACATCAACTGGCACATAATATCACATAATGTCTCCAAAGCCTTTTCCATCATTGGTAATAAAGTTATGAAAATGAGCATTAGAGCGATGAGCCATGAACATTTGCATCAAATTCATATTAACAATTAGCATAAACAAACTGACATTAACATAAATTTATTCTTTATCAGCCAAGAAATCATGAGGACATTTTTTAAATCCTGATGAATAAAAAGAGATATGAACAATAGATAGCTTAATTTGAACAATAGGCCTAATACATCAGAACACCTACACGACGACGAACACGACTAGAGAGATTATTACATTATATCAAAGTCCATTATTTAAACAAAGGAATCTTCATAAATTATTGATACGAAACTCAATTATAAATTGTAATATTCATAAACTCCTAAACTAAAAGGTCTAGATTTATGTTGATGGAACATCAATCGAGAACCTAATGAACTTTTACTATAAGCAAGAACATACAAAAAAGGACAACATCTAAACGAGAATCATATTAAGATATAACTGTTGAAGATAAAATACTAAACTGGGAAACGAAGAGATTTGCTCATCATATTACAACTCACTCAGACTCCCTCTCTAACGAATCACTTTTGAGTTGAGTTAAAAGTCCGCGGTTTTGAGTATCGTTAAAATGTAGAAATACAATTATTTATTCAGTCAATTAGTAAATAATAATAATAATAGTATGTATGTATAAGCGTAGAACACGTTATCACAGACAGTGGCGGCGAGGAGGCGAACGAATTCAGAGTAACAGGGAGCCCCAGACCAGGGGGATAATTGGGAGGAGGACACTCGCAGCAGCGGCAGGAGGCGGTAAAGGCGGATGAGACGGAGGTCGTGGGGGAGCCATCGTTTCAATCGTATTTTCATGGTTGTTATTGTTGTTGTTGTTGTTGTTCTCCTCTCTGGGTTCACCGGAACCCTCAGCGGAGCCTTCATAGCCAATCAGGTCTTCGTCGTCTGTCTCGTCTGAAGAGATGCTATGGGGCGAGAGGGGCGAATGGCCGGATCCAGTCCACGCTTCGTCCGACTGCGACTCGCTGGCTTTCGGCCAATGAGCTGCCAATCGCTGGAATTAAAAAATCATTTATTAATTAGGTTTAAAACCATATTTTAATCAAGGAACATGATTACTGCTCTTGTTGGAAAACTTGAAGTATCGTAAATTAAATGATTAGCATTGTAATTTATACGTTATTTAGCACTTTTAATTACAAATAAGGGACTTAATTTTTCCAATTGGGGTTGATATGAGAAGTTAATCTTTAATGGTAATCATATTGAGAGATTTATCGAGAGGGCTTCTGACTAATCTTCTCTTGACATTGGGCCTTTTCTTGGTGCTCTTATTTATTTTTGAGGAGGAGAGTCTATATTGTCCCTCATTATTCCTGGAAGGAGTCGTCGGAGGACGAGAGAGGAGTCGGAGGGGATTAGGTAAACAGCGGGCTCCTTTTTTATGCCCATGGGATTAGATCGAGGGTGGTCTCCTGACGTCTAAATTCCCTTCTAAGTGGGTCTAGGGTTTTTTTGCTCTCACCTTCCGGATTGACTCTAGCTTGTCTTTCGCCTCGAGAACGAGACCGTTCTGCTGAACCAAGTGCTTCGGGTTGTTCCGCGGCGATGACCAGCTATACGTCGGGCTTTCCCATTCCCCCTAAACACAAAGAAGAACAATGAAGGTTGTAAGAAACCGTCCGTGGAGGTCGTCGGAATGAGGCACAAATTAAGAAATTCCTTCACTTACGATCTCCTCCCCATTGTAGCAGCCGGTCTCGGGGAGCCCTTCGCACTGGAAACATAGATCACTCCGATTACCATTACATACACAACTACCTTGCTCACATCGCATGAACAAATTAGACTCTGATCCACCTAAGTTATATGCTATTATACTCATATTATTCTACTCTATTCTACAGTACCTACTCTATTACTACAGCTCCTACACTACACAGACGGCCAAGACTTTCAAAATTTATTTACTATAATGAAACAGATGAACGCACACACACGGGCCACACAAAAGCACGAGAAGAATTTATGTTGTTGGCCTGTTCCTAATTGCTATTCCGGGATTTAATTACCCATCAAATCAATCAAGGATGAAAGTGGGGCTTATGAGAGGTATCAGCCCACGTCCTTTTACTACTCCCATTAACATACCTTTCTTTGCGGTCCGGTGACTCGGGAGTAAATACACCGCGAACGCACGTTGTTTGGAAAAGGGAAGGAAATGGCCACATTCCTCATCCCTTCCTTTGATGAGCCTTTTGAGGTCCTCGGGAGGAAGAATGGGACGGCGGAGGGTGTTGAAAAGAGAGGAATTGGTTATGAATCTGCAATTGTGGGGATCCTTTGAGCCTCGCTCGAGTGTGTGTGTTCATCCGAGGAACGCATTTGGGAAAAGCATTCTAGTTGTATGTGGAGCAAAGAAAGGGCTCTTACCGAGGAATCGATCCAAGAGAGGGGCTGCCTCCATTCATTGAGTACTCCCAGGGACCAGCCGTTCTTCTTGCACATCCCCTAAAGGCACATTCCTTAGCACCCGACCTTCGTCCTCCGCATTCCTCTCGGGGGGCCTTACCTGCATGCTCAGCATCCGGAGCCCCGTGGCCACCGAGGCCGTCGCCTGCTTCCACGGTGACTCGAGAGCGGAGTAGAGTCCGATGAAACAACCCCGAAGACTTTTTTGGCAATACCCGCGGCACGGCTCGGCCGTCGAGTTATACTGGCACGCAGCACAGGTGAAGGTCTGGACGAGCCGGAGTCGACACTCCGCATCGCTCGTATTCCAAATCAGAGTCGGCCAGTCGAGGGCCAACTCCGAGATGGACATCAGCGTATCTTCATACAAGTCGCCCTCGCACTTGTCAGCTGCAAAAAACACGGAGATGTGAGCATGTGAAGGGTCAAGTTATAATAGATGAAAATTTAATTTGTATAAAGCCTTAATTTATTATAAAAGTGTGGTATATGATAATATGCATAATAAGAGTCTTTAATAATGAAATAGTGATAATTGATAATCATGTTATGAATATTAGAAGGAAGGAAAAGAAATTCCTTTATGGAAGATCGAGGATGAAAAAGACAAAAAGAAAAGTCGTAACGAGAATCTCTTTATAAGCCATCTCTCTCTACTATTATGAATATTTTCCCCTAATGTTATTATGTCAGAGATGAAGTTTTACAAGTAATGAGTGCCATTGGAGGACGAGGAAAAAAACTCGTGAGAAATATGAGGAAAGTCGTAAAAACCAGAAGGGCTGGTGCTCCTACCCACTATTTACTACTATATTACTATCTTACAATGTACAACATCCAGTTTCAATAAATCATTTCCTAATCGTTGAAATAAAGTCAAAGGAGTGTGTTGTCTGTGTGTTATAGGCAAACTTGTGTTCTCTGCCCTTCAAGACTCGTCTTATTATGATGGAGAAAAATACAATTGAGAATCTCGATGGGGAAAGTCGACTGCTCTTTTAACCTTTTTAAGAAGGAGAATTCTCCGTCTTGTTCGGAGTGGATTGAAAGGACTTGGAGGAGTCTTGAAGACCTTTATGAGTGTATGCACAGTGTCCACTTGATGAGTCTTGTCGAGTTTTGGATGCCGAGGATTTTGGTTCTTGTGAGTAATGGAGTGTTGTGAATTCTTGGAATAAAACGTGGATAAATTGGAGACTCGGGCGTGGAATTTGGGGAAGGGATGTGAAGTCGGGTTATCAGAGGAGGAATGCGAGCTGGGAGGGCGGCCGAGTTCCGAGCCGTGGGAAGGAACGAAGGAATGCGTCTCACCTCGTAGTTCGGCCTCGGTGGCTCGAAGCCGTTCCTCCATGCTCCGGACCTTCCCCAGGAAGGGGGACAGGGCCCGGTTGAAGCCGTAACGCTCGAGTCCCTGCCACCCGCGACAGCATTCTGGACCCTCCGAGTTCCCGAGATGACAGAAGCCTGGAGGAGAAGGTGGTGAGGAACGGAGCGGGAGGGGAAAGTATGCTGGGTGTCCTACCGTCGGTGGTGAGACCGACTGTGGTGAGGTTCCCGAACCTCCGCGGGACGGAACAGGGGTCGGAGGATCCGGACGACGAGAGGAGGAGAGAGAAGGTCAGAGTAAGTAAGGTCAGCATGGCAGTTGGGTTCTAACTGAGCTGGGAAGGATGCTGGCTGGTGCTCCTCCGCCCACCGTTCCACATTCCACCCTGCGCCCCTACAGGTGCGATTCACCCTACCCCCTGACATCCTAATCAGCCCTAATCAGAGACACGTTTGACACAAAGAGAGCTTTATTGGTCAGTAGACAATGCCGTCCGCGATGAACTTCTCCAGCCACGTTGCAGAGGGGTTGTGGAGCGACCTGGCTGGTCGAGACCTCGAGTTCGTCGTCGGCGTGAAGGACGGGAACATCTGCGGCATGTACTGGGACGCGAGGGCGAAGAGGGAGAAGGCCGGGACGAAGAAGGAGAGATTCACCGACCGCGGGGAGGCCTCGGAGCTCCTCAGCTTCGGAGCCGAGGTGAGGTCGAGGACTGTCAACAAACAAACAAGGATTAAACCACCATGTTCTCTGCCTCCACACTTTTGCCAAACCCCCTCAAATACATACAGCTTTTGCAAACCCGGGAGTTTGCAAATTTGAATTTTGCAAAGATGCCATTAATATTGCCAATATAGTATGATTTCTTACCATTCGGGGAATTCCCGGGCATCCCGAGGGCAAGGATGACGAGGGAGGCGGTTAGAGAGCAAAGGAGTGTCAGCTTCATGGCTTCGGCCGAGTAAACTGCCGAAGATCCTCCGTGACTATTTATATAGCTTTTTTGTAGGGCAGTTGTTGCTGAAAACCGTTAGTCTATTTTTAGCATATGGGAGATCCTACTGACCTAATAGGAAGTCACCCTAGGCTCATCATCATCTTGTCCTTTGTCCATAAGATTGGGCAGGTAAGCGGCAGCAGCCCGCTTTCTTTCCTCTCCATTCAATTCCTCATCGGCACAAGAGGCGAAATAGGCCCAACTCCTTGGCACCATTCAATTCAACTCAGGCTATTTGTGGAGATCCGTCTGTTCCCAAAGCCTCTGAGACCAGCGAAGGTGAAGAGTGACGAGGGAGGAATATGGATTAGTGGAGTGCACGGAAGGATGCGGATCCTCACACTTTTACTCCTTTGATTCTCACATCAATCAGCCGAAGTTCATCCCAGAACTTAACGACTCTCTTCTGTGGACCCAACGAGGAGTTATGGATAAATAATTTACAGCTGACATAATCATCCTTTTGCCCTCAACTCGTCTTCAATCGCTCCCACCACTCCTCCGCTCATCTCCACTCATCCTGGATAGAGATGAACATAGCAGATGAGGATCTCGCGAATGAGCTCATCCTCGTCTCCAGCAGAGCCATTCTAATTAATCACGATTAATGCGAACTCGACAATTTATTAATTGCTCGCCGACCCGCGGACCCTTCAGACTCCCTCAGACGACCATGAATATTTATCCACCCCCTCATGTGCCGAGCTTATCCTTAACCAAACACACATCTCAAAGCGTGAATGAGCACAGAGTCCAACCAAGATTCACAATAAATACTATATGCTTTACTATGCATCTTTATCAAATCAACAAAAGAACAAGGGAGAGATTATTTCATATTTTATTACTCATGTGGGGAGGGCGAGGTGGAATTGGCGTTGTTGTGTCCAAAGTTCCGGAGTCAGAGCGCCAAAGGATCGTGGGAACATTGGCGAAAGGACGAAGCGAATCCAAAGGAATTTGAATCGAATAATGAAGATATGGGAGCAATGGAAGGAGCTCCGAACCCGCCACTTTATGACTCTCTTAATAATGGAGAGGCGGATCCAGTTGATTGATGGAGTAATGGCTATCTTATCAATAAGGTTGAGCAGATCTCATCGTCGGAAATTTCCTTATCGTGGCTTTTTATACTCCTCCTCTCCCTATCTCTCTCCATAATGAGGTGAAGCGATTGGAGTGACGGAGGAGCCCCGCACCCCTCCGCCAAATAAAACAATACATTCCCTCCTCAGACTCCTCACCCAGCCCATTTGCATTCAATGAAGATATCGCTGGATTAAAATTCGAACCTCACGACATGACTCTCCTTCACATCAACTCAGCTCAGATCCCAAGAGGACAAATACATGTGAGAGGAGGACGGATGACTCTGTCGGCTCAAATTAGTACACCGTGTATATCAAAAGTAGAAAAGGTGAGTTCAAGACGGTTGTTCGCCCTATTCTTATTCATCTTCAACAGTAAAGAGAATACGCAGAGTGTTGGTATGGAAAGAAGGGATAGGAGTCGAAGCACTTCTGTAACAAAGGAATGCCTTTACTTTTATGATCAATTAGTTGGAGGACGAGTCGTCGAATGACATGGGACGAAGTGAATGGATTGGGCAAGAGCCAAGTTACTCTCTTACAAGACTCTCGTTCGACTCCCTTGTGATGTGCTACACAATAGTATACGGTCTAATAGTGTATGCACTACACTTCGGACCAGATCCAGAATTTTTTTCATGCAATCTACTACTGAAAGCAACAAAGCGTCTCATTTCATCCGGATCTTTTAGAATTGCTTCTCAAGGACCTTTAACAACCACCTGTAAACATCGTTGATGATCTTAAATCGCGAGTCAGGTTCAATTCGCCACTGTGGATAAAAATGTTAAGTGTTTCACTTTTCACACATCCTGCTGGCATCCTATTACAAAGAATTCACTTTTGCATTGTGCCAGTCCAGCTAGTCAGCTAACTTCACAAACTTGTACATTTGCCATTTGCTCCTCTTGGTTGTAGGTACTTGTGTATAAAGAAGATAAATAATAAAAGAATAAAAGAACGTCAGACGGAAGTAGCAGCAAGTCTCATAATGATAAAATAATATGCCATTTCCCTACCACTCTTATCATAAATGCAATTTTTTGAGAAAAAGTTGAAAGCACGAAGAAATGCTCAAGCAGAGACATTACGAGCTTAAAAGCTCTTCAATGATAAGAAAATGATCGACTTTGTAAATGTGGTCGTGGATTTGAGAGGTTGCGGATCCGTGTCGAGGAGGATTTGACCTAGACCTAGGAAAAAGCCCAGTGTCGGCCCCCGAGAGGAGCAAGAGAGGGCCAATCTATTCCTGACAGCCACCTTCCTTCCTAATCCGCCTCCATTTACTACTCAATTTACCTTTTCTTTTCTCAAGGAAAATATTTGGTTGCCCCTCCGCCAGACGAATCTCTCGTCACCACTCGACCATTTGTAAATAAATGGATCAATGGATGAAGAAGAACGACAGCGACAATGGGCCGAACCCCAAATCCTCCCTCTCAATTTGGTCAAGGAATGTCAGGTTGGGTGAATAGGAGAGATAAAGGAATAGCTGACGGAGATACACACGTCTTGACAATCGCTCTATACTACTTGGGGATTCTAGAGTAGCTAAAGGAAGAGTGTAGGGGAGGAATACGGAGAATTTGTTACAAGAATTTGTGAAAGCACACGATCAACTATTACTTACTAATAATATTACCTTTTACCAAGCTTGGTATAAAAGGTTATACGAGCAAGGTATGATAAAAGCTTAAATCCTTATTGGTTCACATATCTTATTGGGTTTAAAGGTGAGGAACATATGAAGGGATTAGGAGGCGAGAAAGAGAGAAATCCGCATGAGAGATTCCACAAATCTCCTTCTCGGCGCAGCGGCCTCAATTAGAGTCATTAAGCTATGCCAACTTAATGTTCGTACGTACCTGCCTTGCATTTGGAATAATGAATTGGCCAATTCACAATTCGGAGGATATGGAACCTGTTCCAAGTGAGAAGCTTTGCTCTTGCGACTCGCGCGAACCGACTTGACCTTCGTTCTTGGGATGTGTAGCAGCTAGCGAGGAATTGAGAGTGAAGATGCAGAAAATGCAATGTACTTAATATTTCGAGATCCTCGCCTTGAGGAGATGCCAAAAAACTCAGACATTTCAAACAATTTCGAGAGGAGGAGGAAAGTCTTATTTATATACTTGTGTATAAACTGTTCATAAAGCCAGATGGCTTCCCCACTAAATCATTGTTAAGGTTAAGAAATCGTTGAGAGTAAATCCTCGGGAATCCAATTTTGATCATTGGGATCCTTGGATATGACGAAGGAAGTGTGGGAGTTCACGAGCTTGTCTCAAAAGCGATGAGATGATCTTGGCCGTGGCCCCGATGACGATCAACTCCCCCGAGACACTTTCAAGATTGGTAAACGTTAACCCGGCTCTGTACAACATTTTTACAAACATTAAAAAAATCTCGAACTTCATGTCTCATCATAATCCCGTGAAGATTGACATTGCTAATAACCTTTTCCTTAAAAATCAATTCTCAATTCCTCAAAAGCAGTATTTGCAGGGAATTTTGAGATTTATAAACAATTAGTCTGTTGATCCATATGAATCCTCCGAAAGCTTGGAAAGTCCTGGTGCTCAATACCGCCGAGTCGGAGTGTGAATAAAAACTTTGGGTAAATCGTCCAAGTCTCCTGGTGACATCGGGAAGCCCTCAAGTAGTGCTAACGGATCCAGGTAAGTTGTAGAGCAAAGCGGAGGGGCTCAAAGGGTTTATGAGATTTACGACCTCTGGATAAAGTCGAATAGAGTGGAGTCGTTCGCATCGAAGGGGAGCTCATAGTCACTCCTCGCGACCTTGAGTGCCTTATTCCCAATTGACCATCATGAAGGAGCCGATGGCTGTGAGGACGACAAAGCCGTAGCCACTCGGGATGATAAAAGGCTTTGATCCGCCGAACAGCCAAGAGCCGACGGAGAAGAAGCCCACCTTCCTTATTCCTCCTTCCCACACGACGATGCTCCTCACTGCCAAACGTTCATTCAACTTCGAATTTGAACAAGAGCATGAGAGAGCCAAGAAGACATTCCAAGTCCCTCAATGGGTGACCTACCCTATCGAACTACTTTTATTTTTAGTCCCATGTGACCCCCAGTAAATTCTTATCTGACCCACCCTCTCCGAACTAATTGAGCTAATAGTGAAAACTTCCTTAAACACATATTTAAGACTCTCTTGCCTACTCTCGTATTTCTTTCGTGTCGTAAATGTCCCTTTGGAATGCCATTCCTCTCGCAATCCCTTTTCTCAAGCTATTTCCCCTCCTTCGTTTGACTCGGCAAACCCAAAGTCCCAAACACTCAACAAACATCAACTCCCTAATTTGTTGTGGAATTAATTGTCATTTTGATTTCAACGCCCTCAGCTACACTCTCAGCTTAATTTCGTTCACCTATGAACCAATTGCATGATTAGACCTAACACATTTGAATCATGTTAATTAAATAATATTTTGAGTATATCGAGTTTAGTTTAATAAAATCAAGGATTTGAAAAGAAATTCTGATTTTTGAATATTTGATGAAAGAATTTGGAGCATTCTTTTATTAATTCTTACAATATTAGGGAAAAGGTAAAACATCCCTTCGGCTCAATGTTCTAAACGAACGATTCCCAAAATAATTGAATTGGCCTGAGGGAAATTTGGGCCTCAAAGAACTTTCTTTTCTCCATTTTCATTATTTTACCTGTAAGTTTTGAAACGTTGAGACGAAGGAAGAGAACCCTCAATATACTCACCCCTAGTTATTCATTGGGGATTGAACCTTACTATTATTCAACTTAACCTTTTCACATCTTATAAACAATGGCTTTATAAGCATGTTTCTTCGACACAATGGTGGCTCTAAAGATTTACTCCCTTTTATTAAGGTACCGTAACTAATCGGAGGCTTAATAATTGTCTAGGACTTGTGACATACGTAACTGCATTGCAACAAGCGATTTTACACTCCAACAACTAAAACATACACATACCTTGGGTTTAAAGGGTTTATCCGATTTATCCTCACACTCATATTCAATTATTGCAAGCTTAACAAAATATTTGTTGTATAACTTTTTAAAATAGAGTATTTGACCCTACGAAGTTACGAACCTCATTGATTTTGAACCAAATGTCTACATTCATGATCAATAAGATACATAATGAGTACTCATACTTGTAAGAGCTCTATTTCAATGGTCTATTCTAATATGTAGGTAGTCTGACAAGAAGTGGATTTTAATACATACGTGCAAAGGCTAAGATAAATGATAACATGAGTGTATAATTTTAATAAAATAATAATGTATATTTTCATATTATTATAGAAATTTATTTTTTATTTGTTAAGGCATCTGATAAAAACTGCATGGCGTTTTCGAGACCTTCTCCTTTTATCGCTGATGTTTTAAAAATTTGGAATGTCCGGTTCCTGAATTATCAAATATTTAAATTGTATTTTTCTTTTATATAAAAATCATTAAAAAAAATATTATGTAAGTTTTAAAAATCTAAATTTTTAAAAAATTTTTATGATTGACTGAAATTTTGTCGAACCTTAATTCGTCTAAACCCAGTGCTTTGTGAATTTCAGGAACAGACATTGCTCCTAGACATATATTCAATTAAAATTTCAAAATTAATATTACAGAAGCAAATACATTTGCCTATTTTATTTATCTTGAGTCTATTATTTCTTTGTCGCAACAAAACATTATAAATATATAATTGAAAAATTTAAAAAATTGGCATCAAACCTTCCATGTCTTGCTTATTCGCCAAAACGACTAAGATGGCATTTCTGAGTTCATCTTCCTATAAAATATTTATAAATTATAATTACAATATATATTTGAACAAGAAAATAATATAGTAAGTGAGTTATTTTAATAATACTTAAATATTTTTCTTGTATTGTAAGTGTAACAAATTCTTTCATTAATTCTTCATATTCAAAGTGTTGGACAATTAATAGCAAGCTACATGACTTAACGGAATTCAATTCCTAGCAAATAATTACTATAAAATATCGAGGGTAAAAATGAGATTACTTGTAGCATTTGAACAAGTTCAGATTTAGAAACCGCAATGCGGTCTCGATCTGCTGAGTCAACCACATATAAAATAGCATCGGTATTAGCGTAGTAGCATCTCCAATAAGGCCGTATGGATGTCTGCCCTCCCAAATCCCAGACTTGAAATGTCAAATTCTTGTACGTCACTTGCTCCACATTGAACCCAATTGTAGGAATCGTAGAACTAATAATATTTGAAAACATTAATTGAATTATCACCTTTTCGCTCATCTTTACATTTAAAATTAAATAATAAATGCGTATTTTTGAAAGTTTGAGCTTACACAACTTCTCCAACTTGCAGCCTGTAAAATAAGAAAACGACAAATCAACGACAGTTTATGTAAATAGTATTCATTTGGGGAACAAGTCTCGAATATGTAGCCCAACGAAATTAAATATAAGGTGAGTGTCTAATTCGAGTGTGTTGAGTCAGTTTGCGTCGCTCTCATAAAATGACAAAGTTAGCGAAATTTAAAGTTACGATATTTCAATACAAAAAAAATGAAAAAAAGCATGCAAAAGCAAGATAAAAGCTAAGATAAATTAAAATTCAAACCTAACCTAACCTAATAAAAGTAAGTAAAGAATTAAAGAATCTGTGAGAATTAACTTGGGAAAATTGGAATGAGAGAATGAGCAACGAGAAAGAATGAAAAATAATGAAATAATGAGAAGAAATTGGTCGCGCTAACGCGCGACCAATGTAAAATGCCTTTTAACTTAAAATGCTGCTAACTTTGTCATTTTATAAGAGCGACGCAAACTAACTTCAGATTCGTAATCAGTACACTCGAATTAGTTAAAAAACACTCATCTTATATTTAATTTCGTTGGGCTACATATTCGAGACTTGTACCTTTATTTGGCCTATTTGACAGTTTAATTTTCCTTGAAAGAATTAGATTACCTGTAAAGAATGGTCGTTTTTCCAGCTCCATCCAGGCCGAGAATTAAAATCCTCATTTCCCTCCCCCCTATGACGCTTTTTAAATAAGAGAACAGACCACCTGAAATATAAAAAACGTAACATATTTTGAAAATTAAATGAAAGTCAAAATTTTCTCACCCATGCTTGGAGTTTAGCGGACTAGAAATGAACACGCCGTTGCAAGTTTTACATTACAAGGAAAGACTTTGAACCAAATTCTCAATATACCCCTGTTTACATTTATTTACCCTTTGATCTTATTATCGACACTTACCACAATCATTTTCATCATGTAATAACAGGGTCAACAGGATGTCATATAATAAAACATAGTAATTTTAAGATAAATATTTAACCCCTAGAATATTTACATTTAACTTTAATCCATTAAATAATTAAATATTTAATTTTTTGAAAAGGCAAAAAATTGAGGATTTCATCTTGTATATTAGTATAGTGAAAATAATTATAGAACAAATATACATTAATCGATGAAAAATATTTATTTGCATAATGTAAATGAACACAATTTTCTTAAATAATTTATCACTGTATCTGTATTTAATAGAAAAAAACTTTGCACAAATGGGGAATCAATGTTAAACTTGACGTTTCTTATTAACTTTGTCTTCATTTCTTTTTTGGTCTTGAATGAGAATCATTAAAGTTTGTTATAGTATGAAAAGAAGAATTAAATTATTGATAAAAAATTGATTACTTTGGAAATTAGACTTAACATATAAATACTTCTTACTAAATTGCAGTGTGCAAATTTAGCAAAATATAGAAATCATACGACAAAATTAAGCTATGAAGAAATAAATACTGTATAAATGAGTAAGAAAATGTTGAATTTTAAGTAAATAGGAGCTTTGACATTTGTTCATACAATTAACAATTAACCATAAGTTAATCACATGATCACTAAAAAGGAAAACTTCACTGAATTCCAGAAAATAATTAAATTAAATTACAGTAAGGAATAGGTAAGTATCAAAGACACAAAAAGAGAATTTACTCTTCTTGAAACTCCAATAAGCTTTGTTCAAGCTCAAGGTTTTCCTGAAAAAAAAAAAGATTAAATTTTTTCATTTTATAAATTAAGTATATTCCCGTTCTAGCCAAACGAAAGGATTCCATTTTTACTTACATCATCTTCAAGCTCGTTAGGATTGGGAATATCAATGTTCGGTTGGTTTTCTTCATCCTCATCAGAGAATATATTCTCTTCTTGTGGAGCATTTTCAGGCTGGATGTTATTAAGGTCCACTTTGTTCATCTTTTGAGGATTGAGAACCATTGGAACAAAGCCCTTCTTGGTCAATTTCCCCTTGAGTTTCGTGAGGTGCTTTTTAAGTTCTCGTTTGCAATTTCGAAAATGAATCTGCATAAAAATTTAAAATTTATTTCGAGAGAAATAGTTCTTTCAGGTAGAACTAACTGACAAGATTAGACAAAAGCGATTAAATATTTATTTATTTTTCAATTGACTCAAGATCTTACTATGGCAGAATCACCTTCCATGAACCGTTGGACATTCCAGAGAATAATTTGCGTCATGTATTGGAACTTTTGTAAATCTCCGGGTGAGTTGATTTCTAACATATCGTAAATACAAAACAAATCGCAAACAAACTCATTCTTTAATTCCCCGAATATGAGCTTAAGGGCATTAAACAATATCGCTGGGTGAAATTCCTATAAATTAAATTAAACTCGTCAAATTCACTTATTTAATTCATGAAATGTAGCAAACTATCAATTTATTAATAACTATCAAGAATTTAAAGTTAAAAATGTAATAATAATAATAATTTTGATGTACCTCAAAGTTTTGAGCAAAAATCGGAGCAAGAACATGTGGATGCAATGCCTTTCCAACCAAAATCAACAATTTAATGAAAAAATCCGTCTTGTAATTATCTTGCTTATAAATGGCATTCTTGGCCCTCCAATCTGAATTTTCCACATTTAGCCCTTCCAGGATCGTCTTAAAACTGTCAATAAAAACATAGTTTGAATCTTTATTTAAAAGCATAAAGCATCTCATTCACAAGTTTGAGATAAGTAACCTTTGAATCAAAGCAAGGACCATCTTGTTCGCATGTCCAACACTCTTCCGAACGTAATGAGTGACAAAATTTTCGCACATGATCTTGACTCCAGAAAATTCTAAAATTTGCAATATAAATTTTGTTCATTTTCATTTATTACATGAATGAGATTGAACTAATCATTTAATAAAAATTGTTTGTTTAGTTTACGTTAGTTCAAGCTTTAACAGTGTCAAATAAACAAAGCAGGCAGGGACATTTATTTACCATTATATGGATCGAGCCAGTAAAGAAGAACACCAGAGATGGTTTTCGGTGTCACGAACCGATCACACATGAGCAATTTCATGATGGTTCTTTGAATGAGTTCTTGTCTATCCTTTTTCAACATCTCCTGTCAAATTAACATTTTTATTTGGCTGATTCCACTTTGCAAAATCGGCTGACTCTTTTCTTGTCTTTTCAAGAATATCTAAAAAATTCCTCCGTTTACAATACCCACAATATTTTGAAAACCTAATTTTCTCAGCCCGTCCACTCTGTGAGGTCTAGAACTAAACACAATTCGATAGCTACTTAGAATACGAATATGATAGACATTGAACTTAAACCTCACAAAGTGGACCGGTTGAGAAAATTAAGTTTCCAAAATATCATGGGTATTGTAACGGGGGAATTTTTTTTAAGATATCCTTGAAAAGGCAAGGAAAGAGCGAGAGCCGATTGTGCAAAGTACATGGAACGAGCCATTTACACGCAAACCAATTAAACATCTCAATTAAAACTGTTAAATGACTATTAACTAATACTAGATAATTAGAATTAATAGTCATAAAAATACCTTTGGTGAGCCACCTGCGTGGACTTTTACTTTTGCGGTTTCGTATTTTTTGAGAAGTTTAACGACTTCTTGTTCGACTATCTCTGGAGGATCAATTTCTCCATTTGGCTTCGGATCAAAGGGAAAAACTCGATCTAGGTTAAAAAATGGACTTTGTATTTATACATAAAATATTAACTCCTTTTGAAAAGGAATAAGGTTAAAAAGCAAAATAAAAATAACGATACCATTTTTAGAACGAAAGGCAACGTTCTTATCGACCAATTTAGAAAAGTCAAAATGACACAAAATGTCGCTGATTCCTCTGAAAGCAGAATTCTTGACATTTGCCAAATCATTTTCCACAGCCTTTAGAAATAAAATAAAGTTAAATAAACTCAAATAACTCGCTTGTTGATTAAGCATTAAAGTAAAAACTAAAAAAATTCATAACTGTAAATAAAACATGGATGACACTCCGTGCATAACTTTCATCAAGTAAAGCCATCAAAGTTATTAACTCAATGGTGTAGCAACGAAGCAAACCTTCTTCTCTCTAAAAAAATTTTTAGACTTCACAATACTTTAATATTTATATTTAAAAAACAATAAAAAACTTGAGCAAAAAATATTTAAATAGCTAATATTATGTTTTCTTACGACGAAAAATTGCATTGCATATTTTTCATAAAAGTTTCGAATAATAGGCGGAATTTTATTTCCATAAACGAGAAATGTCTTCATGATGACAATACAACGACAAATCAATGAATTGTCCAATTGGTCCAAAATATTCGACTCCTGAGAATCTTCTGGAGATTTTGACACAGAATTCCTCCTTCCTTCTTCGTTCACACTCACAGGACTCAAAATAATTGAGTTAATTCTTTCATTTATAATTTCCTCATTGTCCCTTTGATCTATGGAAGAATTGGGAATCGAGAGATTTATAGAATGACCATCGGCAATTTTCCAGTCATTCTGGTCTAATTCCTCCATTCTTTTAAGCGGCTCATCTCGGACAGCTTTAAATTTTTTGAGCGTTTCTTTGAGAAGCAACAAGTGATTTTGGCGAGTGACATATTCCTCAGCTGTCTCTCCTCCTTTACCACAATCAAATTGTTGAAGTTTATTGATTTCAAGCATGAGCTTAGCAATCTAAAATATTTAGAGTAAATAGGAATTAAATGCATAAACTCGCAACATAAATTATAAAGGTAAAAAAATTATTCAAGAGAAATAATACTACAAAAAATACAAAAATCAGCATATTACGGCTTCTTTGAGACGAGTTTCAGACAAGATGGGTTTTCTTGCAAAGCTCTGAGAATGAACTGACATTTGACTCGAGAGCATCGACTCGACTTCATTTGGATTTTCATCCAGAATTTCATCGTCTATATTTCCATTTCCATCAAATAAATTTTGAGGAGGTGGAGGTTGAGGGACAAGGAAACAATTATTGTCACCAGGAGGACTCATTGGAACATCAAAGATTTCCAGTGGACGTGGATTGAGAAGATCTGTCAGAACATCAATGATAGTAAACTCAAAATACTTGGGATCGATGAGTTGGAGAGCTTTGACAGCGGAAGCCAACAAAGAAATTTCGTCCATGATTTCGTTTCTCAAGATCTCGATGAGAAATTTCTTGATCTTTTGTCTAAATTAAAAAATAAATATTTTGAGTTAAAAAGTAAGTTATTGGATAAATTAAATATTGTATAGAAATTTATAGATAAAAAATTTAATTCTAAAGCGTTGAGAGTTTCACCGGTTTCCTTCTTCAAAAGTATAAAAGGGAATGAGCTGAAGAGTAATGGCGAGACATTCAACATTAGTTGCTGACTCCTCATATCCATGAAAAGTCGCGTTTTTGTTTTCTTGAACTGCCAATTCAGCGATCCTTAAAATACATAAAATTATGAGATATTTAACTATAAACAGTAAGTTCTGTTTTAAATAATTGTTTGTCGAGTTCTGCATTTACTGTCCGAAATATTCTGGTAATTTTTCTTGAGAAGGAAGAATCAGCCGAAGGGTTGTGTGTTGGTTTTTAAACTTGTAAAGCATAAACATCCAAATGTAGCATTGCTCAATGTCCAATTTGTCAATTGGGACGAGACGATCTTGATTAAGGAATGAAATGTTGGCTTTTTCAAATGTGGCATCACTATCATCACTAAAAAAGAATAATTTTAGTCAAATTTTGTATTAATCTTCTTAAGTCACGAATAGTTAAAATTGTTTAAATTTTGAAACTAGTTTAAACTGATGAGTTGCATTAATAATCTTACATGAAAATCGCATTTAAAATCCTTTTGTAAAGATTGTTTTTATCATTAAATTGAGAAAGTAAAACATCTAATTTCCCTTCAAACTGTTCAACCCAAGACGGAATCAATTCTTGTCGCAAGATATCTGAAAATATAAATTGGAATTTACAATTATTTAATCAAAAATAATAAATAAGGATCGTTAATCGTTAATTTCAACCTGGATGAAGGAGACATTGGTTGAAAATCAATTCAAGATTTCTGATCTTCCCAACTTCTTTCATGTCGCGCTTTGCGAGTGCCTTCATTGCCAAAACTCTCACATCGCCTGACGGATCAAAAAGGGCACGAACGAAAAATTTGGTCTTGGCCGTAACTCTTGAATCCATAATGGAAACAATTTCAGCTCGAATCCCGGAATTCCGTTCATTTCCCATTACACTCTTCAAGTACTTTAAACCTGGAAAATGAATACAAATACTTTGTCAATTTAATGTTATAACAAATTTTAATATATTTAATTGAAAATACTATTTTTATTAAGTTTTTGATATGAATTTTATTACAATCCACTATGCTCGAGTGATCTGAAAAATACTTCAAGCATTTGATAGTGATAATTCGGATCGCAACTATTTCATCCTAAAAATGATTACTTAATTAATGATTATTTAAAATAGATTTGATATTATATTTGACATTGTATCTAAATTTTAACTAACCTCATCCGTACTGAAAATATATTTCAATTTTATCATTCCGCATTAATACGGAATTTACTATGGGAAAAAAATTAACAGTATGGAAGAGGTTAAACTTGAATAGCATACAATGATTCTATTTTTGAGCGCAAGTAGAAGCTTCTCTCGAAGCCCTCGATGATCCCTCCATTGTAAATAAGAAGGATCTTCATGTTTAGCTTCTAAGATGTCATACAAAATTTGCATGATATTCAAACGAACATGTGATCTTCTGTCATTGAGAACCTTTGGAAATTACACAAAATCATTACTGATACGAAATTCATGCTTTATTCTTTCACAGTTACTTAATATTATGTGAATTATTTTATAATGACTCAAGGACGACTTACAAGAGTGATGAGCTGAATAACAGTTATAAAAAATGGTTGACAGTTTTGACCACTTTTGATATTGTTCGGAAGCTTCGTATCAACCATATCATCCACTGTTCCAAGAGCCATTGTGAGTTTTTTGAAAAATGCTAGAATGTTTCGCGAGTGACTCGTTGGGCAAGTGGACTTTTGATCAAAGACTACTAGCATGAGTCTCCAAAAACAAGAGCCAAATTGTGATCGGAACTCTTTTGCCTTCTGCAAGAAAATTTTATTCATTTATTAATTTGGATATCAACCCAAAGACTCATTTTAATGTATTATTATTAACTTTAATTCTGAATAGGCTAATAGATTTGGTGATTAGATACTTTGAGTGTAGTGTATTTTGTAGGGTCGTAAAAGAGCAACTTGACTTTCCTAACAAGTGCTCCATTTTTGGGGGAATATTGGCTCTTGAGTAAACAAATTCTGATTTCACGAAGAAGTTTTGAATTGGAATTTGATGTTGAGTTAATTGAATTTAATGAAATAGTCGTGTCCGCTTCCATATTGAAGGAAAACACGTCGCACAATCACACAATTAATGGAAACTTGAGTCGCAATATGAATCAAAATTAACCTGTTATAAAATATTTGACCAATGCAATAATCCTAAACTCATAAATTAAAGCTTTTATTTTATAACTTAATTACTAGTTAGTTTGACGTTTTGTTAAATTTCCCTAATAATTAATTAAACAAGTTGTTCTTGAAGAAAATGGTAGAGAAATTACTAATTTTTAATTAGCAAATTAGGAGAATGAATTCGTTTTCATTCTTTTCGTCTCTTCATGTCTACAACAGCACGAATCCGCGCCTTTCTTTGACATCTCTCCCCTGCGCAAAATCTCCTATCCAAACGTATTGTTGCGATTCTCTATATAGGTAGCCCTAATGCACTTTGATTCTCATTTTCGACGAACAACGAAACTCTTTGAAATAGGTTGATTCCGATTGTAATTGCTTTTGCAATCAAGATATAGGGAAAAAGTAGATTTGAATGGAAATAAAGGTTTTATAAGATAAATTCTTTCAACCAAATTCTATCTAAAAATCAATCGGAAATAAATTACAGCAAAAATGTTTTGTTTTATTTACTTCAAAAACAATATTTTGTATCTGTCTTATTTATTTATAGCGAAAGTTATTTTAAGTTATTAAAGATGCAGATGTGATTTAATAAGCTAGACATAAATAAGGAAATAGACTTTAATTACTTTTTCATCATTAATAAATTGGTTAGATAGTTAAGATTGTGCTATTCTTATGGATCTTTCCAATTCTTGGAGTTGTCTTTTCCCAAACCCTATCAGCTGAGCAATGTGTTCTTCTTCAGTCTCTTTACTCCTGAGCCGAAATTCGGTTTTGACCCAGTGATCCCACTCAGCCCTCATCTTCACCCCTTGCTCACCATTCTCCCGGTCAATGAGTCTTCCAAGTCTGACATGAATAAAAAGTATTATGATCAAACCCCAAGTCATTTCATTCCAGCGGAAATTAATTTTAATTTATTCACTTGAGATAATTCCGGTAAAGTTTGATGACTTCACTCCTCAGCATGAATCTCTTGAGTGTCAGGAACTCCTGAAATTAAAGGAGATTTAAGAGCTTTTATCGCCAGATAATAAAGATTTCACACGAGAGTTGTTGCGCGAATTTATTACCTTCGCCATTTTCACCAGGTTGGAGGAGCGGGAATGACTTTCCCCACCATGCTTTCCCCTGGATACTCTCGAGACAATTAAATTTTAAAGGCAAAGGGCCATGAAAGCGGAAGTGAGGATGAGTTTAGAGGGTCGTAAAAGAGCGGAATGTTGGGCCCGAAAATTGTATCGGGAGGAGAGCATGCCCGGGAGCCTGCGCCACCCGTGTCCCAGTTCCAACACACCCAACCAACAATGGACAGGGGTAAGTCGTGTATAAATAAAAGATGATCTCTAAAAATAGGATTGTATTAGGCCCCTGCAATGTGGGACTCCAGGCAGACTTTGGCTACCTCTCCGACCCCGACGAGTCCATGGCCCGGAAGCGATTCTCGCGCGAGGATTTTAAGGAGCAATATTGCATCAACCAACGAGCCTTGGATGTTCTCGACAAGTCCCGGTCGACGGTGTCGCTCTTCGGGTGTCTCTCGTCATACCAGGTGAGCCTCTCCCCTCATCCTCAAAAATATTGGACAATAAAGATCCGACTTGTTATGGCGAAGCAGGAAAGCCCATGCAAGAAGCGGGACAACTTCTTCACAAGCTGCTACGGCCGACACCCCAGTGATGAAAACATAAGTCTTCCGCCGAAACGTCGCTGGAGAGATGTAACTTGATTAATTATTCACATAAACCCATTTATCTTGATCTATGCTTTTCAATGAGGGTCTTCACGTGGTTGAGTGTTTTTAATTTTGTCATTTTAATTTTGCTTTAAAGGAATATTGCAGCAGCGGGGACGAAGGGGGGTTCGAGTCGAAACAGCGGCCAAGAAGCGTGGCGGTCAGCCGCGAAAGTCTATACAACGAAGCTAAGAGATTCACATGGAACGAACAGGTTACTCGCGATTTTCCTCTTTACTATATACTTTTTCACGTTGTTAGTAAAAATGAATAATTAATGAACTTGCACTCGAATTTCCTCACAAGATTAGTTCAATCCAATAAAGTTAATCCCAATTTTTCACCAATAAAACTTTTGGCCAACTTTCCTAAACTTTTCACTAAATCAAATTATTAATTTCAAGAGACGTTGTGGGGATTTTAATGCCTTTTGGGCATACTGAGATTTTGGATTGATGTTTAGATGGAACGATACGTGGAGAAAGGGTCTGCTAGTGATTGGAGACGAAGACCAGCAGGACGTTACCCTTCAGCTCCTGTCACAAACATCGAGTCAACGAGAAAACATGTGAGTTTCGACACTGCCATAAGCCGTTCAGCAACGAGTAATTCTTTTGACGAGTTTAAAATTCGACGAGCCAAAGTGCTAGTAGGGGAAGAGCGTCTGCTTGACGGACGTAAAACCCCGGAACTTTTGCCAATTGAAAAGCCAAAAAGGACCCTCAAGAGCCAATCAACCCAAACGGACACTTACATTGTGAGAGCTTCTGGTCCGCCTCCTTATTTAAGTCTCAGTCCACGCACTTCATACAGGGTAAGTTCTTTCTCTCTCATCACCAATCAAACAAATATTTTTTGTCTATCTCAACTTAATGTAGAACATTTAGCTCCTTTCCTCATAGTGAGAGTCTCTAATTTAATCACTCAGAGATTTTTATTCAAAGATAACTCATTAATAACGTGTTAAATTACTTATTGCAGGGAAAGCACATTGATGTATACAAAAATTAATAACTAAATAATACACTTTTGATAAATATAAAATTTTAATTTGGCTTAATGTGTGATTGAATAACATTAGGTGCGAATGGTGTCACAAGGAGCACAGACCAATGGATTTTCTGTTGCTCCCGGAAAGCAACTCAGCACGAGTCTCAAGAACTTTTCAACATCCACGACTCCATCAAGTGCTGGAGAGAGTCTGAGGCCGCTGAAGCCTCGACTCCAAAAGACTCTCTCAGATGGAGAGATTTTGTTGGAGCGGAAAAAGGCCGTCACGACTGCCTTTCTCGACGTGGATCTGGAAAATACCAAGAGCGAGGAGGCACTGGTCAAATACAGGGTCATCGAGGACGAAGAACACAAACTTGACGAAGAAATGTTCCATGAAAAATTTTTATTTGGATACGGCGACAAGGTGAATGCGAACTTTAATTCCACAAAAAATTGTTGCATGTTTCTTGATGTTCAAATCTAAACTTGTTGGTAAATTGAGTAAATATAAAAGTAAAGTCTACATAGTAAACCATTATGCTATACGAAGTATTAAGTACTAGGATATATAACGCTTAATTTTCATTTGTTTATGTTTAATGTGATCGTCGCACGTACACGAGAAGTATACCAAGTAGTAGGCATTTATATTACAAGCTTTTACTTTAATCATGAGAATTTTTTAAAGTAGAATTCCTATTTGTTGTTGTGTTGTAAAAATCATTCTAAATAGGCGAATGTTTTTGTTAAGTTTTCTTTGTTGTGGCGTTAGATTTAATTATGGGTGTTGATAGTATATACATAGTATATGATAATAAAGTAATGTTAGGATTTATCCTTATTTGAATTACGAATTCATTCATGTGTTTTTAGTATTAATAAAGTTTGAGCTGAATGAAACTGTTGATGAAATTAGCTTAATTTTATTTGCCATATTCATTTTATCTGTTCTTTTCCTTTTAGGTTTTTGATTCTCTCGAAGAAAGTTGTCTTTCTTCATCAAGTGGTAGCTATTCGATTTTAGAAGATAGAATTTCACTTCGCCGCTCCCCTGCCATGAATTTTGGTAAGTTCAGGAAGAACAATAAAATAATTACCTTTAAGAAAATTCTTTAAACAATAATATTTGCGAGTACAAGTTAATTAAAAACAAGTATTTTAAATTATGGTATTTTTGAAGTTTCAACACTGCCATCACCACCAGCTGAGTGTTCAGATTTCCTTCCGCCTCCACCTTTACCGCCATTAGAAGACGAGGACGAGCCGTTGTTTGACGAGGAAATCCCTGTGGTTCGCCCACCCGAAGGATGGGCCGATGAGAGTTCAAGTAATGGTCAGCAACCCAAGAAGAAAAAGAAAAAGAAGGCATCAAGGGCCAAGTCAGAAGAGCGAGTGATTCGTTGTCTTTCTGACGCAGCAACTCAGAGCTCCATTAGTCTTCACGCTTCTCTTCATGATCTCTCAACCATTGATGACGATGACTCAGGTAAGACTATTTGATAATCAATACAAGCTAAATAGTTATTTGTTTACTTAATGTTACTTACCTACTCAATGATGAATAAAAAATGATTTTGAATGACGTAGGAATTTACATGGAGCCTTATACGCTTGGCATTTGGATTTACATTGGGGAGAACGAGGAGCTTCTCGTTTGGAAAAAGAAGGAGCTTGAGAGGGTCAACTCTGGCGGCTCAACAGTCTCAGAAAGAGAATTTCGCAAAAAATTCACTGCCTTAACTCATAGGATGGTTCACCGCAAGGCGTCCGGTGAAACTTACAGGCGGCTAGCCAATAATACATTAGGTACACCTGAGTTTAAAACTTTTTTGTTAAATGATTGATTTGATTTAAATGCTTATTGAAGGGTTCATTTTTGTCTGGTCTTTTAGAGATTAACAAGAAGGTGCGGATAAAGAAAGACGGGGAATTTGGATTTCGCATTCATGGGTCTCGACCCGTGGTTGTGTCGGCTGTTGAAAGCGACACACCAGCAGAAGAATCAGGTTTAGAAGTCGGAGATGTCATACTCAGCATCAATGGCGTTTCCGTTCTGGAAGCCTCGCACTCGGATGTGGTCAAGCTGGCTAAAAGTGATCTACTTGAACTTGAATTGGCCAGAACTGCTGATTTGCTCGACGTTGATGATGAGCAAGAGGAGGATATCGAAAATCAAATCTTAAAAGCTGGAAACATTTTTAAGAAAATTGGAGAAGAAGAATGGGTTGAAAGGTTTAAAAATCATAAATATGAAAATTAAACATTCTCCTTAAAAATAAATATTAAATAACTAATCGCAAAATTATGAATCTAGCATTTATCAATGGAGGGTTTAAAAAATAAACAATATTAAATAAAATGTTTGAAAAATAAACAATTTTTTATTTTTACCAGATATTTCGTGCTGAAAGCAGATAATACGATCTACTATTATCGAGACAACGAATCCAAGACTCCTCTTGGGGCTGTGAGCCTCCTGAATGCGAATTTAAAAGTCTTGTCTAACGAAGGAGACGAGTTCATATTTGAGATTACGAAGAATTCTTCTCACTCTATCATTTTGTCCCTGAGGGACGAGAGCGAAATGGATCTTTGGGTCGACTCAATTTCACGCTCGATTCAAAAGGCTTCCCAAGTACATAAAACACTTTCATATGTTTTAATCAGAATTCTGTATAGTTTAGTTGTAAAGATAGACCTTTCCATTTCAAAGGTTTATCTCATTTTCTAATCTGACATTCCTTTTTATAAATATTCATATTGTTTAATAGGATGACAAGTGGGTAGCTCTGAGCGGAAAGTACGTGATGGGGCCGTCACACGCCATTCCGAATTCCGACTGCTTTGGCGTTCTCTCAAAGCTTGGACGGAGGCTCAAAACTTGGACACGCCGGTTCTGTGTCCTCAAAGACGCTTGCATTTACTTCTTCATTTCCGAAGAGGTGCCTTTCAATAAATACTCTCTTTATCATTCTTTTTGGGGGCACTCAAGCAAGTTGATGAATAATTTTAGTCTTGAGTTTGTAAACAAAGATTACTTCTAAACCGTTTGTATTTTTGGGAATTGGAAATCGAGAAAATTAAATGTTTCAATAGAGAATTTTCCTTTGGGTTATCTACAAAAGTTTTTTAGTTAAATTAAGACTTCTTAAAAATCATGTGTTGATTCATCATTCAAAAATGGGTTTTTGTATTTATTTACTTGTCCGTTTGTCCTGTGCATGAAGGAATGGGAAAAGAGCTTTATCAAGTTTCTTGGTTTGTTTTTGTCAAACTTGGGATTTTTACCTTGAGGCCTTATCTGGAATGATTAAAATAAATACGTTATAGAATAAATAGTGAATGTGTAGAGTCCTCGACCCTTATTGAGTGTCTGACAACAGGTGAGCACTGCACTTGGGGCTGCCCACCTCCACGGGTACCGGGTCCAGACGGTGAGTCTCGGAGGGAAGAAGCACGCATTCGAGCTCGTCCCCCCCAACTCTTCCATGCGCCACTACTATCTCTCTACCGACAACGAGCACGACCGGAAGAGGTGAGAAGTTGACCCCGGAGGAGCAATGGTCCTAATTTAAATGGGGTTCCTAGGTGGCTGGCATCATTGGAGTACTCGATCGAGCGGTGGATCAACGTGAGCCGTTCCCAGTAAAGAGAACACTACCGCCGCGAATTTTGAATAAAAGAGATAGTTGATAGACTTGTCCAGCATCTGAATCGATCGCCTCCGCGGCATGCGTAGTCGCTTGAAGCGTAGTTGAGGTGGACGGGGAAGCAGAGGCAGGAGAGGGATGGCTTTTGGCCCGAATCGGAGGTCACTGAGGGACCGTCTCCGGGAGGGCATCCAGCAGAGCATCCCCTTCCAGTAAGTGTGTCCAGGGGGGGCCGGGGGCCGAAGGGTGGCCAGGAGGGTGGTAATCCAACATGGTCTTCGCAACTCCGCTCCCCATCGACATTCCCCCGAGGACCCCGCCGCCCCGGATTGACCTTGCCTTCTCGGCCACTTCGGCCCTGGGTCACCCTGCCACCCCTATTAGTTTGTCCCCTGCAGAGTCGCTCACCAAGGTGGGTCATTTCAGGGCAAAGAGTAGGTCCGTCGACGCCTCCTTCCACATCCCGAACCCGTTTGCGAACGATGACCAGCCCCCGCCGGCGCCCCCGAAGGTCGAGGCTCAGCTGTATGTCGTCCGTGAAAACGACACGATTACGAGCATCGCGGCCTCCTTTGACCTCACGCCTTCGGAACTCATTAAGGCCAACAGGCTCAATACTAGGTGAGTTGAGGAATTGCGAATTTGTGAATAATTATGTTGCAAAAATTGTTGGCAATTCAATAATCAATCAATAAATAATTATGATGGAAGAGAGTGGATTTTAAATGACCCTTGGTACTTTTAGAATGATATTCCCGGGACAATCACTGAAAATTCCTCCGAAATCTCATGATACAAATTCGTCTTTTCAAAAACATTTCCAGAACAAAACTCCGAAGAATTCCCCTGTCAAGGACGTCAAGGTCATTGAAGCCCAACAGAGGAAATTCATCAAAATCAATGTCCGCCACATAACAGATGGGAATGTAAGATGATGGGCATTGTTTACATTATTTACATTTTTTAATTCCACGTCAAATCCAAATGGGCCAAGATGGGCATTTTTATAAATAAATGAGCAAGTTGAATCGATAGTCAAATCGGATCGATTTTTGTCCACAGGGAGTCGTGTCAGGCGTTCTTCTGGTCACCCCCAACGCAGTTATGTTCGATCCGAATGTGAGCGATCCTCTGGTGCTGGAGCAAGGGGCCGAAACCTACGGTGTCATCCTCCCGCTCGATGTTGTCATCCACGCCGGCCTATACTCCGACATCTGCCTCATGCGTGTCAAAGGGAAAGTGGTGGATGGGCCTAAGCCTGACCTTTACCCTCACGACTCGACACCCTCAGCTCCGTCGGCCTCGGAAGAGCCTAAAATTAGTACGTGAGCTCTTTGTTTTTTGGTGGTGGATTAACTATAAGAGATTTGGTGATTAGGTGAAGAGCCTCCTTTGGTCGCGCCTCCGCCTCCAATCCCCCAAATCCCTGACCAGTCGACCGAGGAACCCTTCTTGCATGATTCTGGGTTTGAGACTGGGCGACCGAGTCCTTCTCCCCACCTCGAACCCGAACCTGGTAACGAAGAAACGAGGAAGCAGAAGGTCCTCAAAAGGCTCTCTTTTCCTCTCACTTGGATGGAATCACTTTCTGGTAAGGCTAAAGGCCATGAAATTTAAATCTCTAAATTCACTCGGATTTCAGGTGCTCCAAGTACCAAGGAAGAAACGCAGTCTGCTCCCCCCGAGTCAAAAATTAATTATCGCTCTCTTGTTAGTCTTGAAGATATGCCTGGTCTATTCGCTTCCTTCGACAGTAAATTTTATTTTCATTGTTCTTATCATTAAAATTATTTAAATATAAGTTATTTTAATTATTAATTAAGTGATTTTAACTGAATTCATTAATTTAAAATTCTTACTATATGTATGTTTAATCATTTTAATTTTATCTATAATGTAAATATTTAATTTATTTAAAAGGGATTATTTTGTTCATTTCTAGAATTAATGCCTGCTATAAATGTAAATATTAAGAATGATGTGGATCCACCGTGGTATCTCTGCCTCACAATGGGGAAACCAAAAAACAAAAAGTTGAGGTCAGGAATTATAGTCTCTTATGGTCAAAAGAAGTCTATTAAGCCTGAGTACTGGTTCTCCATTCCTCGAGATCAGGTTGAACATCTTTTGCACTCATTCACTCAATTTACAATGGATGCTAAAATATCCTAGTATGTAAATGAAACGGAAATAAACATTTTTCTCAAACTTTATTTTGCCTAACATTCAAAAAAACTATTTGCAGACGGAGGATTTGTACAAGTTTTGGATGTTGTGGTGGCCTCATTTGTATGGGGAATTAGATGAGAAACTCGTAGCGGATCGTGGGTACGAACTCGTGGACTGGGACACAGAGTTGTTCGAGAGTGCCTCGTCGGGGTCGCCGAGCGAGGAAGTGGCCGAGGGCGGGTCGGATCTCAAGGGGGAGCTCAACGAGCTGACGAAGGAGTCTTGGGAGGTAAGGACATCCCGTGTGGGATTCTCCCGCTTTAAGCCATTATCTTTCTTGCCGCGCTCCAGATGATCAAGGCCCCTTACGTTAAATTCTACTCCTTCATTCGGAGTCAGTGTACGAGCCAGGAGGCTGAGGTTTGAGTTAAAAGTCTTTCGTCGTCGCGTTTGATTTTCCTAGAACAGATTAAATATGCGCTTTCGTTGTGTCCCCCCTGTCTCTCTCTTGGCCTCACACCCGCTTTGCAGGTCGTCAGCATGAGCGAGGAGCTCCGACGAGCTCTCTATGGTTCCGAGGAGTTCGTGCCGGAGCTCATAGGCGTCTCCGAAATCCTCGAGGAGGAGGATGTGAAGAATCTGGGAAATAATCTCACGGCGAGAGCCGAAGGGTAAGGCCTACTACAAAACACTCATATAAACAAATGTCATCCTGTCAGTTCTTCTTAAGTGACAGGACTGAGTAATGTATGAAATAACTAATGAGCGAATGTCTACACTCATTCACAATTTTATTTATTGTCATTTTCTCGAAATCAAAAACGAATCCACATATGTTGATTCTCCGGTGGAGTGTATAGGTAAAAAACGAACTCGTTTCTCACATTGAATGCATTTTTTTAAACATAATAATAATATACTTTCTCGTATTCTTGTCATAATTTAATAATTCAATGGTATGTTCATGCTATGAGTATTCCTCTCTCTCCCTCCATATAAATGTGTTTTATTTCCTTTTTGATCCTTCACGAATGTTTGCGTAGATAACTTTCCAATTCACCTTAATTCGCTCCCTTTATTATCATTTCTCGAAAATAATAATTGTCTTTCCTCTCCTTATTCTCTCCCTTATAAATGCCTTTTGAGAAGATAAGTTGTCGGAAGGGGTTCCGAGGCTCGTTGATTTGATATCAGTTGACATCCTAGAGTCACTCCGAGCCAACCCCCACACCCACGAGTCTTTATTGACAAATTAGAGTTGGGCCTATTGTTTCTCCCTCACCCCCCCATTAGCTCTCAGTTGGAATTTAGAGTAGTAATTGACGTAGTGAGCGTGTCTGCATCAGCTCCTTCCTGTATGCAGCGTATGGAGTCGTCTGCGGTGAATGGGCAGGCCGCGGGGAAAGTTAAGAGTAAATTGAGCGTGCCGGCTAATCCCGTCTGTTTGGCCGTCTCTTGCAGGTACCCCTGGGTGTTGGTGTTCTCCACGAGCCGAGATGGCTTCTCGCTCAACTCGCTCTATCGGAAGATGCAGCAGGACGTGGAGTCGCCCATCCTCATCCTCATCGAAGACACGCTTAAGAGAGTGAGTGGCCCAGTTGGGAATTGGCTCGTGTTCGAACCCATGAGGAGCTAAGATGAGGATTTGCACAGGTATTTGGTGCTTTGGTCAGCTGCCCGCTCCGGGTCTCGGACCATTTCTATGGAACTGGCCAGTCGTTTCTCTTCACCTGTCGCCCGGACTTTGTCGTCTACAAATGGACCGGGGAGAACATGTACTTCATCAAGGGGAACTACGAGTCGCTCGCGATCGGGTCTGGCGAGTGAGTGGATTTTTAATCATGTTATTAATCCTTGTATGCTCTCTTTGTTTACTTTTGACTCTCCCTTCCCTGGCGATCGATCACGATCTGTAGAGCATGTGAAAAAAAAAGTTTTGTGGATTCTAGTGGGAAGTTTGGGCTCTGGCTCGACGGAGACCTCAACATTGGGCGTTCGGAAGAGACGGCGACGTACGGGAATCCGCCGCTTGTCCCCGAAACTGATTTCACTATAAAAACGCTAGAGTGCTGGGCGTTCGGTCGATAACAACTTTATAAGAAATTAGTCTTCCACGTTGTACGGATCAGATGAGTATTTTGGCAGAAAGTAATAATGAATATTAAAGTAAGAAGAAATAAAGATACGTATATGAAATACCAACACACAATAAATTTCCGTGTATAAAAAATGTTTTTTTTATTGTTTCACTTATAATAAGTGTAATTGTATCATCACAAATGGTTGGTGGTCACCCCGGTGTTTCCTACAAGATTGAGAAGGAGTGTTAAAACCTTTTAATTTGCCAGACAAGACATTATCATTAGCAAGAAAGGGAATTGGATATCTTAATGGCTCACCTGTCCATGGGTACGTCCCCGGACACTGTTGGCAAGTTTTCTGCAAGAGTGAATACCCCAAAGGGAATTAGCTATTAAGATTATTAAAGGGAGAGTGGCTCACCATGTAGCGGACTCCTGATTTGTGCCAAAGGTTGCATACACGTGGATGGTTACATCTCGGGGGCCTCTCCTGTCACAATCCACGAAATATTGAATATAATACAATTTCATTATCCCGTATAATTGTATGAGTGAGAAAAAGTCCCACGCGTCCTCTCACCTTGTTGTGGCACGACCAAGGCTCGAAGTTGAGTATTCTTGAGAGGGGTGTCGGCTGACGGATCCATTGAAGAGCCTGCCAATTTGTCACCAGCCACACGTCGTCCATATTCACTAATGTGTCCAAAAACGCCTCGAACCCTGCAATGATCTCGTCAAGGCCGTGGTCCGCTCGTCTCATCCTCACACATCTCATTCGTATATATGTAATTGAGCCGACTCACCCTTGATGACTAATTAGTACCTTCTTTGTGGTGTGGTTGGGTGAACCACGCAGCGTGGTAGTAGAGGCCGAAAGGAGCCCTGGTGATCAAATGGAATCATTTCCTGGGTTTTGGCGAGTCTCAAGATGGGCCCTGTAATCATTAAGGAACATACCTGTTGGTCGTGTAGTGGCGCTCAAAGTTCTTGACGAGCATTTGATAGACACCCTCGGCATTTGGCGGATTACTGCACGCATCTCCCATCGAACACCTCCCACCCTAAGCGTTTTATTGCTCATGAAATGTCACCTCGTTAGGCAAAGTTGCTCGAGGAGATTAAGGTCGCGGCGAGTCCTTTCCCTTTCCATTCTTATCAGAAAAGGAAAGGGCTCAACAGCGAGGACGGACCCAGAACACAGAAGAGCCAGGCAGCCCTTTATGTGTGGAAAACTCATTTTCCACACAACATCCCCTCTCTCCTCCCCATCAGAGCATCCACAACTCGTAATAAAGCGAGAATGTATTCAAAGAGAGTTAAATCCTAAGAGGATATCTCTCGTATTATTAGCTAAATGGTTATTCTGCTCTTAAGGCCAATGGCCACCCATAAAACCTCCTCTCTGTGTGTCAAATTGTTTTCACGAACATTCCTCTCATATTCAAAGACACTCTTACAGAAAGTCGGAATACTATATTACTTCTTATAACATTATACTTTTGAGAATCATTTCGAGGGTTTGTTTCATATTTAAAATCATAATAAAAATAAAAATATTCTCAAGGAACAAGTTTGACAGTGTTTTGGTTGAATAACTTGGACTATTTTAAATGCTCTTTTCTTGACTAGACGTATTGTTTGCCTAAGTTAAATCATCATAATAAGTCAGGGTATTTATGACGGGAGGGAAATATTGGAAAGAGGAGAAAATAATAAGTCAAATGAACCACCTTGAGATCCTGCCACATGACCATGGGGACCTCCCAGACAGAAGGGTAGGACTTGGTTGGACAAGGCGGGATCATGCAGTCGTGGAAGATTCGATAGTCGAGTGTGTACGGCCACGACGGCGGCCGGTTCTCATAGACCGGCATTGAGCTGTCGTACGTGAAATTTGAATCGTAGAGCATTTTGAACATGTTGTTTCCCCCGATGGCCAGGAACGGGGCTCGCATGCCTCGGACCTTTAAAAACAATTCCCCCACGTGTGATTCAAATCATTCTTATTTACTTAAACTAAATGCTTATCTCGCCAGCTCCTCTCTTGCAAACAATGCCAAGACAATGGGACAGAAAGAGAGACTCTCCTCGTATCCTCATGCAATCTGGCTACTGACTCCCCTTCGTTTCATGTTGGTTCATAGAGTTTTTTTGCCAACAAAAGCCTTATTATTTTCGCAAATAAAGTCATGAGATAAAAATGTGAGCTTGAAATTGAAAGCGTCGTTTTCCCAACTTCGCATATCACATGCCATCACATGGTATTATATATCACTCGAACCAACATGAGGCCAACAGCCAACACCTTGATGGATTTACACCTCTGATGTGGCTCTGGTTTAACAGAGGGGTGAGTCAGTGAACTTGAGATATTCGATCGCCTTTTTCTTTATAATAGGAGTTCCAGCTCTCTCGAACAGTTCCCAGATTATCTCTCTTTCTCATCAGTTCCTAGCATTAAGGCAGAAGGGAGGCTGAGCGAGCTGCGAATAGCGGAAATGAGATTGTACCTCTGAAAGTTTGACTCCTCCATACGCGGCGAGGATCTCTCTTTGACCGTTAATTTCTTTTTCCCACTTCTTCTGGCTGAACTGCTCTCCAAAGGAGTGCCTGCAACAGACGCGGTGGAAATAATAATAATAAAATAATTGTTCAATGGAGGAAAGTGATGATGGAAATCCACAATGGAGTCGTGATTATGGAAATCGAGAAGTTCCTCTATGCTTTACATATCCCTCTGCCTCGAATCTCTTCCTCGCCAATCCTTACTCCACGGCTAAATACAATTGAAGATAAATCAGGCACTTTTGGTCGTGCCGTCGTTAGCATATTTTCAAATCCCTCCACTCCTATTGTATATGTCTTCCATTAAAAAAATAATGCAATCTGGAAATTGCACTTCTTAAGTAAGCCTGCAAATTCGTAATCTCTTAAATAAAAGAGCGAATTTCCCCCTCAAATTCGCGTGTTTCCTTTTTTCTCGCAGGTTCCTGGGCTGATTCGTTCTCAGATTGCGATTGAATGAACCTTATTACTACAAGGAATTCAAACTCGTTCATTATCAATTGTATTTAGATGTGAGGCAAGAACACGAGAAGAGTATGTAAATAATGTAAAAGTGGCTTAAGAGCTCTATCTTGCCCATTTGACCAAGATAGGATAACCGGAATGAAATGATAATTTTCCTTACGAAACGGAGTGGCTGGCGATCTCATGGCCGTCAGCAGCCAAGTTCTGGACCTGGCTGTAGTCCGTCCATTCGTGAGAGACGTAGAAGGTGGCACTGATCGGGCACCCGTTGGGGTTCTTCCGCCCTTTTTCAAAAAGGTCCCTGTATAGGTCCTTGTTGAGGTCGTTCACGCTGTCGTCGAAGGTGAGGAGGACGATTTGGGGGACGTCGTCCACGCGGAGGCCACCTGGGATCTCCTTCCCCCCACAATTGCAGTCGGGGAGGACGCAGATGTCTTTCTTGCACTTGGTGGACGGGGAGTTCGGGACAGGAGACTCGTAGACTTGTGCAGGGCGGGACGGCGGGTCCAAGTACACGTCCCTTACCTGAGTGACCACGTCCTTGACGATGGAAGAAGATGGCTTGAGGGTCGGGCGACCCGAGACCGGCTTGTGTCTCGCCGTCCCACGCGGCCTTGCCGTCGTCGTCGTCGTTGTGCTTGCAGGGAATGGCTTGTAGTCTGAAACATCCCAAAAGCTGATTAAATAAGCTTGCAGTGTAACCCTCAGCCACGTAGGATTGCAGCTTGTCTCATTAGTGTCATTAAGCTCGTTGGGTCTTTAGACTCTCCGACCTAACAAAGACGTCCCCTGAATAGGAATCCTCAATAAACATAAATTGATTCGCCTTCAGCGACTCCGGTCGAGTTGGTCATAAACACAAACAGGGTTGTTCTCCCATTCAGTTGCCTATTCAAGAGTCAAGACCTACAAATGGAGAGTGAGTGTTAAGAGTGAATGTGTGAGCAGCATGAGCTCCTGTGAGAACTTCAGCCGGTTCTTGCACTGCTTTACGAGCCTCAGACTGATGACAGATTGAATTAATTTGAGATATTCATCAAAGACGGCTCCATCAATGCCAATTTTAACTGCAAATGTTCTTTGATTGTCATTTTGAGTACAAGACCTCCTCTTCTCTACTGGCTGGTTCCCTTTTATCTCTCAAATCGACGGCGAGAGAAAATGTGGATGAATAAACATTTTGCAAACAAAGAGAGGAAAAGGGTCGTTCAGAGGAGGAAAGTCTTATGAATTCACTCAAGATAATAAAAAAGTTAATTAGAAGATGATTGCGGCAATGCAGCTCAAGAGAGTGCGAGGAGCAATTAAAAATGGAATGGCCAAATCCCTATAACCCTTCCATTTGCATACCTACACTCGATCGCATTGAAGAGACTCGAAGAGTAAATAGAAAGGTTTGACATTGGAAGCCAAGGACTCACCGACGTCGTCGTACTGCTGTGGCTCCAATTCATCATCGTACACGTAGTAAGAGTCCGGGTCGTAGTAGGGCCCAAGACTCGGCGGATTCGGCGTCGTGGTCGTCGTCCGCTTGGTCGTCGTCGTCGTCGTGGTCGTCGCAGTGGTTGTTCTCACTGGGGCTTGAGTAGGGATGGGGAGAGGGACGGCATTGGCGGCGTAGCGCTGATTGAGATACTCGGGATCAATGATGATCTCTTGTTGGTTCTTCTGTCTCCCAGCAGCCGACCTTTACAAGAGGATGAGTTAAGAAAAAGCCAAGGAAGGACGACGGGAAAGAAGCAAAGGAAAAAATGTTCTCATTTCAAAGTGTCCTCATCGATGGGAATGTCACCTCTCATCCTCCTCTTCGTCATCGTCATCATAGTAATAGTCGTCGTATGTCCACGTGGGAGCCGTCGCGTCCGTGCTTGCTTTCGTGCTTGTCGGTCTGGGTAGGGGAATCGACGTGGTCGTGGTCGGGGGAAGTGTCGGGTGGAAGGGCTTGTGTTCCTCTGCATCCTCCTCCTCCACCTCTTCATGGCCAACTTGGAGGTGATGGACCGGGTGAACAGGACGGAGCGGATTTTGAAGAAACCCGCCCGTTTTGGCCTCCCCACTATTAGGGAAACGAATGGCTCCCGTCGTCCCTCGTGTGACTTGAGTAGGAAACTGCGACCGTTGTTGAAGCTCCTGATGTTCTTGTGGCCGGAGATGATGGTGATTGTTGAAGAAGAGGCTCTTCGGCGCAGAGGTCGTGTCAGTCGTGTCAATGGGGTAGTAAGAGGGCGGGTACATGCCGTAGCCAGGATGTGGCCCGTAGACTACCCTACCATATGCCTCCCGTTTCCGCCGCCTTCAAATACGTCACTCGTCATGAGTCCCCTCCACCGTTTAGGGTTAATTATCAATTTGAAGAGTGTTTTTTAAGAGTGAGGATTGCAGAATCGCTTCGCGGCTACTATATAACTAATGACAGAGTCCAACTAAGTATAAGAATGCCGGCTAATACTAAAGTGCCATAAACCTCAATGCATAGTTATTTTTCTTACACGCGTTGGTATTTAGTTGGTGGTGCTAATGTCACCTTATCCTTCGATAATAATGCCAAATTAGTAGCAAATTAGTATTGTGAATTTAAGGATGAAACTGGCTTCGCAATCGAGCCATAACGACTTATACACCGAGTTTTCTATTGCTTCATAATGGTTTTTAGTGTCATTTAGCCCATGTATGAATAATATGAGGACTTGCTAATAAATACTAATTGTTTAGGCAGCCCTTCTAAAAACTTCTTCTATGTAATCTACTCTCAAGGAGGGACGAGATGAAAGGATTTAGAATTTCCCCCAAGTCGTGCTTCAAGACTTCTTACAGCAATTTGCGAGCTGCGGAATGCAAATTATGCCTAAATACGAGTAAATAGTGTACGGATGGCCGAAATAGAAAGCGAAGTTGAGCGAAGGCAATGAGAGCTCAGACGCCGTTCAATTATCGATCAAGAAGGTCCTCATGATGAATAGTCAAATTGGCGGTGGATGATTAAGGGACAAGCATTGATCAAGGATTAAGAGTTGGACAAGGTGATTGACGGGAGTGATTGGGAAGGAACTCCCATCCAGCCTCCTCATAACTACAACATACAAGGAAAGGATCCGTGGGGAGTCCAGGAAATACTCCGCTAATGAGCAGAGGGAGGCGGACAGGAAATGGAATGAGCAATCAAAATGCAAAAAAGCGGAATTGAGCCAAGGTGAGTTCGGAGAAGCGTCTGACCTCCCAGCGTAGAGTTCCTCTTTGTAGTTGGGAACCGAGCCTTCGTAGGATCGGCCGAGCCGAGAGGAATCCGCCTCGTTGTCGGTCTGGAAGTTTCCTTCCTCGCCCTTCAAGGAGTCGAGGTCGTAGCCGGGCGTGCTGACGAGAATCGGAGCCGACGGCGGCGGTGGAGCCGCAGCGGTGGTGGCGCTCGCATTGCAAATCACGTTCCTTGGCCAGTCGCATGTTTGGAGGTCGTGGGAATAGAGAAGCCCGCCAGTGCAACTCTCGAGGAATGCCCCTGTTTGAAAACAATCATGAGTCCTTGACCCTCAGAGTCGCTTAAACCGAAGTCGGGCATTTATGAGATGCACACGATGATGGAGATGAGGATGACAACAAGAGCATTTTACCTCCAAAGACGCAGACGTAGTACTTGTCACATTCCTCTGGATGCGGATGGTAGCCAAAGTCCTCCTCGCATGTGAACACCTCTGGCCTGCTCTTACCTCCTGTGATTGGGACAAGAAAGTGAGGACAAGGAGATTCATAATAATACCAATTGATCCATCATTCAAACACCATAAGTAGATGAAGGAGAGATAAGCATGAAGGGAAGGAGTGTGGGCGCGTAATCTCCTGCGGAGGAGGAATTGGATCAAAATGATGACAAAAACAACTCGTCGTCCTCCGTTTCACTTAAAGGAAGGGGGAAGTTGGTGGCTAATTGAGAGCTTCGGGAGTTCCGGATCTCATGAGAAGAAGGTGAAGTGAGAAGGAAGGGAGCTGAAAGGCGTGGCCGGCACACGACGGCAAGGCCGAAGGCCGTCACAAGGCCACCACCTTGAATGAGCCGGAACTTATGGGCGTCGCTGGGATTCTTGGGTGTGGATGGCTCCGTTTTTTCGACACAAAATCCTGTTTTTCAATCACCGGTCTTGTCTCGGCTCGCTGCGATTGCCCGATGAAAAAATTGTAGAAAATGTAATGTGCGGCTTGAACGGTTGCTTGGATTTGGTTGGGCCTGGGGCGATGCAGGGATCCTACAAGGCTCCGCTTTCACTTGCTCCATCGGAAGTGTGTCAAGGGAGTGTTGGATTAAAGGGCCAGCCGGGTAATTGAACTTGAAGGATACGAAGTGGCGGGTAGCGGTCACTTTTTGCACACACACACCAAGAACAACAACTCACCAAGGGCCAAGATGAGAGGAAGGAGGGCGAGGAGGATGGCGGGCGGTGACATGATGCCCGGTCCGGACTCACTTCCCGATCCTGGAGTCCGTTCTGGGGGAGACCATGAGGGAGATGGTTCGTCTCTCGTTGGCGCGACTCGAATGGGGTTGCTCAAAGTCGGTCATTCGAAAGTGCTCAGCCGTTTGTGAAACCCCCTTGGCCCCCTTGTCCGCCCAACTCTAATTAGCCTGCACCCGATTATGCAACCCGTTCACTTTCTAAACCCAATTAATTTGTGCAATATGCAGGGATGGGGTGGTGGTGGCTGGTTGAGCGTCTCAAGTCCGCTCCCTGACTGAGCCAGTGAGTGAGTGGTCGTACTTTCACAACTTGCTCTAGATAGCCTTTATTCTCTGCCTGGCCCACCGCAGTCCCCTTACATGGCCTTCTCCATCTTGATCAGTTCCAAGATGCCGTCTTGCATCTCCTTCACGGCCTGGAACTCCGTGAGCCCGAGTCGCCTCTTGTTCGAGATGTCGTAGATTCCGCCTTCGGCCTCGGTGTGCTCGCCGCGCGTTCCGCGAACCTGGAGATTGTATTTCCCAGCAACCTCCTCCAACTTCTTCAAGTCGGCTCCGAGCTTGGGGAGCTGGATGTGGACAGACGCCCGGATCGTCGTTCCCAAGTTGGTGGGGCAGAAGGTCAAGAACCCGAATCGCTCGTTGCGGGAGAATGGAACCTTAGCCTCCACAGCCTCGACACCTGCCAAGAACAGTCATTTGGTCATCTTTAGGCCCTCTGGCTCATCTTCCTCTCTCCTCTTTCACACCTCCAACTGCCTCCATTCCCCATAACATGTGTATTTAATTTACCAGCCATGAGGCGACGAACGACAGCTCCCAAGTCTCCGCCCTTCTGCATAGAGATGATTCTCAAGTGATCCTCCTCATTGACCCAGACAAGGAAGGTCTTGTCGTCGTTATGGTAGATTCCTATAATAAATTGACCAACATTGTCACATTTCATTTCCTCTTCTTTTTCTATTACTACGACTCCTCATTAAGTCATTAGGAATGAGATCAACGGCTCACCTCGCCCAGTTGGCCAGTATCGGCAAGCATTGGCAGCCTAAAAAATATCAAATGCTTTATGAGATCTTGTACACACAGCTCATTAAAAAAAGAGCCTTCAATTGCGTAGAGCCCTACTCGAGGCGGAACTATCACAGATATTGTTGTTCCTTCTCCACTACGCAAGAAAGCGATTAAAATGAGATTAAAGGGGTTTTTTAATTTTTTTAATTAGCTACCTGGAGAAAGCGATCTCCTTCCTTGAAGAGGAAATGGTCGTCAATGAGCTTCTGCTGGACCTCCTTCGTCATGCCGGCCAAGGGATAGTAGGTTCCCTTGAGTTCTCCAGCAAGGCTCGTCAGGGTCCCGGAGACCTTGTCCTGCATCTCGGCGTACCTATCATCAAGACCATCCGGCGATTAGCCATAAATCTGCCCCTCTTTTCCAATCTTATCTATCTAGAACTCTCCTTAATGACCACCTCTTGACTTTTAATGTTTTGTTCGGCAATTAAATCCAAGATTGCAACAACAACAACGTTATTACATCGTGGGTTTTTCTTCTCCCATTACATATTTCAAGTATTTACATTATTCTAATCCAAGATTACTACTTGGGGTTGTAAAAAATAATGGGGGTTGAAAATAGTGAAACTTACTGAGCCTCGGTGAGGCAAGGGTTGAACGGGTATCCCTCGAGGGATCGTCCACATCTGACTCGAGTAGAGATCACATAGGTTCCATCAGGGTCGACGTTGACGAACGCGTTTCCATCACCAAAGTCCCGAGCCGGGTGCTTGTCCCCCTTCGGAAATCCATGATAGTCCTCAATCATGGGATCCTAAATGATGAACAAAAATGAATTTCATAATAAGCTAACCAATTAGCAATTATGAGTTTAGCAAGTCAGTAATAATTTCCATAATTATTCTTTCCATCCATCAATTCATTGAAGTAGTTTAAATGAAGAAAGCTCTTCTTGTTGACTTACGAAAAGGTCAGCAAAGAGGGTGTAACTCTCGGCATCGGGAGCATATACTCCAAATCCAGAGTCGAGGTTCTCAACGCCTAAATAAATAAGGAGGAATTTTACTGCCGGCTCTTCACAGGTTCATTTCATACATTATGATTTCCCCAGACCTGTTTACATTTAACTTTAACAACTCTCGAGAGTCATTAAACACTAATGTGCAATACATAATAAGAGTAGGGTTTAAAAGAAGATGTTGAGTCAAAGGATCATCATAACTGGCTCTCTCCAGAACTCCTCATTTCCATGTAGCCATTTGGAAGACTCACAATGAATTGCTCGCTTTATGAGTCTTGGCTTATCCTTCTAAGATATCATTACAAGAAAGGGTCACATTGAAAGCGAGTCACAGCCAAAGAATTCTTTTTTCCGCACGTAAATATGTTCGAAACCCATTCAGGGTCTCGTGACTCGAGAGTGATGGAGCTAATTGAGCCTCTTGTATGAGCTCTGGTGCACCAGAGTACCCAAAAATATTTTCTTGTCCGACAAGAAGGAAGAATAATGGCATGAAAAATATTTTCAAGGAGGACATTGAAACTGAAAGGTGTTTACTTTGAAGCCGAAAAGTGACCTTTTAAATTATTAATAAGAGAAATGGGTTCGAGAATGCGGTTGCTTGGAACTTGTGCATATATGAGCCACGTAGGGCCCCCGACTGCTCGGCCGAAAGAGATTTAAGATGCTAGTGCTCTATGCAATATGAAAGACTTGGATGAAGATATAATCATTTGCTCACCAACGACTCCAACTAGGTGTACTAATAGTGTTCTCTTGGCTTCTTATTTAGACATGGAAGTTCCCTGAGACTCTTAATCTCGCCATTGTCCCTCTCTGGTGGTGTGCCTCCTAATTTAATGCTCATTGTTCTGCTTCGCTAACCTCAGTTAATACGATAGGAGTGGAAAAGGTGAAAATAGGAAGATTGGGATGAATGGAGGGTGGACAATGGCTCCCCACAAGAACCACTACCTTAGACATTATCATTTGCTCACCAACTTCATTCATTAAATATTCGCCTGTAAGATCTTATTTGCGGGAGTCTCACACTCTTACTTTTCTAATCTTTCCTTTACACACTGTGGCACATCAAAGACATGGACGAGTCATATAACTCATAAATATAAAGGAAGGGCCGTGAATGCATAGGATAATATGTGGAAAAGGCTTGGGAGAAAAGATGTGATTCAATCTCTCTCTCTCTCTCTCTCTCTCTCTCTCTCTCTGGCCGTCCATGCTCATTACACTTAACTAAATGACAGTTATGAGACATTATGCAAGGCTAACTCACATTGGAGTCAGCTCGCTTTAATTGCCCATTGATTGAAAAGTGAGCCTGTGTCCTCCGACTCGCCGTGTGGAGCGCGTGTAATTTGCCTAGCATATTCTGAATATTTTAATATTCATCCATATTGAATGGTTTATCGGGTTCGCCCCAGCTCTTCGCGAAAAATTGGATGTGGTGGCGAGGGATAGTGAACAGACGGAACAAGGCTGTTCCTTCTCACTCTCTTCGCTTCCTCCCCACCCTTTTTTCCCTTAGTTGTAATGGATTCATTCTCTCACAAATTTCCAAATTGGCTTCATTTAGCCACCAAAATCCCTCATTTCAAGCTCAATAAATCCCACCAAAAAATGTGTTTAAAAGTGGGGAGTCGAAACGAGGAGAGTGTGTGAAAAGGAAAGAGGAAGGGTGGGAAACTGCGAGCTATTTAATCTTCCATTCATCTACAAATAATTTTCTCATGGACGCGGAGCGTGTAGCCGAAGAAGGGTGCGGCGAGGATTAGATGAAAAAGATTACCAGATTGGATGACGTCGAGGAGGGTGGATCCGAAAGAAGCGGTCTTGAGTCCCTTGAGCTTATCGAAGATCTACAAGAAAAAAACCCAGTTTTTAAATATCCAACTCACCAAAAAATTCCATTCTCAAAGGAACTCAAGTCATCCATAGAACCAGAGATAAACTTGAGGATAAAAGTGTAGGAAATGAAGGGAAAAAATCACCTCCGCTGACAAGTGCTTCTTGAGAAGCGACTTGCAATCGGTGGCAGCCTGAAGCTTGCGGAATCCCGCTTCCAGCTTTTCCATAACGGCAGCGTCAACCATTTCGGTAGCTTTGGGTTGCTGTTGAGACGACGGGAACAAGCCTTTCCTGGAGATGAGAAGAGGTTGAGAGTTAGAGTCGGACTGAAGCGGAAGAGGAGGGAGATGAGAAGAAGAAGTATGGATCCTGGGCCAGAGCCAATTGGTCTTAAAATACACCAGAGCTGGTTTGACTTGGAAATTCCCTGGCCTTGGCAATGAGCTTATTAATACTCACCCTCTCTTCCTCCCTAAACTGTCAATGTAACCAATTACCCGGCTCGGTAACACTCCCAGGCGAAGTACGAGTGGAACAATGCGAGCATCCCTCCGCGAGACGCCTCACTCCCTTAGTATCCTTACAAAAGACTCCGCAATCGATTTCTCCTTGACCTTCCCGAAAGTGAATCGATGAGGCTGGGTGAGTCACGAGCTCCCGCGCTCCCTACCCCAACTCCCCGAAATGGGCCTTTATTACCCGGGCGCTCCTTTCATAATCCTATAACTCTGGGCTCTTACGCAAAGCGAAGCACATAGAACCGGGAACCCGGGAAAGTTTATTTGCGTTCAGCTCCCAGTGGATGGGTACTCTTTGAGGGCAAAATAGACAAAAGCAGATCATGCTAAACAGTGTTAAGCGCAATTACGCAGCGGACCGGCGGGGGAATTACGTAAAAGTCCCGACCTCGACTCGGTCACTCCTTCGTCACTCCTTTCCCTCAAATCCCCATAATAATGAAAGGGAATCATATTCCTCATAAGTCTGACCTCGACAGAAATGATCAGTGGAGTCTGCTGGGCGAAAATGACTGGGCTACCCTTGACTCCCACCCAGGTAAACGACGAGATAAAGTTCCTCAAGACTACGTGAAGAGATCTAGTAATCTAGTGACCTACTCACGTTATTTTGCCATAAAACTCGATAAGTCTTGATCATCATTATGCGAACCCCACCATTATCTCAAATGCATAACATTATTAGTAGAAGCGAGAGATTAAAGGAATTCTCCTCGGATTTCTCGCCAACTCCCCTGCCCCACCGTCACCCCAGAGCGCCATGAGATTGCCAATATGATGTAAATGTAAATGGAGAGGAAAGCCTCCGCAACTGACACGTTAATCACTCTCATTCACATTCCCATTCAACTCCTCGCTCGACGGATCCACTCGCCTTTGGTTGCAATAAGAATGAAATCATCCCAAAGACGTTATTTCATCCATTCCAATTCCTCTCGCTGCTCACTAGTCATGTCTATCTCTCAAGATTCGTATCTTTCTGGCGCAGCGAATGATCTCTTGGTTCACAACATGGGCGAATGTATGAGGGTGATGTGTGTGATGTAAAAGCGAAACTCACCGCCCGGGACATTTTGCAGCTCCACAAAAAGGCATTCTGTAACAACTTGATTCGGATCCCCTTTTTGAGAAGTGTCAAAGATTTCCCTGTTACTCCCTTCTTACGAATTCAATTTGCAATATTCCAAATGTGTCTCTCCACTCCCTCCGTTCATAAATAAACAAAAGGGTCTTGGCAACTTGGAGAGCGACGCGAGCCAGTGTAGATTTATGTAACCTCACATGTCTAAATAATGGAAGTTGGGAGCAAAGGGAAGGGAAATTGGATTTGTAGAATAATGTCTCATCTCTCTTCACGGCGTAACGTAATTCCTTGGACTGGGTTGCTCATAAATTATCTCACTTATTTGGAAATGTATCATTTAATTTTTATTCGCTCATTCGCACTCTCCGCTTTTAAGGTCTATTTACTAATAATATTGAGACCTTGTGGAGAGTGGCCATAAAATTTACCAAGGAGGCTCATGGGAGAGAGAACTGCGAGAGACTTATGAGAGTATCGCTCCATCTTAGAAAGTCCTCTAAGCTTTATGAGGGGGAGCAGAGAATAAATCAGGCTCGGCCTGGGACTCAATGTGCGAGCACGAGAGAGGTGAAAGATTAATATTGGCTGAATAAATTGAATAATAGGAGGAAGTGAGGGGCCGCCTTGGCCAATTACCGTGTCTCTATCAATAATAAATAAGGCAAAGATAAGGAATAAATTATTGGGACTCGCCGCGTGCCCAGGCATTTCAAATGCCTATCTACAGATACTATATGAACTATGCGCTTAAGTTCCAACAAATATGCTCATTGCAATAATGATCCAATGGCCCTTGCTCTATCTAAATGCTCCTTTCCTGCAATCCTGTGCTCTTGATGTGAGTTAATGTGCCAGAGGACGTGCATCTTACACAAATCATCTCCACAGTTCTCGTGGGTAATGAGGAGGAAAATGTAGAAAGCACTCTCAACTTCTTTTGTCGTTGCGCGTAGCATTCAGATTCAGAGCAGTTGACTCTTATATAAAAACCATAATCTCTGCTTGTCTCCTTCTGTCCTTTCCATTCATTCACGTCGGACCATGACTCCCGTCCATCACATTTATTAATCTTAATCCTGAGAACCAGAGAATTCACAGAAAGCTCGAGCCTTCCCTGTCATCAATGAGACATGACAGATGCAAATGTGTGAGTATGTGGAGCGTCATATTATCTGAAGGCTACTCGATTTTCTCATGTTCAGTCAGAAGATATTCGAAATTCCTCAAACTCGAGATGCTCGAGATGTGAGGGAATGTGGATTGCGAGTAAGGTCAGGCAGAGAGATAATTGTGGGTTATTAGGAGCAGAGGTGGCGGAGTATAAATAAATACGAGGTACTTTCATTCCCTCGACCACGTCAAATGGCTAACTAGCCTGGGACGCCGTCATTTGCTCACGAGGCATAATTGGTTCTAAACCAGTTTAATTATTCGGTAAAGTACTTGTGCCATTGGAGGTAGCAGAGAGGGTGTTTAGAGAGCTCCACAAATAAATTAACTTCCGTACTTTTCCCTTCCCTCAACGATCGAGTGAAGCCAGTCAAATCAATATCAATCTACATTTCTCAACTCCTGCTATTTTGAGAGCAAAGGAGCATTGAAAAAGAGCAATAGTAATTATGATATAGATACCTGGAGGTGCTCCGCACTCACAGTCCAATGTCTCAATCAAACTCAAAGTCAAATCCATTTCTCGCCCAAATGTCATGAATTATTAAGGAGCTCCAAGCGAGGGGCTCTATTATGAAAATGAAAATAATGAGAGGAGAAACATGCTCTCTGTGCATATAAATCATGATTTATCTACCATGTGATTGTAAACTACTCCATTTTCCATTAAACTTAAGTGTGGAGTATTAAAAAATCCACCTGTCACGAAATCAATAGGTATATAGAGGTGTACACTATTGGGTTCTAATTCTAGGTGTTCGCCTAATCTCCTTATCCTCTCGATGGATTTCCCAATATAATAAAATATATTAAACCAATCCATAATGCAACGACTTGCCTTCCCTTATTAACTTCCATATATACACACTTTTACTAATCGCACTCCCATTCTCCTTCGTCGTACTTACAAGCGGCTCATGAAAAAAAGAGAATGGAATTTTCACTAATTAAAAATAAATAATGATTGCTTTAAACTTGAACGAAGCCCTATGAAATCTGCATGAATTCACGAGGGAATAATTAGCATCTCGACGGAGAACCGTCTCTTTCCTTTTTTCATTCTTCAGGTAGGCCAACAACGTCGTGGAGAAAAAGAAAATAACCATCCATCCACTGCACACTGTCACGTCTCATTCACATGAGAAGGGAACAATACAAACTTGTGATAATTTTTTTTGGCTATCACATTCTTATCAAGCCTAGGACAACAGATGTAATCATCGCTCGGCCACTTATAAAATCATATCATTGAGCTTGGAATTGGAATGATTAAATGAATGGAGTGAGAGGATCAGTGGAGCAAAAAGATGAATATTGTAATTTGTCTCAACATTGAATCACTCGTGTTATTTAACTTTTATCAAGGCATCTTGATTGGGGAGGTCTATAGCCCAAGGATTAGACTTCGAGATTGTCATTATCATTAACGGCTCATTTAATAAGAGAACTGAGGGTAGAGAGGAAGGTGAGGCGTTGAAAAATTAATTAAAGCCTCCTTCAAACTAAATAATTAATCAATAAGAGAGCTGAAATGTGGAGTGAGAAGAGAGTGCTTGCTCTTCACACATATCCGATCCTGCCTTCAGGTTCTCTCGAGTTAAACAAATTAAAGTTGGATTATTTACATTGCATACACAATAATCAATCCAGATATGAGCGGAAGAGCGTGTAGAATACAAGCGAAGCAATGCATGAATCTGGGTGTGCTAAGTGCAGAGCCGGCTTTTTGCTTGATTTATTTATCTATTAACTCTTATTATCTTGTAAGCCGTGATCCAATTTAATTGGAGTAGCAATGGTCTTATATCTTCCGACCCTAGGAGATACAATTGGACAAAAGAGCAAGTGGAATTACCTTGAAGATAGAAGTCTGGCGAGAACGCGAATGGTGAACTTGGAAGTACGGAGTTGTGAAGAGTGACTGGAAGCCGGTTCGGCTGGAGAAGCACGGACAAGATGGAAGACAAGGACATTGTGAAACAATCTACGCAATATATTCTCGTTGCCATTGGGGAATATTACATGGGGTCTAGGCTTACAATGATGGGCATTTGAATACATGAAGGTCTTCCTTCCAGTAAACCTCGAAAGCCCAGTCAAATGGCTCATTGCATCACATTCCGAGCCCTATTTTAAGTCCACGCTCATCGCGTTCTTCGGCTAATGAGGGCCGAGGAATGGAAAGTGCAGAAAAATCCCAAACCTCAAACTCTCCATAATGCATACATGTACATCGTATTAGTGGTTGTCTTTATAATTCTTCATTTACTAGCCCAAGCCAGCAATATTGGTTCTATCCATACAGCTTCAAATATACATATTATTTACTTCATTTTACACAAGCTACAAATACTTGATTTTATACAGGCTCAAATGCATTGGTTCAATCTGAAAATACAAAGGAAATATTGAACAGGCAGTGATGGTTTTGGTTGTTATAAGATAGCATGAGGGAGATAGGAACTTGGTTTTGTATACGAACAATGCAAAATATGTAACAGAACAGAAGACTAGGGTCTACAAGAGTGGAGCGTAAAAATGAAGAGCTCCTGCCACTCTGTGAGGACTCGAAGAGTCTGTAGGTTTAGTTAGAGCAGATTGGGTTGGGTTGGGTACATGCCAGGGTCGGCAGATGGGACGAAGGGCGGAGACTCTTGAGTCTTAGCGGGGCTTGATGACATAAACGTGACGTGATTCGGGTTGATGGCCGAGTGTGTTGAGAAGAGAATCCATCAAGTGACCTTTCGGACATGACCTGCTTCCCCCTCACTGGTAAGTCTCGACGAGAGTGCGAAAGGGAGAGTGGCGGGCCATGGGAGTTCCTTGCACTCCCCGTGGAGGTCCATTCTTCGTTTCCTTCCAGGGCCATTGGCCCTCCATTGTGGTTCTCCGCAGTACCAGCGGCGACCTCGAGTCCTCATCCCTCATTTTGGTTCAATTTGGCAGGGATGTGGGGGAGGCCCTTTTGAGCTCCAGACATGTCCAGCATCAAAAAGAGGAGAAAGACAGATGCGAAGCCACAATCTCAAATGTAAGTCTTCCTCCTCCTCCCCCTTTAATCCTTGGCGAGGAAAATGATGGGACGATTAGGCCATGGTCTCCAGAAATAAGTGTCTAAACGAGAAGCGGCGGAGGGAGCAGGAGAACATTTACATTGAGGAACTGGCTGAACTCATCTCCGCCTCCATTGCCGACATGAGTGCACTGTCGGTCAAGCCCGACAAGTGTGCGATTCTTCAAGAGACTGTCAATCAGATACGGCGGATCAAAGCTGCCGAAGAGGCCGTCCAGCAAGGAGAGGTAAACAACCCTTTAAACCCTTTTTCATGGAGAATTCAGGGAGGGGAAGAGTGGAGGAGCTTTGGGCGGATTTTTCGCCCGGTTTGGAAAGGAGATCCGGCGTGGGAAATCATAGCGTGTGTGTTGTGGTTCCAGAGGTCATTAACATCGACTCATTAAGCTTGATTCTGTATTCCAGGTCAGTTCCTCGACTACAATCCTCGCGAACGAGATTCTATGTCCCCTGGTCCTCGAGGCTCTTGACGGCTTCCTCTTCGTGGTCAATACGGAGGGAAGGGTCGAGTTCGTGAGCGAGAACGTAACCTCCTTCATCTCCTTCAACCAAAATGACCTTCTTGGAAAGTCCATTTACAATGTCATCCACGTCGGCGACCAACCTAGATTCAGTTCTTCCCTCCTACCAATGTCCATTGGTACGAATTTAAATTATTTAATAAGAAAAAACGACTTTTGTTATATATCAAAGCACTAGAGACCAATGACCTTGTAACACTTTATATGCTTTAATTTAACCAAATGGATCTTTTAAAAAATATTTTGAATTATTTGAATTATTAAATTATTTTATTAGACAATATTTTGTAAAAAAAATTAATAAAATATTTTTTCTTGAACAAAGGCTGGTCCACGACGGACAGTAAAACGCAGCGTTCGTTCAACATTCGCCTCCTGCACAAGTCAGATTTGGAGGATGGTCATTACGAGAACATGCAGATCAGCGCCATTCTGACTCCACACCCGAGCTCAGAAGAAAATTGCCTCGTCTGCATTGCCCGCCGTCTCCCGCCGAACGAACGGCCTCCTGGTGCTCCTGTCGAGCAGTTCACAACGAAACTGCTATCTGATGGTCGTTTGATCGGTCTCGACACGAGCGGCCTCTCCTCAAATTACGCTCAGCATCTTCCCAAAGTAAGACTCATGTTGAGAATTTTTGTCACAAACGAAGCTACAATTGAGGAACGTCCGTCTAAAATTGTAATTTACTTTCTCGGATAGGATCTGGTGGGGACGCTGCTCCAAGAACTTTGCCATCATAGTGACTTGGGGAAGCTCACTTCGCACCTCAAGGAGACCCACCTCCAGGGCTCCTCTACTTCACCCCTTTATAAAATCAGGATGGGACCGGAAAAACACGTTAACGTCCAAACAAAGTCCAAACTCTTCACCTGTACCACTGAACCTAGTTTTATTATGGCTACCCACACCATTATAAAGTAAGGAATCAACTAAACAAATTCATGTAACAGTGTCATTATTTTACATTTGTTTATTTTAATTTTCTTCCAGTTATTTACCTTTGGCATTATTCTATTATTATTTTATTAAGCAATGATACTAATGATACTTATGTAATTTTTCTAACTTGAGAGAAACTTTGTACGAATAATTCCTAGAAGAGGAAAACATCAATTGCCTCACTTCCCGACCCTTTTGCTATTTTCACTCTTAGAATGTATAAAGATAGATATGCGAGTCCGTTGAGCAAAGGTTTTCTAAGAATTCCTTTATTTATAGTGAAAGCGACGATGAGCCCGTACCTTCCACTTCGTCATCTGGGATGACGAGCCAGGCCAAGTCTCCAAGCTCGGATTCGAATAATAACGAAGAGGAAGGCGTGGCGAGTGGTTCGACCCCGGCTCCCGCCGTTCCCCCACAACCATTCGTGACTCTCACGCTCACCTCCGACTACGACCTCCTTGGAGATTTCTGGCCTGAGCTGGACTCCCCTGCCGCTCAGACGATGAGCCCCGTTCCTCCCGTTCCACCCTCTCCAGCCCAGCCTTCCCTTGCCACGACATGGGGTGTCGGAGACGGGTTCCAGCCGCAGCAGCAAACACAACAACAACATCCCCAGCAGCAGCAACAGCAGCAGCAACAGCAACAACAACAAGCGCCTCCACAATCATTTCAATCCCCTGAAGAAGAAGACCATAGTGGAGATCGACTGAGAAATCTCTTGACTGAGGCTCGACCATCTGGAGGAGAGAACAAAATTCTTAAGGGTCTTCTCAATCAGGAAGACGAGGGAGAGCACAATATGCTCCTCAAGATGCTCAACGAGAGGAACAATCGCGGAGCAGAGGCCGAGGAACGGAAACAGGGCAGCGAGCTACTTCAGCAACTCCTGAATAATGACGAGGAACATCGAAGTCTCAAGAGACCTCTTGAAGAAGACTTCCCCAAGCCAGTGAGTTGATTTTGGAGTTTTATAATTGGCTTATTCTTATTATGAAATGAGTTATAAAATTACAGGTAATTTAATTTTTTTCTTTCAATTCTTCATAATTTTGGAGTTAATTCTAATGTTATTATTTTTTGTTTTAGGGGCCAAGCAAAGCACAGCCAGGAGAACTCTGTAAGAGAAATCCTCGACTTGTGTCGCTTTTGGCCAAACAACCCGAGCAACAGGCACAGATTCCTCAAGTAAGATTTTCAGTTATACGACTATTAGGTGGACAGAATTGAATTTGATCTTAATTGAACACATTTGAACTCATTTCTTAGTTAGAAAAATATAATGATTTTCTCTTATTTAGGTTCCACACATCATCTCAGCATCACCACACGAGAAGCTGAAGCAGCTTAAAGACAATCTAGGATGGCCGAGACCGAGAGCTGCTCTTCCGCATCCCCATAGCCAGCAGGCTCATGTGGTCCAGCAGTCGCCAGTTCCGCCTTACTCTTTGCTCAATTCCGGGATCCCTCAGCCACAGCAGGTCCAACAACCTCGTTCTCGCCAAGAGCCTGGCGATGAGCTCCTCGATAAGATTCTCGACCAGGTCATCGATATTGTACCTGACAATCAATTCAATGGTAAAACATTTCACCCATTTTCAACATTATTTATAAAAACTTAATGAAAAACTTAAAACTCTTTGAGTAAAATTATAAAATAATTTTTCTTGATTTAGATGAAACCTTTGAAGCCCCCGCTCCCAATGAACTCGCGATGATCAACGCGATCCAAAAAGACCTAATGCAGTTCGAAACAGCCGTCCAATCTATGGTCACATTTAATCCTCCTCAACAACAAGTAATTTCAAAGATTAATTAAATCATTTTTAAAATTTATTACGATAAGTCAAGTCTCAGCTGTCAAGTCTTGACAGTTAAGAGAATTAGACGCAAGGCACATGTAATTATTTGCTTTAATAAACATTTTAATTCATGTTTAGCATAAAGAATTTTAAAGATTTCATTTCAGAAAACAAATTAACTGAAAAGATCTAATATTAATTTATTATAATGAGATTCACTCTTATGCATATTAAAATTTATTTCTATTAAAATTGTCAGTAAAACCAACTTTTATATTAAATCATTGATAATTATAATTATTCATAAGTATTGACAATTAATATTTAGATATAAGTATTACATTCATTTGACTTACGATGAGTGGATTAGCTGACATTTTAATTATTCTAGACTCAACAAATCGGATATCCTCCGGTTTATATACAAAGGACCACAACCACTACCACAACAATGGCACGGTTCCGAGCACCCCCTCAACCTCAGCAGCTTCTGCAACATCGAAGGAAACTTGCTGCTGTTCAACAAGCTCAGCAACAGCAGCAATCATTACAGCATATGCAGCAACCTCAACAACTTCAGCAGCAGCAACAACAGCAGCAGCAGCAGCAACAACAGCAGCAACAACAACAGCAGCAGCAGCAACAACAACAACAACAACAACAACAACAACAACAACAACAACAGCAGCAGCAGCAACAACAACAGCAGCAGCAGCAGCAACAGGCAATTTTAATAATTATAAAAATGAAAAAGCATTTGTAGATAGAACTAACAAATCTTAGCTGCTTTAATTCTATTTCTTTTACAGATATTAGCTTTGGTTGGTTTTCTTCTTACACGCTCTCTAAAAAATCATGTCACTTCCATCTATTTAAACTCAATGGTAAAATTAATTGATCAATATAGCAGCAGCTGTTACGTCAACCGAGTCTTGACTCCCTCCTCAACAACGTTAGTCCTCCCAACGTAACTCTTCCTGTTCAAGTAAGAATTTTACTATTCATAAATACGATTCAATTAATACTATTAATGAATTATTTTGACTCAAATCTTTCTTTCCATTATCAGAGAGATCCTAGATATCCAGGCCAGCCTCCACAACTCCGCTACCCACTCCAACAGGTCCAAGGAGGCCCACAACCTCAGCAACAAAGATGGGCTCCTCTTCGGATGAGTGTCCAAGCACAGAACCCGATGCTCAACGCTCAGCTCTCTGTAAGATTTCTCATATAATGAGGAAGAATTGGAGTAATTGAGAAAAGAATTAAAGAACTAATTAATTGGCGTGGTTTAGGGCTCTTTTGCGAGTGGTGGGGTGGGTCGAGCTGGGCCGGTTGGCGGGCAACCGCAATTTCGTCCGCAGCAGCAGTTTGACGAGAGTTTTTACCGCCAGCGACAAGGTGAGGAATTAGAGCTTGGTCCTCTTCCTCCTCCTCTATCCTGTCAGCAGCAAGTGTCTGTAGGGTTGGGCTCGGCGGAGTTCGTGCGACAAGAGCTGCGGGCGATGGTGGGGGCCCGGGCTGGGGGCGCAGTACCTGATCTTGAGGCCCTGGGCTTCGGCTTCGACGGTAAGGAGGACTTCAAGGTTAGCCCAGACCCTTCAGCCCTTCTTTCACTTTCGTCTCTTAAAGGCCATGAGCCCACAGTGAGAATCTCTGGTCTCTTCCAGGGGAATGAGGAGAAGACTTCGCTGCTCCAGAAGCTCCTCTCTGAGTGACCTCTGTGCAATATTGTACAGGAACATGAGGATCATCATTCATCATCTTCGTCTTGAACGACCTTCTCAAATTCTATTTGACTGAGAGCCTCTTTACTCTTACCTTCTTCTTTTATGCAAAAGTGTGTGGGACTAGGAATGTTCTCTGTTAATTTACTTAAATGCCACTCCTCTCTTCGTTCTGATAGAAAATGAGTATACTACTACTTGAGTAGAGAAGTACATGAGGAATAAGGTTAGGTGATCTTCTGTAATGGCATATTTGTATTCATACCTGGGGCACATTGCATAAAACACTTTTTACTTTTACTTGTTACTTTTTTTTATATTTTATGATTAATTATGAATCACCTAATAAAATATAAAAAAAAGTAACAAGTAAAAGTAAAAAGTGTTTTATGCAATGTGCTCCTGTTCTGTTGGGTGAATTCTTTTTGAATGAGAGAGAGAGAGAGAGAGAGCTAATATTTAATTAATACATTATATACCTATATACTGCTGAGAAAAACTCATTCAATTGTTCATGGAATTTTTGAGGATAAAAAAAGATACTTGAGGGGACATTGCAACTCCAGTGTAAAACTTATATATAAAATATAGAGATATGAGTATAGAAGATATTTAATATAAATGAATCATGATTGTTGTTTGTAATACATATCCGATTTTTTACATGAATTTTAAATTAAGAACGACTCTCAACGAGAGTTTCAGAACTTCACACGCTACAATTTAAAGGATAATCTTGACTTAACGTTTCAGTCTCAAAAATATATATTTCAACTAAACAATTTACTCAATGTTTACGTTGAGCTAGTTGAGGATTTAAGATTAATATGAAAGAAATCATATAAAATATATAATGATGATGCTATTCTTCGATTAGCTTTATATTCTCTGATACCTATTATGAAAACAAGTAAAGAAATATAGAGGACTGATTCGAAATTTTTTCATTTATTGTTTATTATATATTATTATATTTAAAGAATACAACTAATGAGAAATACGTCATACAACTCTTAACACACAAAACAAAATAAGATAGATCTATAAAGTAATTTTGACATTTGAAAAAGAAACTTTGAATTTTTGACACAATTTCGATATTTTTTGAGCACTATATAATAATAATAATAATAATATATTTCTAACTGTAATATTTATCTAAATAGGTAATAATAAAATTTACCTAACTATAAAATATCTATTTAATTATATACATAATATTAATATTGTAAAATTATGAGAACATAACTTTCCTATGAAATTATTGTACTATTTACGTATTATTACATACAGCTGCTACCTATTTAACAAAATACAGAGAGTATATGTCTAGTTAGAAGATACGTTTAATTATATCTATTTCAAGCTGATGTTACTGATTATATTTATATTTAATGATGACAATATTCAATTAACATTTAGAACAACCTTGTTATTATTATTTTCTCGTCTTTAAACTCTAATCATTCATTCCATGATTAATTGTTAGGAATTAATAGATCACATTTGATGAAATTGAAATATATTAAAAGATGAAGTTGATTAAAAAAAGTGTGTGTTGTGATAAATAAGCGATTCGACCACATGATTTAATGCAAAAAATTCTACACTTTCAGTTTAGAGAATAAAAAGAAGTACAACGAAAGTTTTTTTCACATTGTAATTCTTTTAGTCTTAATTCTCTGCATTTACTCATCATGTTGAGTTCAAGCCCTGAACGCACGTACATCTTAATATGGCACGAATTCAAGAAATATTTGGCGAAAAACAAACGATTGTTTGCGAATTTGCATGATCGCGTTCATTAAAATACGAACCATGGTTGGAGTAGGGTTGCTGACTCTATTCGCATACACCTATCACATGTTAAGTATTTCATCTCATATCTCATTCAGTCATAATCGGATACTATGTAGACATCCATGTATCAAACTCTCCGAAGAGGAAACTGAGTGGGAAAAGGACAGATGCGTAGAAAGAAGAGTTTAGTGAAGAATTGTAGAAACGAGCATGAACGTCATTCTCAAGCTATTGATTATCAAATTAATAAACTTTATAATGTTTTAATTATAAAAGGGAAAGAGACGAGGGATTAGATCCAGGCATCCAGGCATGGAAAAGAGGAGAAAGGAAAAAAGTCCAATTTCCTCTTCAACTAACGATAACGACTCAACATGTTAAAAGGACCGAGAGAGGCAATGAGGAGAAGGACTAGACGGAAAAACCAATTTGCTACATGATAAAAGATGCCGAGTTATAAATATTTAATCTGCGGGCTCATTAGATGGGAAAGACGCGGGTTGTGAATGCTCTGCTACATTTGCGAAAAAACTGAGTTTAAATGATGAAAGGAGGTGAGGTCGTTGAGAGTTGTTTAGATAGTGAGCAATTTGAGGTAATTTCCTTTTCGGTGGGATGCCGGGTGATCAAGGGACCCCACATGGTGCAGAAGGTCTTTGCTCTACATGTTCGAGACGGAGTTATTAAGGATCAATAGATTTTGATTAGGCCTACGACCTGTTAGCCCCGTCCTAATGGGCCCGGATCTTTCCGCGCCGAACGACCAGAGTTGGATCCATTTGACATCATGTATTATGCACGTATGGGGATGATGAGCATGAAGGGAGGCAAGGTGGGGATGTGCGGATTGAGATGGATGGGATTCCCATCATGCATGGGAAGGAAGAGGCGGAGGCGGGAGGGTGGGGAGGTTAATTGGCGGATGAGATCCGTCCGGCCGGCTTCATCCTCCTCATCCTTCAGGATGACGATGGGATGGGACTGGGAGTCAAGGATATAAAGAAGCGTGGAGGTATTCCATGTTGGGCGCTCCCTACGCATACTCTCTCTATAGGTGGGTCGCGGAGATCGATGCGAGGAGAGATATGAGCTAGAGTCCCAGCCGGAGCAACATCGGAGCTCGACCCCAGCACACCGGAAGCCCAGCGTAGCAGCGAAGCTCTTGACCAGGTAAACCCGGCGGGACCGGGCGGGCTAGGGGAGGCGGGGGGCGGGTCGGGCGGGGGGACGCGATTGCTTTGCACATGCGCCCTGCTCAGCGTCCATTACTGCACCAGACGAAGGACTCGTCCGGAATTTCCGACTTTTGACCCGGAAGGAGGAACACAGGGCCCAGAGAAGGTAACGAGGGGGCGCCCAGGGTCTCGGGGCGGGGGTCAAGGGACGGAGAGGCCCGGCGGGGGCGGAGGGGAGGACCGGAGGCTTCTACGCAGTAGGGTGTGTACCCCGACGCCATTTTCACCGGCCTTCCCCTGTTCCAGGAATGGCTGTCGACAAGGAGGAACTCGTGCAGCGGGCCAAGTTGGCCGAACAAGCCGAAAGGTATGACGACATGGCGGCCGCCATGAAGTCCGTCACTGAGACGGGCGTCGAGCTCTCGAACGAGGAGAGGAACCTCTTGTCGGTCGCGTACAAGAACGTCGTCGGGGCCCGTCGTTCCTCATGGCGGGTCATCTCGTCCATCGAGCAGAAGACCGAGGGCTCGGAGCGGAAACAGCAAATGGCCAGGGAGTACAGAGAAAAGGTCGAGACGGAGCTCCGTGAGATCTGCTATGAAGTCTTGGTAAGCCCAGTTCAAATACCCTTTGACAGCTCATTGACCGGTGACTCATCAAGAGTCAAGTTCCTTTTCGCTCTTTATGTCTGAGCCATTTTAAATTATCTTTGACCTTTTCCTACCCGCCCTGGTGAATTATGAATTATGGAGGAGTTGTAGGGAAAATTTTAAATTTTTTCCCCATTTGTCATATTATGCCAAACATTGTTTTTTATGGGCTGGAGGAAGAATGTCGTGATTTAAAGGATTTTCCACTTTGTCAATCTCTCCCATGTATTATGTATTAAAGTCAAAGTAGGGTCGATCGAATGTTGGATTCCGTGGAAGCTGGGAATTTTGCAAGAGAGGAAGTTGAAGGGAGAATTGGCTAAATTGAATGAGCGGTGGGCTGGGAGAGCCTGTTAATTAGCCGAGGCGCATGAGAGTGAATTAATCCAATTAACCCTTTGAGTGTTCTTTGGAGTGAATCCAATTACAGGGGGAAATGGCTCAATAATAGTTTTTTCCTCCTTTTTCCAGAACCTACTGGACAAATTCCTGATCCCGAAGGCGTCAAACGCAGAGAGCAAGGTGTTCTACCTGAAGATGAAGGGAGACTACTACCGCTACCTCGCCGAGGTCGCGACTGGAGAGAACCGAAACAGTAAGTAAAAAGTATTGGGGAAGAAGGGAGGGTTGACCCAGGGTATAGTGGAAGACTCGCAAAAGGCGTACCAGGAGGCCTTCGAGATCAGCAAGAACAAGATGGCTCCCACGCACCCGATCCGCCTCGGACTCGCTCTCAACTTCTCCGTCTTCTACTACGAGATCCTCAACAGCCCCGAAAAGGCCTGTCAATTGGCGAAGCAGGTGCGTGAGCCCACGGTAGCACGCTCACGGGGCCCACGACCATGATCACTCTCAGTGTTGTGTTTGCTAATTGGGAGGGATTTGGCAAAAATAAGGGTTCTAGCGGGTATCTGGAGAGATTCTACCCGGGAGTGGCCTCTTTCCAGGTGTCGTGGAGGACAGCAAGGGCTCCTACCAGGAAGCCTTTGACATCGCGAAGGGCAAGATGCAACCCACCCACCCCATCCGCCTCGGCCTCGCCCTCAACTTTTCCGTTTTCTACTACGAGATCCTCTCTTCTCCTGACAGGGCCTGTCATCTCGCCAAACAGGTCACTGAGAGTGTGTCTAACCGCTAACCCCGTGTGCGCTGCCTTAATCTTAATTAATGATAATTAACTACCGGCTCCGAATTTTTGATTTTTTCTCTAATTCTTTTATTGGGATTATGAATTCCAGGCATTCGACGAGGCCATTGCCGAGTTGGACACGTTAAATGAGGACTCTTATAAGGACTCCACCCTTATAATGCAGGTAAATAAATGAGGTCTAATCGACCGCCAAATGCCATTAATCAATCAATTTATGTCTTTATTCGGAAATGCTCCTCTTTTCTTTTATTCAATTAAATATATTGTATTATGAACATTATGGGTTTTGTTATCTGATGGATCGTTTAATAATTGTTATCTTCTCCCTACTTATTATTTCCTAATGCTTGTGAGTCTATTTCCAAGCCTTTTTTATGAGTCATGAGAACATTCCTCTGGGCTGATGCAATAGGTGAGAATTGACGGCCTTTGTTTGTTTCAGCTTCTGCGTGACAACCTGACCCTCTGGACGTCGGACACTCAGAACGACGGTGAAGAGGCCACGGAAGGCGGGGACAATTGAGCTGTCCGGGCGAGATTGCCGAACCCTTATTAACTCTTACTCCAAGACCCACCACGATGACCTTAGAATCAATTGGCTACTTTCCTTAATAGTGTGGTTGTGTTAGATGAAGCCCTGAATAAAAAAATCACGAACCCATCCCGTAAACGGGTCTCTTTTATTTATTCGCACAAACTTCTTCTTACAGAGTCGTTCAGAGTAGGAATCACTTCGAGAGGAAGTACCGAGTCCTCCAGACCCGGCCGTCCCCTCTTGGTAAATAAAATAGAGATTAAAAACTCTCCCCATGTCGGTTCACACGAGGAGACAAGCGCCGTTCTTGTTCTTGAGTCGAGATTTCGGTTTGTATCTCTCGAGGAACGAGAGCTGCTTGGCGTTTATCGCACCCCGCCTCTTCCTACGACCAGGAATTTTCCATTTTAGAATCTCAAGAACTGTAGGTATCATCCGGAGGAAATTACCCTCTGATCAGTTCAACGGCGTCTTCGTACTTCATTCCAAGCTCCATGAGGGCAAGAGCCACGAGGACTGGAGCTCTCCCTAAGCCTGTAATTATAACAGTTAGATATTGGGACGCTGGAGGGGAGGAAGCTGTGAGGACAAGGACATTTTAAAAATACATTCATTTTTATCTGGCTCAATTTGGGGTCGGAATGAACAATCATGTAATGTCTAAATGCATATTTGGAACTGAAGGTTATGGTGAACACGTCATACAATGTGATATGATTGAAACTTATCGTACCAAAGTACCAGTTCATCATGACACGCTGATAAGAAACGGCTAGTTGAAAAAATATAATAAATACAATTTACAAGAATAATTAACATTGAAAGTTACTTTCATGTTCAAAATAAATTTTGGCATCGCATTACATGCATGAATTGCTACATAATATTTATTTAAAAAATAAAGAGGCTTTTTCTTATCTTTATTGCTGACTCACGAGAAATTAACTTTTGTTTTAACTTTCATGTAGACAATAAATTAGACGTTGTATATTGGGAACAAAATTAGGAAAAATTAAATAATGTAATTCTCAAGAAATTACGTAAGAGAATGCATAATGAAATTTCGATTGAATTGAAAAGGCCCTTCTGGAAACTTGAACTTTGGACGCTGAATCGACGTCGATCGAGGAAGTAAACCCTGTTCCTCAACACGCCGAATGTAATTTTTTAATAAAATATCGACATTACCTGCTACACAATGAACAGCTACACAGTTCTCGGGTTGGCCGGTAAGTTTGTCCCGGATAAGCCCGAGCCAGGAGTCGATGACCTTAAGGGAAACAATTAAGACAAGGCAGAGGGAGAGCCTTTAGATTTTATAACCTGCTGTGGAGGAGGTTGGCCGTCTGGGAAGGACAGGTCATGAACTTCGATGCCGCTTCCCTCGAGCTTGTCGGTCGAGTAGGTCGCCTCGCAAACCCGGACCACGGAACAGACTTGGAACCTTCTCAGCTCCTGGAAATGAAATACAAATTACAAAATGAAATCCCTGGAACCGCCCTCCTCCCACGACCTCTCACCTCTAGATATGATGCCATGGCGGTGTCTGAAGGTCGTTCAGTGATGAGGAATCTGGAGAAAAAAGGTTTAAAAAACGTCCCAGCCGACCTCGTCACCTTACCGCATCCCCTTGAAGACAATCTCCGTGCAAGCTCCCGGTACTCGCACAACCTGTAGAACCCGGGTTAAGCACGACCCTCCGGCCCCTCCCTCACTTACCGTTGACATGGCGAAGGCCTACTTGAAGTGCTGGCTCTGACAGTATTCTCTCGCCATCCAACAATCATGAAAAAATTGGAGAGGAGTCGAAAAGGGTCAACAAGTATTAAAAGCAAAGACGGTAGTGTTCGTAATGTATACGTGAGGAATGGAGGAGGCTCAGCGGGAATGGTCGAACTTCCCCACACGCCCGTAGGCTAGAGCTGCTCGCCTCCCTTTAACTCCCTTTGTCTCCTCCCGTCTCTCCCCGCTTCTGACCTCCGCACGACTGACCTCAAGGCCCCAGTGCCCACACATCCTCCTCGGCCCAGCAGCGGTCAAGGACTGAAGACTCCCTCGTCTCTCGTAATACGAGACGGACAGACTTGAGCCAAGCAGCGGCGAAGAATCATATGAATGCATTATTTGCATATATGCACACGACTCTTCGCAAACCGCAGATCAAATTATGCCATTAGTAATTCTCTTATCTTTTGTTGATGCTCATTTGAATCTCATAATAATAATAATAATAATAATAATAATAATAATAATAATTTTTTACATGTGCCAATTCCTTATTTAGTCAATCATGAAGCTAATGAAGCATCTCGTGGAGATTAATCCTTATGTTCATTCTGTCATTTATATCTGCACTCGCCTTCTCAGTTTCCGATTTCAAAGGGCAATGGGGTTGGGCACAAGAATAATAATCAATACCAGAAACATTATAATTTTAATAAATAAATTAGAGGCTGAGGTCATAAGTCACTCCTGCTCGAGATCCTTATCTAAACTTTTTTTATTGCCAATAATTCTAATTGTTATTGGCTCGAAGGAGGGAGTAGAGAGCCATCAGTTCTGAACTCAAGGCTCACTTCCAAAGTGTTAAAATGGTAATTTGTTCATAACGAGAGTATCCTGTAATTTGAACGAAAGTGGACAAGAAATGCTTGAAGAGTGACGACGAGTGTGAAGGATTGATCAAGAATGAGGAGTAATTAGAATTTGGCTTTGATCAATAAATATCCCATGATGTTATGTGTTGAAGTCAATTCCCTTCTTTTCCAATGAACAATCTCCTGAATCATTGCCATCCATTCATTCCTCACACGGAGTGCATTTGACTAATTGCAATAGCTCTAATGAGTGGCTCATGACACACACGAGCAGGAATCGCACCTTGGTTGCACCTCGTGAGAACCTCATTAGCATCCCCGATCGCATGGCTTGAGTTCTCTTGGGTTGGCCCAGAATGTCTTGAGTTCGAAGGAAGGGTCCGAAGGTCCTTGAAAGAGGCCGGGAGTCCAGGATGAGTAAACTGGAGTAACCAGAAGGGACGGATGAGGGAAGGATGCGGAGAAGCGACCCGAAATAGAAGGTCAGCCGTCGTGTCCCAATTCCTGGGAGCTAACCGTTAGACTTTCACTGCCTAATTTTACCCCAATGCAAATTAGTGCTCCGCAAGGAGGGGGGAAGCTCACAGGTACCCCACACCCGAACGAGAGATGCAGTACGACACACTTTTTCTCAGTAACTCTCTGGGGACTGCCGAGACGAGACGCATTATGAAGACGGTCATCCTCCTCCTGCTCTTCCTCGCGACGAGGAGCTTCGGTGAGTTTCCCCTCTTCCCCGCGTTCGGCCTCTCATCCGCTTGTTTTCGGCCCCGGACCTTCTAGCAGCACAAGAGAGCGAGGAGTACGAGAAGGAGCTGTGCAAGGAAAAAGAGGCTGGCGAGTGGTTCCGTCTCGTCGGAGGCGAAGGCGACTCCTGCAGAGATGTAATCCAATGTACGTCCTCGGGCCTCCAAGCCATCCGATGTCCCGCCGGCCTGGCCTTTGACATCGAGAAACAGACCTGTGATTGGAAAGATCAGGTCAAGAATTGCCTCAAGAAGGGGAAGGAGAAGAAGGTAAGAGTTCTTTGTTGTCATTCCGTTCATTCGCGAGGAGGAATTGGGAATTCCCAAGGAGAGACGAACGACGTTTCCCTACAGAGCCAAGCAGAGAGCAGGAAAAGGCTCGTGTGCGAGTCGTAGACTGGAGTTACGTTGTTGTAGGAAGTGGATTTGAAATCCAGTTTCCTCTGTCGCGTCCATGGGCACTCCTTCGCTTTTTGCTGGAGAAATAATTTTAATTCATGGAAGAATGCGGCGTGATTCTAGGTGAAGCCGCTGCTGTACACGGACGAGCCACTCTGTGCTGACGGCTCCCTCGCCTGCGGCGATGGCACTTGCATAGAGAGGACTTTGTTCTGCAACGGAGAGAAAGACTGTGCTGTAAGTGTCAACTTTTCATTTCCTCGGCCGCTCTCTACAATGCCTTTACATATGATGGTGTACTATTGACGAGATTATATATTCAAGACCGTTGGCCGCTCTTTCCCTTTCTCGCATTCATGCTCATGCATCGCATTTATTTGCGACTGCTGTTGGGTGAATGTCAATTCGAGATGAGTCAGCCAGGCAAATAAGAACTTTTGTTGTTGTTTCAATCTCAATATAGGATGGCTCAGATGAGACGTACTGTGACATCAACCACGACCCCAACAGGGCGCCTCCGTGCGACAAAGCCGTGTGCGTCCTCCCTGACTGCTTTTGTTCCGAAGACGGAACGTCGATCCCAGGTAATTTCTGAATCCTATATGTCAGCCTCCTTTATTCATTCCCTCACTCTTGTCGTCTTGAGAGACGGATGGAGTCTGAGAGGAAGAGACTTGATTTTTATGTTGTGAGCAAGTTGAAAGTCTCGTCTTTCAATCTTGTCATTCCGAGTTGTCAAACGATGATGGTTATCAGAAGTGAAATGAGGGAAGAGCGGAAGGAAGGAAGTAATTTGTGTGTTCTTGCAGGCGACCTTCCGTCTGAACAAGTCCCTCAGATGATCACCATCACATTCGACGACGCCGTGAACAACAACAACATCGAACTCTATGACGAGATCTTTAATGCGAAGAGAAAGAACCCCAATGGGTGTCGGATCAAGGCTACCTTTTTCCTAAGTCATAAATATGCCAATTATTCGGCCGTTCAAGTAAGGGCCCTTTTCTCTCTCTCTCCTCTTCTTCTCCAAACCCTCCATCTAAATAACATTGGGGCTCATTAGTATTCCACTAACTATGGAAAGTGAAATGACGCGAGGGGTGTAATGGAAACGAGTTGGATTAGCATACTCAACATTTAGTGTGTTTCCGAATTGGATGTATAGGAACTCCATCGACGCGGCCACGAGATCGCCTCCCACTCCATCACCCACAACGGAGACGAGAACTTCTGGTCAAACGCGACGGTGGACGACTGGGCCAAGGAAATGGCCGGCATGCGGATCATCGTCGAGAAGTTTGCAAACATCTCGGACAACAGCGTCGTGGGTCTCCGAGCCCCGTACCTCAGGCAAGGAATCTCTCTCTCTCTCTCTCTCTCTCTCTCTCTCTCCTCTCTCTCTCTCGCAAGATTTGCGACGTGACGGATGGGAAACCAATCCATTAGGAGGAGGTAGGAAGGAAAGTGTGAGTAAATAACAGTTTCCTCACACAGGGTTGGAGGGAACAATCAATTTGTGATGATGGAAGAGCAAGCTTTCCTCTACGACTCCACCGTGACGGCTTCATTAACGAATCCACCTCTCTGGCCTTATACGATGTACTTCCGGATGCCGCATAGGTGTCACGGGAATCTTCAAAACTGCCCCACGAGGTAACTCCCGACTTCAGGTCGAGTTCCCCCGAACCGCTCCTAACATTTCTCCAGGTCCCATGCCGTGTGGGAAATGGTCATGAACGAGTTGGACCGGCGGGAGGACCCCACGATCGAGGAGGATCTCCCGGGATGTGCCATGGTGGACTCTTGCAACAATATCCTCACAGGAGATCAGTTCTACAACTTCCTCAACTACAATTTTGATAGGCATTATCAGCAAAATAGGGCGCCGCTCGGCCTTTACTTCCACGCCGCTTGGCTCAAGAACAACCCAGAGTTCCTCGAAGCCTTCCTTTTCTGGATCGACGAGGTCTCCGAAAAGCACGACGACGTCTACTTCGTCACGAATACTCAGGTGAGAATGAGTCTTTAAAGGCCTCTTACAATTAGATGGGATGGACCGAACCTTAACTCTGTAAGAGAAATATAAGGAGCTCATGCCCATTCATCATTTTTGTTTAATCATCCCTCATCACTCTTTGTATTCAATTTGGACATTGTGGTTTTCTCGAAGGTCATCCAATGGATGCAAAATCCAAGAACAAAGTCAGAAGTGAAGTCATTTGAACCATGGAAGGACAAATGTGATGTGCAGGAAGGACGGAGTTGTCTGGTAAATGTATTTGTCACTAATCATTTTTCCCAATCGCCCTCTTGTCCTGAGCAGCCCGAATCTAATAACGCTTGGCTTCCCTTTTTCAGAATCCAAACAGTTGCTCCCTCACCTCTAAAGAGCTTCCCGGGGAAACCGTTCGACTCCACACCTGTATGAGATGTCCAAACAATTACCCTTGGCTCAACGACCCCACTGGGGATGGATTCTTCTAAAGGCTGACCAACTTTTTATACTTTGGGAAAATAAAACTTTTATATATGGTCTACTCCTTTTGTCCCTATCTTATTTCTCCATCATCATCATCTCGCATTTTTTGAGTTATTGCCATATGAAAGAGGCTTGTTGTGAGGCACACTTAAAATCTGTTCCTCGCCACCTCGTTCTCTGCCATTATGAAAAAAACGTACTTGAAGATAAGGCTGGGAAGTAGAATGGCGAATCCATACGAAGGTTATGGCAATCTGAAGCTCTCTGTCAACCATCTCCATTGTCAATTCACATCATCAGACGGAGATTCCCTCAATGGCCACGGCGATCATGAGAGTACAGGAGCATAATAGTGTAAGTAAAGTTCATAGCCTCTTTCATAAGGTCACACCTCTTACTACACAAATAGAAACGAGGAGGTTCTCAACATGCTCCACCATTGAGAGGCTCAACAACATTTTTTCTCTCATCCAGTAATTCTCGTCCTCATAATAAGAAAAATAAAATGTGACATCATTTCGCCACTCAATTACAGGAGAACACTGTTACGACTCAACAGCACACAGTCATGTAAAGTGAACTTATTATCTGAACTACGCCCTGCATGAGAATGAATGAATGGCGAGATCACTGGCTGATCAATAATGTATTCTCTCTTATTATGGCGTATTTGGTAAAGAAATTCGATAAACTGATTCTCTTCATCATATTATATTGTTGTTCTGAATGTTTTGCATTGTTTGTGAGCCGGCAAGGTCCAATCACTCTGCCACAAACCACAACAACATTACATACGTCCTGACTGCTTAAACACTCAACATTTGACTAATTTGACGATTACACATAAAGGTGGGTAATGAGGAGCTTACACACAGATGATTTGATGCATTGAATGCTTCCATCCTTTGTCCACATGGACGAGGAGACTCTCCGCACATCAATATTCCAACACAAGCCTGAGCTGTGATGGAATCTCCACAGTTGAAATCTGAGAAAACCTCCGAGGCAAATGAGACGTGACGTCGATGAACTTTCAATTTTACTTTACTCGCCTCATTCAGTGTAGATCTTTGAATAATGTGAGATGAGTGACACACATCTGATGGGAGTCGAATCAATGGAAGCATGTTTATCTCTCCATGTTATCCTCTTCTGTAAGTCCGTTTCTCCAATCATTATGTAATGTAGCGTGTGGATGGAGAATAAGTGAAGGGAAATGAGAGAAAATCCAAGTAAAATTCGTAAAAGATTGGAAAATGGTAATAATGTTGAACTGTTGAACATTAAACATGTAAGCAGTAATAAGTCATAACAAGGGTCAGTTATTTAGTAAGGCGCAAATATAATGCTTAATTACGTCGAGAAGCATATTGTTCCTGCCATAATAGTGTTTAGCTGTAGAGCTAAAGGAATCATCATGTACAAAAGCCATAATATTGTCAAAGGTAAGTAGAAAATAGGAATGGAAATGTACATAAATATTTATATGGAAAACTTGAATAACTAGAATTTATTGATTCTTTCCCTTCTACAAGATCATATAAATTATTTGATCATCATTTGCTCATCCTTTATTAGAATTTCCTTTTGTAGGATTACAAATTACAGCCGAGTATTGCCTTTTGCCAAATAAACTTTCTCGAAATGAACACAATTCTTATTATGTAGATATGAGGGGGACAGTCGGTCGTAAACTGGTCGTTCATTAAAAATTAAAATCAATTTAATAAAACCGTAAATAATATTTGTCTAAATCTCTTTTTATCAGTAAATACAATATAATGGAAATTCGTCGAGGAACCTCATGAAGTTCATCCAGTAAACATCCAGCGAAAAAGACCTTTATTCCAATAATGTTGCTACTGAGAAATGAGTCAAATGAGCTCGAAAATGAAGATTTAGAGAAGGATAAGCCATTGGGCTCTCGCTAGCCCTCACGAACAGAAGAGGAGAAGATGAAGCACATCTAAAGGACACCGTGGGAATCTTCTGGTCGAGATGACGAAGAAGAGAGTGACAGCAGCGTTTGTTTGGTCCATGAAAGTTAGTGAATGGGCCGAAAGTGGGGAACTGGGGGAAAGGGAGAAAGGAAGTAGAGCGTGTCGGTGAGGAGCTAAAAGAAGGGAATCTCCTCCTCATTTGACACCGTCTTGCAGTCGAGATTCACATTGGGGTTGCACGGTGAGCTGACGGAGGTCTCCGGATTATTTTTTCCCTCGGTGCTCCCTTTCTGCCCATTATTTCACCCGCGTCCCGCCCTCGGTCCGCCCGGCATCATGGCGAGGGGTCAACAGAAGCTCCAGTCCCAGGCCAAGTCCCAAGATAAGCAGGTAACATAAAAAGGATTTTGGTTAAAGTTTCTCAAAATGTAAACAGACTCCTCTTGGCCATCTCTCTTCTCCCCAGTCCCCGCAGCATCCCCCAACTAACTGAACATTAAATCCAAACATTAAGGAGCTTCGAGAGTTCAGAGTACTCGGCGATGAAGATGGGCGAGAGCTGAGGAACATCATAGGCTTTTTCTTCCTATGATTCCTATCTAAAAAGTATTGAATTATCGATGCAAAATTGCAGGAAGAGAAAGTGCCATCATCATCACTATCAAATCTAAAAGTTTTATATGATAATGATAACCTCGGAGGGTCTGTAAAATAAGTCCAATGACGTCCGCACGAAATACCTTGAACACCATTAGGCTATTACGACCGTATTGGGCATTTGAGCATTTGATTCAAATGATGTTTGTTTTAGGCCAAAATGAAAAAACAGCAAGGGCACTCTCTCGGAGAACAGAAAAAGGCTGCTGCCAAAGCTCTCACATTCGTTTGCACAATTTGTAAGGTAAAGTGACTTTCAATTTGCTAAAATGTTTTATGCATATATGCCATTTTAACTCCTCGTTCGTTAATAATGCGACGAGCGACGACTCTGAACGACGGTGGTGCAGAGATTTGCCTTTTCCAAAACTCATTTCTATGAGTTGAATGGAAATGTGCCAAGATGAGAGTCTAATTTCTCGTTCAAAATGTTTAATTTATTGAAATTTATTTATGAGAGAAAGGAGTCTCTGATGATTTGATGATCATATTGATTTACTTTCCCCCAGGCTCAAATGCCAGACCCGAAGACATACAAGCAGCACTTTGAGAACAAGCATCCCAAGAACCCACTTCCGGACGACCTCAAAGATGTCTGAGAACAGAGTGACCAATATTCCATCTGATACGCGAATATTGCCTTGTCTCAATGTGGTTATTTATCCAATGATTAATTATGAATATACACCTTAAAAATTCTAAATGGTCTAATCCATACACAACACAATATATTTTAAATCTGCTACACGAAGAAGAAAAATGAGAAGATGCTTTGAATAATTCCTACTACCCCTCGGGGTCTTTCAAATAATAAAGAGAAGCTCTCAGGGTTTTCTAAATCATCAAACATGAGTTTATTTATTTACGGAAACACTATTCACTCGGCTTTATCATGATCAAGTCAGTTGTGACCGGGTTCGAGATGTGCAAGTAAATGATCCAATAGAGCAAGTTGAAACACACGAAACAAACCGGGAAGACTACGCGGCTGTACCTATTTAAAATTAAAACAACAATATTAATCATTTCATTTAACACATTTAAATACTTTAATTGCACGATAACTTTACATAAACATTATCCAATATAAACTACATAAATAGTATTTCATTAAATTACTTTTTATTAAGCTATTTTCCTTATATCAATGTTAAAGATAAATAATCTTATTTACCATAAGTAAATACAATTAAATAATTTATTCGGATCATAAACTAAATTTGTTATTTTATTGTTATTAATTTTTTACTTGTCAATATCTGAGGGCGTAATGCCACAGATCTGGTTCGGGTTGATTGGAATGAGCTGGCGGATCTTTTCGTCTTCGTAGATCCTTTCACGCTCGACTTCGACGCCTCGGTAGGCATGGCCCCGATGGCCTTTAAGGCGAACCTCCTGGAAATTATAAGAATGGGTTGTTAAAAAGTCAAAGGTCCTTCTCCTCTCACCGTCTGTCGATGCTGGAGCGTGTGAAAGTGTTCGTCTCGAGCCGTTTGCAACTGAATCGCCATTCTCTGCAACGCGGCAAAGTGATTCTTACGCATCTGAATCCGCTTGGCGAGGTAGCCTACAGTCGCGTACTCTGAAACCGGAAAAGACATTCATCATCATTGTTATTCGGAGTCGCAGGTGCGACCCAGGAACTTCCAAGGAACCCAGACCTAATAATGCGGCAAAAACCATGACGAAACAGGTGCCGAGGAACACGTCGATAGATTTGACATAGGAGATTTTAGGCAAGGCTTTGTTCGTCGAGGACATGAGCGTGGTCATCGTGAGAACGGTCGTGATTCCCAGGTAGACACGAGCGGGGGCAGCGTTACGGTTGAGCCAGAAGGAGACCCAGGAGATCACGACAATTAAACCTGGACCAGGGGATTTTAGTGAGGCATTAGCCCGGGAACTCAGGGACTCATTCACTTACTTGAAGGTATATAAATCTGGATGAGATAGTATCCCATACTACGTACAAATTGGATTTCGCAAGCCAGCCTCGAGTAATTGCCTTTTAATCACATCATAGTCAAAATTAATTAGAGAAACACAAGGACCATGTGAGTTCCAGGGAGGGAACACAGAGATGATTATACAGTTACTTAATGCGAACAGGGCCTTTCATAATTAATGTAGCGGTGAAACAAAGGACTCTGCTTTGATTTATAAGACGAGGGGGGAAGGATTTAAGCTCCGTGGAATTTGTGGTTCTCCATGAAATGAAAGTTAAGGGGGGCTTATGTATTTAATGTGGCCCAGTGAAATTAGAAACTTCTCCTATTTCCCTTCTCATATATTTATTTCTCTTGATAAATATCACTCTCGTACTAAGCTCTTTTCTCATTTAATCATATTTTCTCAGAGGAAATTTAATCTCATGTCTTTTCATCTCTTTTAAACAAAGGGCTTTTACTTCAGTTGAATCTTTTTCAAATACTGTTCCTAACTTTTTTCATTTGAAAAACTTTATGGTTTGCAAACTAATTTAATTTTGAAATTATCAGTCTGTATATTTATCAATGTATGCAATTATTTTCAAATATAATTTATTTTATTTTATTTGTTCGGGATTCCGGATTAATAAATAGAAATTGGCTATATATTATATATTAAATATATTTACAAAAGTTAGTTAGACAAGGTAAATTTTGATAAAAGTATTAGTGTTTTAGTAATATATTACCAGTGCTGAGGCTGATTTCAGCGGCCTTCTGTCGATAACCCATCACTTTGAATTGAGGTAAGGAAACCTCATTGGACACACCAACGGAGCTCGCTCCAGCGGCCCATTTGTACCGAATATCGCTCATCGTGTAACCAACTGAAAATGTAAAATATCCAAGTTAGCACAGATAGAAAGGTTTAGGGAAAAGTTTCCAAACTAAATACAAACAAAACTGCGATTTATTAATGGTAGAATTTAATTAGACAAGTACAGAATAAATAGACAAATTGTAGATTCACACTGTTGACACTTGGAACTTTTGGCTCAATATTTTTAATCAGGCGGATTAAAACGAGGCGACACGCAAATTTAAACTTTCTTTCATGAGAGAAAGCTAATCCACCCACATCACATAAATCAATGTATTCTTTTGTAAAGCTCAGATAATAAAACATGTATTCTTTTATTACAAAAAAAAATTTAGGTCCTCCAACGTACTTTCCGAATTATGAATAATGATGGCATAGATAGTAAATCCTCACGAAATTTGGATCGTGTAGTGTAAAATATTTTTAATGTACAATGAAATGAAATCATCGATCGTAAAATGCCTATAGTTGGATTACCTCTTAAATAAAATTCTACATGAAATTGATAGAATAGCTTATTTATGTGGCCAATAACCAAGCACCATACAGTCTATAACTTAATGTACATTGTTTATCCCATTACTTTCCACCTATATTGCGTTCATAAATTGTATAAACGAGTCATACTTTCCTCTACTATAATGTATTTTTATATTACTTAATTTGAACTCATCTGTAAGAAGAAAATAAAATTCTCTTTTGCAATTTTGATCGGTAGTTTCTGGTCACGCTTAAAGTTTTTTGAAGTAAATTGAGTCTCTTCATACAGGTATGAAAAATACGAAACATTAAAAGGGCATATTTCAAAAGAGCCCATCAAATGTTTCATATAATTGATATAATTTATATTAAATCGATTTCAGTACTTCTCCCTTATTTATTATTAAATGAACAAGTTCAAAGGGGATCTTTATACAATATAAATAAAAGCATGTTGTATGGAGAATGATATCTCACATTTTGGAAGTAAAAAGGAATAAACTTAAAATGGCACGTTTATGCAAATTCCAACATACATTGACACGTTTCCCCAATATTTCATATACTTACACCTTCCAATGATTCTCGTCATTATATAACCCTGTGTTCTATAACCCATTTCGTACACTTCTCCTGAATGTGATGAATTATTCAGTTCCAATCTCACGATCACTTGACTAGTTTAGGGCCAATTCATAAAAAGCATAAATTCCTTCGGTGCGCATTGGAATATTGACAAGGGGGACTTTCTTGATAAGAGAAAGAGGAAAACACGCATTCAACGACGAGAATCAATTCGGAATAATTTATGAATTTTATTTTTATACAACAAGAAAACACAGAAAAGGAAAACCTCATTTGTGTTCCATTTGCTAGGAATTGAATCATTAAAAAGGAGGTTTCTCAATTTCCCAATACGCAGAACCAAATATCATTATCATAAAAGAAATTAACAATTCTCCAACTAACAAAGCTCCGAGTTCCTGATCCATAAAAAGAGGATTTATTTGATTTAATCTTCCAGGAACGAGTCTCGTGTATCTCTTTCGGCCCTACTTGCGTCATAGGGAGAGCGAGAAGGGCCAGAAGGAAGGGAATCGTTAGGTGTTTGGTGTGCCACTCAGCAGGGTCTCCTCAACACCACACAATAGATACAAAATATTGATCGCGAAGAAAAGCGGACCGCCACTTTCTCTTCTTCCTATCTCATCGCCATCCGGATCCTCCGAGCATCCAGGGATTAGCGAGCACTTGAACGAATACACCCATACACAACTAGTTTGGGTCATCTGCTTAATTAGGATCCGAGATTTTCGCCAGATGCTCTCAAGGAAATGTGGAGATGATGGAAATAAAATGAAGGAGACCGAGAAATTACGAGAACCCGTCGCTTTCACTCTTCCACTCCTTTTTTGCTTCATAAACTTATGAGTGTAACAGTTACTGGTTATGAGCTTCCCGTATAAATATTTATCTTTGCCTTCTCCCCTTATGTTCGCGTTCAAACCTTCAAGTCTGAATACTTCTCTTAACATCATAGCATATGCCAAACTCAGGCATATCAATTCATTATCAATATTCCCTTTTGGGTTCCTTTTTATTTTACATTTTTATATATTTTTTTAGAGCGAGAGAGTTCCAAACTTTCCTATACTTACAAGACTCAATCTCAATGTTGCACATTTGAGAGTCCATGGGGAAATGGCGAAGATCCATTGGACAACTAGCCGTGACGGTGAGCCTTATTGACCTCGTGATGTCTCCAGTTTGCGAGATTCGGAGGAACTCATTCGAAGTCGTTGCCGTGTGAAAATAGGACGTCTTCTCGTTGACGAAGAATGTGTCTGGCACCCACATGCTCTTGAGAAACTCAGAGCTCACCTAAGAGCCAAGTCTCAATGTTAGTTGATGGATTTGAGGAGAAAAGGAGGCGGTTTCCCAAGGAGAAATTGAGTATAAACTTATTGGACACAAACGGGAGAGCCAAGATCGGAATTCCCAATCTGACATTTACATTCTTCTCATTACCCTCCCCTTGCCCAGTGCCACTTTCTATACATCTACTCTCCTGGCTAAAGGTTAAAAAGGAAAAATAGCAAATAATATTATGTATTCCTTTTTGAAACATATGGGAAATCAATAGTTTAATGGTCTGGATAGTCTCATTCCTTTCTATTATGATCCACACAAACACACATAATCTTTGGACTCGGAGCCTGGTGAGTTTCTCGACGAGTATTTGCGGGTTGGCGAGAGAGTCAATAAATCAAAACGGGATTCAATTACGAGTTCATTGGGGCAAACTGCGGGGACATGAGAAAACGTACCGAAAGTGTCTTGACGCCCTTGGGTCCCTGAAACTGAAGGCGCGGGTCCTTCCACATTTGTCTGAAGTAGAAATCGAGGGTGAAGTCCTATGAGAGAGAGAAACGTTAGAATCCTTCGGGAAGACTCGCGGTCTCAAAAGCTCAAGCCGTGCTGACTACAAGTGAACAATGCAAAGAGACAAGAGTGACGACGACACGACACGACACTGGATTGTATGAAGAAAGTAACGCACCATCTGGACCTCAGAGACACCCGAAATGGAAAGTACATACATACTTATCATTACTTCCACTGGAGAACCTGGAGAGAGAACAAGGTTTCTAAAGACTATGCAAAGATCATGCCCATGCAGAGGAAAAGACCAGCAGGCCAAAGAGTTCAAAACGTTCTTTAACGGATCTCCCAACTATTCACAAATGAGTTCCAGGAGGTGTAATGAAGTCATTAGAGGCCATAGTTATTTACAAAATTGCAGATCAGTTGGGATCTCGTGACCAGACTGCTGCTGCAAAAGCTATTACTTATTATGTTCATGTCTGGAGTTTACAAGAGGATTTGAAGGGCGAGATTTGTCTGTGTCAAAACCCGCATTGTGCCCGGGTCTTTTGTGTTCTTTGGAAAAGGTTAATTCCTGAACTTTGACTCTGCTTTGAGAATGGTGCTAACCAGTTAAATACACGGTCTGAACTCTTTGCCCGCAGATTTGACCTCTGTACCATTTGAACTTCCGATAAACTTGAAATAGACTGCACATACATACTTATACCCACGGTTACCGCTTCACCTGAGGTAATCGATTGTTAGATAAGCCAAGAGTATCTAATTAGTATTGTTAGATCATCATGGGGTCTGATTGATTTACCAATCAATTTATGTACACAAACTAAATGAATCATTTAATGAGTTAATTGAACCGGAAAAAGGTCATACTACTTAAAAGGTCATCCTCATAAGCATTAGTTAATTCATTTAGTGGGGATTTAAAATTTGGATTAATTGAGAGTTAAGGAATTCGGAATTAAGAAAGTCGTGTAATAAAAAAGGGAGGAAAATGCATTTGGGGTCCAATGGCATTTTCCTTTGTAGTCCATAATGTGTTCTAAAGACCTCCAAAGTTTCCCTGCACCATCAAGTCGGGTAAATAACTCGGGTCGAGATAAATAACTTCACGTACATAATCTTCCTAAACTACTGTTGCAATTCGCCCATCACATGTACTTCCATTTGAAGAGATTTAATATACGCCTGGGATTTCTTTAAAGGCATAATGGTAGGCTCAAAAGAATGCCAAACATTTATGACTATAACAGCTCCAAGTCTTTATAATGAGAAGCTATGAACAATACCAGAAGGGATAATGGGCTCCGAGATTTACATAATATTCATCTCTTGGTCAAAATAGCTTAATCCTCCCTAATGATTCCTATAAACTTGACTTTCTTTCTCTCCACCACACCACCGGGGAAAATCCTTCTGATTGTGAGAGCTACGTACATTTACATTTTTGAACATAAGCATACTAATGGTCCTTTTTAGTTCGTTCAAAGTACTCAGCCTCATCGTTAAAAAATCTATTTGAAAAATAAAGTGAGCAAAAAATATTTACAAGTTCAGTAACAATGTTTTTACTGTAAATGACTAGGATCAAATGACTTTTTAATGTATCAATTCGTTCGAGTTGGAAAATTGATTCGCTCACATTTTTCTCCTAACGGTTTTTAGCTGAAAAAGGGCGAATTATAATTTTTCCTAAAGTCAACAATTTTTGATCTAGGTACATAAAGAGCCTGAGAGAACGTAGATCTCAGTACAATATACCTATGTACAGAGTACAGAGAGACGAGAAATGTTATAACTGGCCAACGTACCTCCATAGTTGGGTCTCACGCGTTTGTCATAGTTTTGTTTGAATGAGTCGAGGATGGATGAGATGTTTCGGCTCAGCTCTTTCATTTCGTCTGGACTTGCCCCATTCGACATCGCTGACCTGGAGAAAACAAAGGAGGTCACTTGGACTTCCACGTGAATAACCACTGAGGGTGTTTTGGGGGTTCAAGGGTTTATTACCCGGCCAGCGAGTTGTAATGTAGTAAAAGTAATATGAGGAAGGAGAACATCGCGACGAGGTCAACTCCCCATCCCAACCTGGTGGCCACTGTGTCAGGCCTTCGGTCGATGTAGGGCCGGGCAGGTGCGCATGGCCCCCGCGGATCGATCCTCCTCCCCGCCTCTCCCTCGCCTCCCATCACAATCAATAAACGCAATCATTAGAATTCGCCGCCCCGCTCTTCTCCTCATAACATCATTATTCTATTGCTCAGAACCGCCGAGCGCGTGGAGGGCAGCCAACTCAAAACCCCGCCGGAGAGACAAAGGACAAGTCCACACCGGCTGGTGCGTCCTTCAACGGAAATGAGACCCACTTTGCCCTCTTGTCAACCCTGAGTTCGCATACACTACATTTACCTTTTCGGTCCTTCCACACGGCCGCCACGATGTTCAAATCTCATAAATTATCATCCATATCTCTCTCGCCGAGAACTCGAGTTCTGAACTCACCCAGATATACATGCTCGCTTTCATCCGTATATCCATACATCCATATGCAATAGTATTTATTACCTTACTATGGATAGATATACATAATAGGAGTCCTTGGTTGGAGCCGTTCTTCGGAGGAGACTAAGGACTAATAAGGACCAGGAGGAAATCAATAGGCTTATCTTTTATTAAGGACCGGGTCTTTCTAACTACAAGTGTGCTCCTTGAGCCGGAGAATAACAAATAGACCTCTCAGCCTCTGCTACCTCCTCTTAACATGATGACACGGTCCAAGAGAGAAATGTTGATTTCCCGAGGAGACGCGCGACATTCGGGGAAAGCAACTTATCATTCCGACATGGAGCCTTTTCCTTTCTCCGTGATGAACCCCATGGACGTGATGTTGCCTTTATGCACAATGCATGAGTTGGAAGTCGTAAAGGGATTTGAGCGTAATAAATATACAAACTCCTTGCACCCTCACCTGCTCGCCCCCCTTTCAGCCCACTTTGCAGCAGAGGTAATTTCTGTTTACCTTCCCTCAGGCATTTAGACAGAAAGAGACGGTGAGTCACACCTGCTCTGGGACTCATGTTCCAGGAGTTTCTTCATGGGCTCGTCGGCGGTTCTCGTCCTCCTCTTGGCCGCCTTCGTCCTCGTCACTCCAAACCTCAGCCCTGAAGAGGACAAGGAGTGCGGAGACACCAAGTGTCCACGTAAGTTCCCCTTCATTGTTTGTGAGTCAGTTGAAAGAAGAATCCTTTCCGTTGAAACTCTACTGTGAGTAATGGAATGGCTGGGATGGGCATTTTTTATTTAAATGGGACAAATCGTGCTGTCCACACGGAAGGACTGGAATGCTCGGAGTTGACTAAAATTAAAGTTTCTTTTATTTTAGCTCACCAATATTGTAACAAATTCCATCACACTTGCGACAAATGCGATGTTGTTTGCGACCCCAAGAGTCATAACTATGATGCGAAGCGCTGCGAAGAAGCCTGTCAAGGTTAGCTCTTCCTAATTCATTATACTTAATACGTAATAGATACTCGACTCAACGGACAATTCTTCAAATTGAAGGATTCGAATGGCGAAATTCTTTCCCCTTATCGTAACTTATCGTTAGGATTACCCACAAACACCCTTCCGACTATTCCAAAGACTCTGCCTTAGGTCAGGCATTATACGAACTTTTAAGATAAACTCGAACGTTATTGCATGGAGGCACAAGACATTAAGATAGAGAGGAAAGTTTTAAATTAGGGGATTCTCTCGGCTCTCAAAACTTTTTTTTTAAAAAGCAGAAAATAAAGAATGCTCTACGATGAAAATGGAAATTAATTTTAACTTTATAAAAAAAATTATAAATTTCTTCCACATCTCATCGATTTCCCATGTCATGTAATATAAAAATTGAAGACTTGCTAATAAGAATCATATAACTTAAGCAAAAGTATTTTATGAGCTGGTTTCCTTTTACTTAGGTTAGGGCTCAAGCAACACGACAAGTTAAGGGTTCAAGCTACAAAGGCTCTCATTCTCTCATATCCAACAAGCGTGTATGTAAACTTGTATGGAAGGAAACTTAAGTAGGAAGTCGGAATAAAGCATTTAAGGAATAAGGAATTCGGACAGAGGATTTCTAAGAGTTAAATGTTCGGATTGGAGGAAAAGTTTCTTTTGAACGATTGGCTGACTCATGTAATCAATACCTGAGCCCGTGATTAGAACAAATCTTTGGAATGTTCTTGGCATGAGAGAGAGAAGAATGGATATTCGAGAGCAGGGAATAAGTGGAGGTCTTGAGAACACCTCAGGTTGATGGATCAAATTTCAGGAGTATCGTATGGCTTCCTCCTCCCTCATCTCAATTGAGATTGATTGATGAAGGTTGCTCAGTCCTTGGTCTGTAATCTGTAATGGAATCCAATATTCATTCCAGACTACCTCCACGACGTCCGATACGAGCAGAAGAACTTAGACGGAATGAAGGGAGACACAATCGCGGCGGAGTTCCGGACCCTCAAGATCCTTTTGGCCATCACGCTCACCGTCAGCTCCCTGGCTCTCCTCGCGGCCGTTTCCCTGGCCTTGTACGTCCTTTTGGGGAAGAGGCGCCGAAGGAAATCCCTTCAACCCAACTCGCGTGAACTGGACCTCTCGACCATTTACAACAATAAGGTAAGGAAATGGACCCTCGTTAGGCCCAAGCACTTGCCATTCTATTCAAAAAAAAGTGTGCTTCTATTCAGTTCCAGCGAAACGACTCGTTCAAGAGCATTGAGAACAACAACCACCGAAGCACTCCGACAGATGAGAAAATTCGACGTGAGCCGAGTGAATCCACTTTACCTGGTAAAACAAACAATATTCATTTATGAGAGATTACCTAAACCTAACATCACGTCATTTTTCATCATTTGGAGGGAAATGAAAAAATGTTAAACTGGGGAAATTTGTTGGAAATAAAATTCTTTGTTTCTTATATTTTCATTTTCATTTCCAGAGTATGCTTATGATAACCCGACTCTGGCGCCTTCACCAACACACCACGTCTGAAGTATTTAGCCTCGACGATTGCAATCTCAATTCAATGACCTTATTTTAAATAATTAAATCAAAACTCCTGACTTCAAGAGCAATAAGTCGACTATTTAATAATGGCACAATTTACATAATCTTAACGAAACGTTAGATGGAAAGTGTGCTGATATACTATAAATAATATATTTATCAATTAAGTAATATAAGAAAAATGTATTAGACCTACATTGTATTACCTTTGTCTTTAAATGATATGTTCATATACAAAGATTTCAAATGCAATCTCCGTCCAAATACAATAAAAGCTTCAACGACATTCCACTTTGTACAATAATTGTAAATATGAATCTATATGAATTAGTATTAAGAGAAATTTTAATATAAAAGATATCTTTACTTTTTATATAGTCTTGTCAAGCTACTTGTTTGTTGTTTAAATTAAACTTTGTTCCAGAGTGTTGTATAAAACCATAAAGTTAATGTCTCCTCATTTCATTATTCATAAAGAAACGGCCAGACTCAAAGTAGAGTAGTAAACCTCGGAGATCATATTACCTCCTTTAAACATTAATGCTCCTAGAGAAGGATCATAAAGGCTAATATTTGATTTAATTAATACTTAAATATAATACACGCCATCCCGCACTTTTTTTTACTTTATGAAAGCAAAGTGCTCTTTTCATCCTTTAATAGCTAAAAAGATATTTTTCATCCAACCTTACTTTAATACTAAGTAAATCGACATTTTATACCCTTATATCCTTATTTTATACCCTCAAAATATAGGTTAGACCAACAAAATATATGCTTCTTCGCTCCTTGTGTGCAATTAACTCAAGACTTTTTTCATATGTATTCATATAATGGGGAGAAAAATGGCTAGTCATTCTCACTCTCGACCTCGATTCAGAATCGCATATTTCCATCCATCATGCTCAAATCTCGGGAGCGAAAAGGTTCGTAAATCATGAAGCTCATGGCTTCTTATTTATAAACCACTTGGATCTTATGAATGACAACAAGGAAGTTTTCTCCAACTCTCTTTGCAAACCTCCGATCTGAACGGAGCTCGTCCTCTTATAAATATTTAACTCTTTCATCAACCCCCGGCGTGATATATCTCCAACACTTATCTTTTATATGGGATGTTTTATGGATGAAAGCAATCTATTTTACACCTCACTCTCCAAATCACCGTTATATTCATTCTCCTTCCCTTGATAAAAGATGAATGTCTCCAAAGACCCGCCGTACAACACACCTATCAACAAGAGAGAATCTAAAGGAGCAGAATTTGAGGTCTGGGAACAAATATGCTTCTTCTCACGAGGACACTCAACATCTTCTCAACATTACACATGTTTTACGTCTATTTGCATAGGTAATGTTTATGGGAGAGAATTCTTTGCAAAGTTTCCCTCTCTCCCCACTCTATCATGTTGAAGGGTATTAAAGAGAGAACTTGGGTGAAGTTCTTGGAATTCATTTCAATGCCCAAAATTCGCTACTTTTTCGGAGAAAAGGACCGTTGAGGGAGTTTCGCTTACAAATCGTCCCATTACAAAGGGACGAGCTCCAAAGATATACCTACTTTCAACTTGTTAATCTCCTCACAAAGTACCTGGCACTGACATGAGCCCAGTTTTGTCTTTTTCTTTCCCTCCATTGATGAATGGGCCATTTGGCCATCCTTTTCATAGGATTCGCTACAAAATTAATTCAAGAACGAGACTTGACGAGCTCTAATATGCTTCGGTACACAATTGATAGGAACCTGGATGAAAGCGTGTACAAAAACTACCTGTGAAATTGGATGGGAAATGAGGCTTGTATGAAGGGGAATTTGCAATTCAGACACAATTGGTTCTTGAATGGATCGACCTCCGCTCTTTTCCTCGATCGTCTCCGCCCGCTTTCGTCTTTCATGTTAAAAATGGAGAAAATTGGATTTCTTTCACTACACTTATCTAATCAAGACTCGATTCCAGGAATCCCGGAAATCCTCATACTCATTTCTCAATTTAATATGCATTTAAGTTCCGTCTTCCCTTTTGGTTGAGAGGTGAAGTTGAGGAGACTATAACTATAATATTCCCATTACGACCGCGATCTCTCTCAGACTTTCAATTTTCTTTTATAGAGGATTTCATTTTTGGAAGGTAACAGCCTTTTTATTCAGCTCCTCTTCATCTCTTTCCCCCTCCTGGCCAATGTTGTACGACGTATATTCACTTACACAAAGGGTGATTTTATATTGTATTCAATTTTATTTCTATACTTTTGTCCTCGAACATTTCGTTGGATATGAAGTAATCTTTACTGACATCGGCCATATAAAATACAAAATGAATTCGGGGATTTCAATAGGTTACTCATATTTATTCAATTGTAACGAATGTCGAACTTGTTTGACGTGTGAGGAGAACATGAGAATCTAATATATACCAATATATGAAAGGGCCATTCAATGATTCAACTCTTGATCAGATCTTTTGGCATTAAAATGGATATACAATATGATACAATAGTGTACAATATACAATATAAATAGTATACAGTATGAGCTCTAGTGGACGACATAGACCATTTTGCGAAGATGTGAAATAGAATTTAGTAAAGTCATTTTAAAAGTAATAAATCCAACCTACATGATCCTGCTTTAACTTATTCTTGTATTAACATTTCCACTCCATTCCATTTCAATTAAATTTCCATTTTGAAATTCAATGCTTCGAATTCAACTCACAATTCTCCCTTTCATGGAGCAGAAGGGAAAAGATAAAATTGGAAATAGAGAAATCTTATTGAGATTCGCCAAAGCTCAAAACACTAGGTTAACTCTCCCTTTCTAAAAGCTCTTTACCTTCAAAGAATTCCTTTCTCTTTTAAAAGTCCGTACATTCCAATTTGAATCAATTTGATATAGAAAATATTTTCAACCAAATTCTCAATGTTTTCAATTTCAATGAATGGGAATTTGGTATATGTACACTTGACGTTTATTGATTTCTCTTTCCTCGACCCACTGATACAGTTTAAACCCTCAAGTATCTTTTAAGTTTACTTTTAAATCATTTTATGCAAAATATGTGAGCTATTCTTTATGTTACAATTGTTTCAAACTAACATAACATAACATGAAATTAGTAATGTTTTATTGATATATTATATCCATAATATTAAATTTCACAATTCCCATAAGAAATATATGTGAAAGTGTGACATTTAATATGATGGACCCTGTATTATTTGCATAGTTCAAATGATTTTTATCTAGTTATAAATAGTTTATCCGGATATTTATTTTATGCACTTCTTAAATCTAATTGTACATGATAATAATTAAAGACAATGATATCCTTGAGTCTTGAAGATAAGGAAGTCTTGAAGATAAGGAAGCCTTTAAACTTAAAGGCTTCCTAAATAGGATGGTAGTTGAAGGGAGAATTGAGATATCTCAAATCATTTCATTCGAGGACCCTATGAGGATTCCTGTGTAAAAGGCAAGGAAGGCGATCCGGCTTCTTCCTTCGATCTAAAAGTACAGAAATGTCTTTTCGATGCCGGCGGTAAAGTAAAAGTCAAGATATAATTTAATCATGTTGCCGTCGAAAGTCTTCCAGCACTTCCGGCTACGAGGAACAAGCTCCTATAAAATTGCCGATAGATGTTTATCAGGGCAAAGGCTAATATATTCTGAATTTGGTGACCCTTCTCATGTCGTGAAAATGGAAAGTTGTCAATTAGATGTTCAAGATCAGGTTTGATACTTTCTTTTAACATCTTTAAGCATAAGAGATCACCTCTTCCTCGCCAATACATTTTTATTTTATATGCATATTTGATATGTCTTAAAGATCATCTTCTTCAGACTCCTCATTTTATATTATACAAGATATATCCTCATAACGACTTGTACAAGTTGTAACAGGTTCTTGGGCCGGCTTGCATAAACTATTTAATAAATCCATTCTCAGAGACTCACAATCATACAGGCTAAATAATAAAATCTTATGATTTGCAGATGATTGTTCAAATGTTGGCTAGTCCAATTAATCCCGCTGACATTAATACGATTCAAGGGATGTATCCTCTCAAGCCCAAGACTTTTCCTTCCGTTCCTGGTAATGAGGGAGTCGGAGTCGTAATTCAAGTGGGATCAGGGCCAAATGAATCAGGAATTTCTCTCGGTGACTGGGTCATTCCTCTCTCACCCCTTGCTGGGACATGGCAGTCCTTCATAATCGGAAAAAATGAGGAATTCACAAAGGCAATGATCTACAGAATAAATTATATGATTATTAACAATAACATTATTCAACTTCTTAACTCTTTCTTGCTAATGTGTTCTTTATGAATTTAAAAACTTATATTTACCAATATAATCTTAATTATTAGACGATGTAATACCTATTTACCATCATAGTTTTTAGCATGCAAATTAAAATTGAATATTTCTCCATTTCTCTTAAAGTTAACAAAATTTTCAATTTTATAGCTGTCAAACAAAATGAATCTCGTGTCGGCCGCAACCATAGCTGTGAACCCATGTACGGCTTTCCGAATGCTCAAAGATTTTGAGCAACTCCAGCCCGGAGACACTGTCATTCAGAACGGCGGAAATTCAGCTGTAGGGCAAGCCGTAATCCAATTGTGTCGGGAGCTCTCCTTCAAATCCATTTCGGTCGTTCGGTCGCGAAACGATTTTCCACAATTGAAAAAAAAACTTGAAGGGTTAGGTAACTCAAATACGCTTATCATCACGGAAGAAGAACTAAGGAAGAAGCCGGATTTTAAGGCTCAACTCGGACTCAACTGTGTTGGAGGAAAAACCACGACTGACATGTTAAGAACATTAGGTAATAAACGTACAATTTCTTGAACCAACACATCGTATATTTTTTATGCCAACGTTCAAACGAATTTTTATTAAAAAAAGTAAAAAATGAAACATAGATAAAGGAAGAACCCTCGTAACCTACGGCGGAATGTCTAAACAACCAGTAACTGTTCCTACATCTGCTCTCATTTTTAACGACATCAAACTCGCCGGATTTTGGATGTCACGATTTAATTCTAAAACAAAACTACAGTTAAGGCAAGAAATGTTGAATTTCTTTGTTGATCTTGACATCGAAGAGAAATGGATTCCGCCAGAAAATGAAATCGTATCCATTGATGAATACAAGACTGTTCTCGAAAATTGCATGAAGGGATTTTCTGGCGTTAAGTATTTATTCAAGTTTAATTAAAAAGTCATTAAAATATAAATATTTTATTATTCTAGGGCAAATTCTAGTGAGCAAAAAGAAAGAAACGTTGATATTAAAGTAAATGATACTTGAAACCTTTACTGTTGCTATTTTTTATTGCAGGAATTGTGATTGACAATATAAGATACAAATTGTATCATATAATACATATTTATAGTATATAATTTTTCAAATAATATAACTAAATATTATATTCAAATAATGTCAATATCAAATATTTAAAAGCTTAAAGATATTGAAGATTTTAATAATAAAAACAAATGGGGCGTTATACGAATGTTGAATATTTTGACTACACACATTTATTTGAGCTTCATGAAAAAATTATTATAGCAAATTCATTCAAGTCCTTTCCGCAAGAATTTGCTTTTTGATTTGAAGATTCGAATAAAATTAGTGCGCATTCTTTTAGCCGCGAGCTCCGGATAAAATTCAGAGAGATTTGAGGAAAGTTTCAAAATCATTTGGATCAGTGAAAGTTTTCCTTTCTTTGCCTACATGACAAATCGCATAGCCTTGAGCATCCATATTACTAAATTCCTCAAAGTCCTTCTTGAATGCCTTCTGAAGGATTTGATATTTCTCTGCATTAGAAATTGGCAGGACCGAGGTTCCGGTCGGAAGGGAGTGCGCTCGTAGAATGTTAATTAAGTTTTCATCTTTGAAAAAGACTTTGATAACAATCCTTTTACCGACTTGAGGTAACGCAGCCGACATGAGAGGAAGCGAAATCGGGACTTTGGCAATTCTGTCTGAGAATTGGGATAGAAGCCGGAATATTTTATTCTCGTTCTTGTCATTGATTCCACAAAGGCGGATCAGATTTATCAATGACGTGGAGTTGGACGAAGGTTCAGCTCCTAAAAAAATATTTAAAGCTTGAGTAAATAATCAAAGTCGCCTACTTAAGTTTAGTCAGTTAATAATAGAAAACTCACCATCATCATCTTTGGTCCAAAGGGAATGAAAAAAAAATACAAAAGAGATTAAAATTTCATTCACATTCTCATTGATTGAATAAAAATTATTCAATTACCGTCTTTCATTCGAACAATCACGCTTTTATCGTCGTTCCTGCTATTGAAATAGCCGCCCTTCTCAGAATCCCAAAAGAGATCATCTTGTTCGTCTTGGAGCTATTTGAAAGTTAATCCTTAATTTAATCAATTATTCAAATTTATGTTTTAATACAAAAAATGTTCTTTCAATAAAAAAAAGTTTATTTGAATTTCTGGGTCTGACTGAGTTTGCATACTTTCATGGCCAAAGCGAGATATTTTTCCTTTGCTGTAGCTTCAAATAAATCCAGACAAGCTCCAATCAAGTTTGAAAAATCATCCACGCAAGCTGGAATCGGTTGGCTCAAATTGATCACAGAGCTTTTTTCCAAATCCTTGTATGCGGTTCGAATCAATCCTCCATTGTACATGTATTTCTCAATGAAATCCATAGCTTTCTCGGCTCTAGCAATGTACTCCGGCTTGTTCAACCCCATTCCACCGTGACAATACCCAGAAATCATTAATCCTAATAATTTAAAAATGGAATGTAAATTGGAAAGAAAAGTTTTGATCACTATTTTCAATATGCTAAGAGAAACATTTTTTTACTCACCGTTCCAAGACGTGATGAATTTGGAATCCAAATGAGGTCTGGGCCGATTCACGTTCCGGTAATTGAATAAAATGATGTTTGCTTTGGCAAGAGCTCCTTCAACTTCTTGAGCAGGGAGAGAAAATTCTTTTGCTGTGTCTTCCAAGGTTTTGGCCTCATGGATAACATTTTGATTTGTGAGCTCATCGTGCGGATCCTGTCGAGTTTTACGAATGTAAAATAAGTAAATCAAAGACAATTTATTTATTATTTGGCCAATTCATTGTATTTGTAAATAAAACCGAGTTTACCTGATAGGGATCGACATTTCCGCCTTCTTTAACGCCATACCTAAAGGCATAAATTTCGCTCAAAAGTTTATCTCCCACTTTTTCATTCAATATCTCGTTGATTTCTTGTTTGGTCCAAACATAAAAGGCTCCTTCTTTTTTCACTACGCTTTCAAATTTTGGGAGAGAATCGGCATCTTCAGCTGAATAAAATCCTCCTTCCTAACGATTATACAATATTTTACTTTATTTTACATTTATTTTAAGGCAAATGTTAAAAATGCTGTGAGATGTTATTTAATCTAAACATAAGTAATGTAATTAGTAATAATTATTTTGAATCAAATTCCTTATACTTAAATGTTTACAGTTAAATTAAAATAAATATAACCTCGTGGCTCAAATCACGTCCAACGTACGTGAGAATATCATCGACAATATCAGAATAAAATTTGTCATTTGTCAGGAGCCAGGCATTTGAGTAACACACCGTGAGCTGAGCTTGATCGTAGAGCATTTTCTCGAAATGAGGCAATTTCCAAATTTTATCCGTAGAATAGCGTGCAAATCCCTAATGAAATTGGCAAATTTTTCAAATCACAACTTATATAAAACAAATATAAGAGTAATTTGAATTTTTTATGAGCATAGCCAAAAAAGTACCTGTCCAACGTGATCGTGGATTCCGCCTTTGACCATTCCTTTGAGTGTTTTTTCTACCATTTTAAGACAGTTTTTCCCTGGCATGATCTTCTCGTATTGAAGAAGAAAACGAAGATTGACCGGTTGAGGAAATTTCGGCTGCTCTGAGAATCCACCATATGCAGGTTCAAAACTCCGAGTGAGCTGCTGACAACATTTTTCCATCACTTCTTTGTAATCAGGAAGTGTCTCATTAAATGGAAGTTGGGCAGATCGAGCCAAAACACCAATGATCTTTTCTGAAGTTGATACAAATTTCTCTTTGTTTTCTTTCCACTAAAATAAACAAGAATAAAATTAGTTAACAATAATAAAGAAAAATTTAAAAAATTCGAAGAATGACATTATACAATTTTGTTTTTTACAAACAATTACAAAATTGACAGAATTACAGATCAATCTCATGAAAATAATTCTTACTTGTTCATTGAGAGAGCTAATTATTGATGTGAAGCCAGGTCTTCCATAATACCTAGATTAGATATAAATTTTAATTGATGTTCAAAAAGTTCTAATTTATTATTATGTAATTGTGTCATTTTAATTGTTTTTGTGGAAATTTGACCAACCTATCCCCTGGTGGGAAGTATGTACCTGAAATGAATTGTATTTTTATAATTTGTTATTTTAACAAAATGAAAGTATTTTTTAAATCATAATAAATAATAATTTTTAATCTTTATCTGCAGAAACCTCCATAGAATGGCTTCAACTCATGGGTCATCCAAACACTCATGGGCCACCCTTAAGAAAAATTGTTAAGTCCTTGATTGAGTTAAAACTTTATGATATTTGTAATTATAATAATAATTAATTTAATTGATATATATTTGTTTTTCTTTTCTTTGTAATTCAACTAGTGATTTGTAAAAAATGTCAAACACCTCCACTTCCAGAAACAGCATTAATGAAGGTCATGTAAATCCTATCAATGTCCGGTCTCTCTTCTCGGTCCAATTTAACATTGACAAAATATTCATTCATAAGTGCAGCTATTTCAGCATTTTCAAACGATCTGAAATCAATAGTAAAATGTGAATATACCTGACTGCAAGTCATTTTAATTTATCTTAACAATCTCGGAAAAAAAGGATGGTACTTTATAATTTAAATTTATACAAATTATTCTATATATTAGATATCTCTAAAAAATATTACTCGTGTGCCATGACATGACACCAGTGGCAAGTACTGTATCCAACCTGATAATATGACAATCTTTAAAGTCAAACCTTGAAATTAATCCGAAACACTTTATGTTGAATTAATAATTGATTAAAATTAAATCGTAAAATACTGATAGAAATATGGGTTTGTTTTCATTTTTGGCCTTTTCAAAAGCTGCTTCACCCCATGGGTACCTACGAAATTGAACCAATAGATTAATATAAAAAATCGCAAAATGCTAATAAAAATGATAATTTATAGTTAAACTCATAATTAATAATTGGTTCGTTATACAAAAGATAAAGATACCATTCAACAGGATTTGTTTGATGCTGAAGGAGGTAAGGGGACTTTTCATATTGAAGTAAGTTTTTCTGAACTCCGGCACTGCTCATTTTTCTAAGTCCTATTAAAAAGTTGATATTCCTTAATTTCATTTACCAGAAAGGTAAAATCAAGTTTAATTGATTTTGATTAACTAAAATCAACACATGCTATAAATGAAATGAAAATGAAGAGTTGAAGAGATCTTCTCCCGGTCAAGTTCTCAAAATAACATAGAACGTCGAAGAATAAGGGAAAATTAAAAATTGGAGAAATAAGAATTCAACCCTACAGATGGCAACAAAAAAGACATTCGGCGTGAACGTGTGTGTGCCTGAGTGAAAGTGAATCAAATGTAAAGCATAGCAAATGATATAGCAGAAAAATGCTAGAACATGCTTATCGTTTATGAAATGTAAAATTCTTTAAAATGTAAATTAATTAACAGATTAACTATAATTAATTATAAGGGCTAAATATACATGGACATGGATGCAAATAATGAATTATCAAAATACTAATCTTCCAATCGAATGAACCAGATGATCATGTTGTTTTAAAGTCTGATTTGAGATTAAAGCTTTATTAACAGTATGTCTATTAACAGTAACAGTAACTATTAACAGTATGTCTGAAAGTCAAATTATTAAACATTTTATTTTTTGTGCTTTTAAAGTCCAGATAAAACTTAACTGTTAATTTAAATTATTTTTACGTTATTAGTAGAAATGTTGGAGAGAAACATTAAATAATGAGCAGCGGAATGAGCGAGAGAATTGCATTTGTAGCGTTTTGTGATCAAACCACACCTTGGAGGAAAGTTGAACTCACATTTCTATTCTTATTCCTAATTTTCGATTTCTAAAAATTGTAAACTACGGAATATCTTTATGAAAATTCTGTCACTAATGTAACTTTTGATGCTCTTACGAATGGTTTATAGCACAATGTTGTGAGATTTGTAGTTTCGGCTTTAGGCCCTTGAAATTACTATCCAACATCCCTGTACACAATCTCAATTGCCCATCAACTTAAGTACTTGTCTTTCAATCAACTGAAAAATATATCTTATCTATTATGAATTTTGTAAACTCTTTCTCAACATCAAAGTCATTTATTACAAATAAAAGGACTATCATTTTATAACTTTTTCAGTTTATTTTAGAACGAACTCCTTGTATAGCAGGCTCGAAGTTTAATAGAAAAATGAATATTTTGCTTATAGCTTTCATTGGGACAATTGCTGTTTCTTCGGTCTCAGCAGGTGAGATGTCGAACATAGAACGGTAGAGAAAAGATCTTTGGATGCTTTTAGCTTTTTATCCAAAACTTTCTTTCATTTTGAAATACTTTTGTCATTTACAGGTTACACTGGCCCAACAAATGCTGCTGGAATTTCTTTGATCAAAGAATTCGAAGGATGGTTTCCAAACTTTTACACCGATCCTGTTGTTAGTTATTAACTTGTTATAGAGTCTGCTATGTATATCATATTCACTCTTTCATAATTTTAATAGGAAATTATTGTGTCTAGCTTTTTCAGTTAATACGATAATGTTTTAATATAGGGTATTAGAACAATTGGATATGGTCATGCTTGCCATGTTTGGGATTGCTCAATTCCACTGAACGGACAATATTATCCACCAATGACTGAAGCACAAGGAACTGCACTTCTCAAGTCTGACTTGGCTTATCCCGGAAGGTCACTAAAACTCATTTCACCAATATCACTTATCTCATATCCTACATATATTAGCTAATTCAAAGAGCAAGTAAACAGTATCTTATAACTACATAAAAAACTTTTAAGAGAGAAAGTACCTAATTGTTAATACAATTGACAATTTCCTATAAACTACTTTAGGTATGAGAAATGTGTGGCGTCTTCTGTTACATGGGGAAATCTTAATGAAAATCAATTTTCTGCCCTTGCTTCTTTCGTTTTTAATCTTGGGTGTGGAAACTTTCAAAGTTCAACCCTCTTGAGGCTTTTGAACACAGGAGGTATATAGTAATTACGACATTTAATTTTAGACTAATTGTTTAACTAGTTTAGTTTTGAATAATAATTAAATTGTGACTCGTCTCAAGATGTTCTTGGAGCATCGAAGGAATTTGGTAAATGGATTAATGCCGGAGGTCAACCATTGCCCGGACTTATCAGACGGCGTGAAGCAGAGAGGGTTCTATTCTGTTCTGGCGGAGGTTAAAAACAATGTAATTTTGTACAATATAATTCTAAAAAGTTTAAATCCTAGCATGCAGCACTGGTTGCGTTGGATCGGTGACTGCCGATTCTCTCAATATTCGAAAAGATCCAAACTCATCCAGCACCGTTGTTGGATCTTTGAAACAAGTAAAACCGTCTAAAAAGTGTTTTATAATAGGTAATTCATATACAAATTCTCATTAAATTCTCATATATTTGAAGGGAGCTAGAGTCGACATTAACTCGAGAGTAACTGGAAGTAACGTTAGTGGAAACCCTTACTGGTTCCATGTTGGACAAGGTTATGTTTCGGCCTACTATATCACCATTACGTCTTCAAGTCACTCATGGTGTGCGAAGCAATAGAAATGTCAACACTTCAATTTTTCCAATCAATAATCATCGCTAATCACGGATCGCTCTTCATCATGGATAAAACAACAAATAAACAACTTAAAAAGAAATTAAATGAGTATTTTTAGCTAGGTACGATAAGGTGTGAGTTTAACATGATTGACATCAAACCTGTAAATTAAGTAATTATTAGTTAAACCTGCCTATTTTTAAGTAAATCATTCTGTTATATAAATCCATATAAATGTTGTTGAACCAATTGAAAAAGATTAAAAAATAATAATATGTAATATGTTAAATGCTTTAATAAGTTAACAATGATAAGAATTATTGAGAGCTTTCTTAGCATTTTCCTCTCATTTATTGTCGAGATTAACTGCGACAATCAACATTAACCGTTTCGCAATAGTTAGCATTAACTTATAGTATAGTGTAAAGTGTATAATATTTAATTTGTAATAATACAAGGCTCCTTATATTGAATGTGGAATGTGGCTAATTAACTTTAAAAATACTAAGTTAAATGGAATCATGCGATATTTTCTAAATTGTCCACCTCATTCCACCTTTTATTACGCAAAGTTGTGATTGTGAATTATATAAACTAATGGAAAATTTTTGATCATCGTGATAATTTTTAAGATTGGCGGTTTTCTTTTGCAAATGCCTCGTCGATATCCAATTGCATGACTAATAGTAAGAAACTGTCAAAACAAGAGTCATTTACATTATGAGATCAAAATGAGAAGTCAATCTGCTCCTTCATCTTAACTCAAAGGACCGTATGAGTTAAGATGAAGAAGATGAACGTGACATGTCCTGTAACCCACATCCATAATATTGATAATCTCGTCCCACACATTGAATGTAAATAACTTTGATAAGAACCCAATCTTACTTGTAAATTCTAGATTCTTTGTGTATTTAGTCCCTGTTGAGCTTAAATGTAATCCTTTGGCTTTTCAGACTCTTCGTTTTTCTATTCAACTCGTGTTCTCGTGCTCCCTTAATTTACCTTTTCTACTCCTTCCCATCCATCCTTGCCAACCACCACCAACCAACTGCTTTTTACTGTATGATAGTCTTAAACTCGACTCCACCATGCTCATATCTATGAAATTCCCTGTTGGAAATTTAGCCATTAGTGAAATGAAATTGAGAAATATGGGCTTTTTAGCACTTTCGTGCATGTAATAAGAGAACTCGCTGGCGCTTCCGCTTGTGTTCCTCTATAAAATCACAATACTATTATTTTGTAAATTATGAAATATGCTACATGCTAAATATAATGCATTTATTACAGTATCATTATGTATCATTCTGCTAAGACTAGGAGAGATGTAAGTTTGTAAAAGCATAAATAAATACATAATAGAATCTTGTTTTATATAATGAAGATTTGGTTAGGAAGCTCATAAAAAGCCACAAGATTAAATTAGTGATCCCATGAGCCATATGATATTTGACAGGAACTGAGCCATGTTGAATAGCGAGGGAAACGTTCTGTTTCAGCCACCGAGTTGAGTGGCTTTTGGAGGAGGGGAGGACTCATCATGTCATAGGAACTTGATCCTATGCAAGGAGCTGGAAATAAATGCTCTTGATATTCCTTATCACTGCCTTGACCCCCAGGCCGAAGTTTAAACCTCCACATTGAATCAGTTGGCTGAATCGAGTTGACCATGTCGAAGCTCGTGAGCATTCTGTGTCGGGCTCCGGGAATCCTCGCGGCTCTCCGCAGCCCTCCTGTCTACCGAGGGTCCCTTAGACGACTCTACAAAGGTCACACACGAGTCCCTCATCTCGTTCAGTCCCTTTATTGGATCACCCTCATTCATTTCAATTAGCTCTTGTAATATAAATGTATTATTGTGTATTGAAAGCGGGTTTTGAAATGAACAGGGGCCGCCCTCCTTACAGCCCAAAATGATCCCAAATTTGATCCGAAGGCCTGTTCGAACGAGGAATGGGCAAAGCGGCTCAGCCCCGAATCATACTTTTGTACAAGGGAAGGAGGGACCGAAGCGGTAAAATTACTCACTCATTTAATTATTCTTTTACATGTAATCCTTCCCCTTAGGCCTTCACTGGAAAGTTCCTGAAGCACACGGAGGAAGGAGTGAGGAAAAACCTTTTATTTTAAATATTACCAACACTCATCCCTTACATTCCTTCATGTAATGATACAAATTAATTCTTCAGATATACTCCTGCGTCTGCTGTGAAAATGAATTATTCTCGTATGTAAATCCTTATTTACTCCTCTTTATTCTTATTAAACACTGCGCCTTCAAACACTATTATTATTTCTAATTACATTGAGAGACGCTAGATAGATAAATATTTAAAAAAGCAAAATGCACGACAATGAATGTTGAATTAACTGCCTCATTGCTCCAGTGATGAGGGATTCACCATTCACATGATAAAAGAGGATTTGAAGGGCCCTTATTTAGCCTGTTGAATGTTGAAAGTAGGATAAGAAACTTTAAAATATTCATCCTTATTTGATTAACGACCCAGGTCAAAGTCAAAATACGACTCTGGCTCCGGTTGGCCCTCCTTCAATGAGGAGCTCAAGAACGAAGAGAAGCCCGACTATGGAATCCTTCGACGAAAAGACGTTTCCCATGGGATGGTCAGAATCGAAGCCCTTTGTAAGAAGGTAAGAGAGAATTTTAGACCCTTTGGGTTGAATTTTATAACCAAACCCTCCTTATTTACACCTTTAATAATCCTTTCTTGGACAGTTGTGGTAATTGTTGTTTTTGTGCGTGTGATGTTTAGTGCAATGGGCACTTGGGCCATGTCTTCGAAGACGGTCCGGCTCCTGAAGGACTCCGGTTCTCCATCAACTCCGCGTCCCTCAAGTTCAAGCCCAAGAAGCTGTCGTCGTAGTGGTGGTGGGGAAATGATTATGAATAAAGGGAGATGAAGGGATGATAAATGGAAAGGAGAGTGAAAGGCTGAGCCTCCTCTTTTAGTGTTGAAATCCTAATTGAGATTGATGAAGGAAGAGCGGCGATGACTTTATCCTCATGATTTATCGTCCACCCTGCTGTGAGAACCAGCTTGCGAAAAAATTATAGCCTCATCTCCTTCACCCCCTTCGGCCCTCATCGATCCACTAAATAGGTTTATGTACAGAAATACTACTTACGAACCATCGAGCCATAGAATGAAGGGAGACCAACAGAACACCTGTGAAATTTCCACCCTCCAATTAAGATCGTTTAGGATAATTGATTCTCATTTCGAGCCATTCTCTCAAGCTCCCAAATACATAATAAATAATCCTATTGGGCTCGGAGTATTTATGCTCTATGCTGTAGGTTAGCTTCCTTAAAAAAGCATGAAGGCTCGTTTCTCCACATGAAGCTACAAAATCCCACTCCATTTTCTCTTATCTCTTTTTTTCATTTCCTTGTTCTACATGATTCACACGATAAACTACACGAGTCTTTTTCATCGTCGACCCCATCTCAATTTCCATATGTTTTGAATCTCATCGCATTTAATCCTCTTCCACTCACCCTCTCCTACTCAATTTTTCATTGAAGATTCATTTATATGTCAAAAGGATTTGCTCGAAATGAGAAAATCATTTCTAATTATTATTTTCATGTATTTTTCCCCATTTACTGGCTATTCATGAAGATTTTACAGGGCTTTATGAATATTTACAAAAATCGGAATTGATAAATATCACGGAAATGATCTTATTTTGAGCCAAATCATTTTTACTTGCTTGTTTTGAGCATTATATGCATTTATATTCATTGCAAATTGAGTTTTGGTGAGGTCGTCCAAGTGCATACTTCATTGACTTTCAAAATCTTAAGGTGAACTCGTGAAAACAATAAAAAGCCCAATAGTCGATAAGAGCCGAGGAGTAACTACTCTTGGATTAACGATGACAGGGTAATGAGGGATCGTGGGAAAGACGACAGCCAGCTCGAACGACCAGGCACAAGCTCAATTAAAGGGTAATCCGAAAAAGTAAATGATTTGGTTGGGGCGAGGGGCACTTTACTCCCCTCATGAATCCAAATGGGACCGAACCGTGTCGCACATATTTGAGCCCAACCAGAACCACGGCTCTTTTCCTCGCACATGAAACACATGAGAGAGCTCTCGTGGTAAATCCCGAGGAGGCCAAGTGGAAAGCAGTTTCTTTCTCTCCTGGTCCCCGATCGGTCATCGAGGTGGAAATGAGATAGTGGCCAATGACCAGAGAGGAGATACGCCCGTGCCAAATGGCTCCATTTCACGTCGCCCTTTGCTAGGATGTTCGGTGAGGAGTCGAATGGAGTCCTAATCGGATCCATTTTGAAGGACAAGACCGCATGGTTTATGTGACAGGTCAATGGAGTCACCGCATTTATTTTTTGTACATGAAATTTTACACGGAATGTTTGGAGAGTTGATATGACGGCCAGGGGTCTTCACCACCATCTTGGGGGCAGAGCGTAGTGGTGCGGCGGGGGGATGTCAGGCGGGAGGCCCAGTGGGAGGTGAATGTGCGGAAAGTCGAAGGAAGGCGGTTTCGGTTGGCAAGGCTTCCCGTCCCGAACCAACACGGGCACTGCGACGCGTCTCGGGGATGGCGAAGGACTCGGCCCGCGTTCTCGTCCGGCCCTCCCAAGCAGCTCGAACAACTCATCGTTCCCCTGATGCTGTTGGTGATGTTGCTGTCTAGAGACAAAATACACCGTTCACTTGATTAATCTCTCACGACACTAAAATAACGCCATCTTTATCGTCATCGTCACTCGACGAGCTAAACAATGTAGAATGCACATACTGTAAGAGAACTCTGAGAGCATCAAAGCTCGTTCAAACATTTTAGAAACTCAACGTCAGCCCTATTAAACCCGTTATAACGAAATGAAAAGAAATTCTGAAATGCTAAACGAATGTAAATATTTCATTTAAATACACAACAGAGCTCATGAAAGTTAAATTGTAAAAGATTGAAAGAGCGGATTATGAACTCTCACACTTGAATAAATGCCCTCATTCATTTCACACATTCGAAAATGCCGTTTTTTCTATTGTAATAAACGAGCCTAATTGCTTAGCAAATGCATGTAGAGTTACAATGAAATAAGAATTTTTAAGAGAATTTGTCATACCTCTTTGTCTTGTATCGATGATTTTGAAACCAAATCTTGACCTGGGTCGGAGTGAGACGAATGATGGATGCGAGATGTTCTCTCTCAGGTGCTGACAAATATCTCTGTTGACGAAATCGTCGCTCGAGCTCATAAGTTTGGGTTTTTGAGAACAAAACCCGGCGTTTCCTCTTCTTCCCTCCCGAGTGACCCGTGATGGAAGGCGTCCCTAGCGGAACGTGGCTCGATGAGCTTCCGGCCGATAAAAGCGGAGCCGCCGTTTCCTTTTTAATTTCTGCCGTAGAGGAGTCGGCCGGGACGATGTCAGGACTCGGCCTTTTAGCCGGTTGACTCTCCTTCTGGTCGGCGCTTGATGAAGTGGAATCCGGGCTGAGAAGGGGAGCTGGGCTGCCCTCGAGATCTGAAATCGGACCACCGGTCGATTAAACACGTAAAAAGCACTGTGACCCTGAATGACTCTGATAAGGGCTCTCCCATCAGATCACCCTGTGCTCTCCTCCTATGATATCCCACATTGATTCATATACAAGCAGCTCTTACATGGTTCGGGGTGGGGGGACATAAAAGAGACAGGATATGCATTGTGGTGTGGGCTACCTGCGGCCGCGGACACTTGGCCCTTTCATTCTTCCCGTATTTACACAGGAAACGAAGTTGGCCATCAATTTGTCAAGACGTCGGGCGGAAATGAACGCCTACCTATTGGGCCATCCAGGTTTGGGTGCTCCTTTTGACTCGGATTGAGACTGAGGGCACTCGAAGGAGAGAAGAAAGGAAGGCGGAGGAAGGGGTTCGCCCGCCCCAAGATTGATAGGTTTTCCTCAACAGAGTCAGGCGGACAAAAGCGAGCCCGCCTCCTTTCTCCTTCTTTCCGCTTCCGATTTTTCTTGGCACAACTTTTGCCTCTCTTCAAATATTGACTCGGTTGGGACGGGTGGGAAAAGGACGTGAAGCCAAATTTCCGTCCTAAACTTGGGGCGGCTTGGGAAACCTTACATTCGCATCTCGTACATATATCGAATGCCATTCGGCGAATGGTATGTTACAACAAATGGAAGTGAACAGAGCAGTTAGGAGTCCGAGTGGACATAGCTCGGGCACACGCCTTTGTAGAAGGGGCCTTGGAGACAATGGGAGGGTCGTTGGGTGTCCTCAGTCATCGGCTCCCTGCGGAGTGGAAACAGTCTTTGGAAGACCGTATTATGACCTGTCCTCCCAAATTACTCCCAAGTAGCACCTAGGGGATACAACTTATTGCTCGCCTTTCGCTCCCATCAAATATCCCTTTTATTGCCTCCCGTACAAAGAGAGAAGTCAACCTCAGGCGCGTCACTCACGGGAACGGAATTTTATGGGAGCAGGACAGCTAATCAAATTTCATGTGTCAGACGGGATGACCAGAGTTTAACTTGGTCATCAAACACTCTCAAAAGACACCCCGCTACACATTGTAGCCTTCATGATGTGGATATAGAAGATTCCCACGCTTGGGTTTCAATTGGAGCTTAAGTTACACAAGAGCTTTAGATATATTTATTCTCCCCGCAATATGGGGAGAAATGCTTTCCTTATGTTAAGGCTGAATGAGAAGGGCGGAATGAGAGAGAGATTTGAGGAGTTTGGCTAGGAGATTCCGCGGAAGAGTCAAGTAGGCCCGAGTGGAGCCCCGGCCGTAAATAATGAATAAAAAGGAAGAGGTAATTGAGGAATCAGCAAATTGAGTCTCGGGTCGAAATGAGTCGGAAGAGAGTCGGGAGGGTTAAAAAAGCGGGTAGAAGGCCGGAGAGGGTCGAGAGGACTTCGAGAGGAAACAAACGATCTGGAGTGGAATCCTCATAATTTATCCAAAGAGCCCCATTCGAGTGCGGAAGTTCGCCTATAAACATCTCTCCCTCGGCCCTGTGCTCAGCAGAACTTTCCCCTCATTCTCATGCAGAGTCGTTTGGGAAGCAAAGACGGTTGACTCTGGACTGGAGCGCGGAGATCTTTTGTCCTCATCTGGGGCGGGAGTAGCCAAAGTGAAGGTAGGAGCAGCCTTATGTAATCACATTAAAAAGCCCCCCTTTGCCCTCCCATTGACGGTCGATTAGGGAGGGAATGGCCGGCGGAGAATGAGGAATTACACGGTCCCTGCACAATCCAACTTCCAGGCCCCGTCACAATGAGAGTCTTTTGTGACGGCCGAGCCGAGGCGTCAATCCGCCCATGTAAACTCCCTCGTGTAATGCAATCCGACCACAAATAAAATCTTGTCACGCCTCGGCCCCTCCGCCCCTTTTCAATCCGCCCCTCTCGGCAAATACATTTGAAATACGTCTCTCTCCTCCTGGTCTTCACATCCTGTTCAAATGAAGGGAAAAGGCCGTGGGACGGAGGACGAGGGGAATCGATACGTTTCCATTATTACGTATATTTTATACTTATAAATATAGGGAGACGCGTAGGGCTTGCGGATCGGAAATCCTGCACTCAGGGCCCTTCCTCCGGGATGAGTTAAAAGATCCAGGTGCGAAGAGGAGGCTCCTAATGAAAAGATCGATAAAGTAACGAGAGTGGAATTGATAGCCGTCGCTCGAGTAATGAGGATAGATGGGGACCATATTGGGCGTCGGCTAACAAGCCATTTCACTCTCGAGCACCGCAGGAGTCCCTCAATATTGGGAGCCGGGTAATTCGGCCGCCGAGACAATGATTGAGCATTTTTAATATTCGCTCCTCTTCGGAATATAAATATTCGGTGGGAATAATCTGAATGGGGCGGGGAGGGCGGCGGTGGGCGAGGTTGAGCAAATATGAATTAGGGAAGTGACGGGAGACTGGATTAATTGAATGGAATGGCCGGGAAGTCGGACGGGGACGGAAGGAAAGCGGAAGTGGAAACGTTAGTTATTCCCCCGCCTTTTGTCCTCGTTGGTCTTTGAGGAGAAACAGAAAGTTTTCTCCCCTGCTCATCACCTCCTTGTAAATGGAACCACGAAAGAACCCACGACTCTAATTTACCCATTACCCTTACCCATTATCCCACAGCCCCAAATTACACTTTCACACTCAATAACTGAATTCCCCGCTGGTCGGGACGACAAACCCCGGCGATCTCATTTGACTCCTCACCCCCATCGCTCTCACAACTCATAAATTGCTCCGACTCATTGCATAAATATTGTTATCCAACATTATGCTATGCATCTAATCCCATATATTTCCTTTACTATTGCCGCATCGGTTCAAAACCATCGATTTTCTCATCAACTCATCCTGTTGTGAGAAGAAGAGAGATTAGAGCGAGTGTAGTAGTTAAAAAAAGAGTCAAAAGAACCAACTCAACTGCCAGCGGCTCAAAACACGTATAAAAGTAACATGTCCAGCCCTGGCTACTTAAACGATATTAATGGTTTGTTTAGAGAGGGGATAAAAAATGAGAGTGAGAGAAGAGACGTTGAATGGAAGGGATTACGAAGGAGATCTCTTGGCGGGCTTGAAAGGCCATCCCGCACCTGTCACCAAACCCCGGCGGGCGGAGGAGAATAAAAAACACGAGGAGACATCTTGAAAGAATTCTGACATTTTTCCGGCTTCGCGAAACAATAAGGTTTGAGTTGTCTGGTCGAGAGATGCGAACTGGCTGTGAAAGAGAAGGGGGGGAAAAGAATAGAAAAGTAGCTCGGAAGTCTCCTGTCACGACTCCCAAAAAGACCCGCCGCGGCCACCCTCAGATGAATCATTCCGTGCTGACCACACATCGAGGTGATAAACGACTCTGTTCAGCTCATCACCACATTTTTGATGAAAATATGATCATACAATAATGTTCTTCTCAATCGTCTCTAGTGAAAACCTTTACAACCATAATGATACATCTCAACATCAGTATAAAGAACTATTTAACTATTTACAAGAGTTGCATAGGCCAAGAGATTTGATGAGTATGAAGAGATATAGTACTTTAGTAAGTATGAAAAGCCTGACTTTCGAACATGAGGAGGAATCATTGCATGTCGCGGGAGATGAAGGGATAAACCCAAGCTCTCTAATTTCCTGACGTGTTCATTCCGCTCACTCACCTTGGTCGGAAGGCGGAAACCGGGGAAGGTCTTCGGGTAGAAACTGCCCCGAACTTCCTGCTTTGTTCTCGGGGAGGTCGAGAATGTCCCGGACGTTGAAACCCGATGGTTTGGTGAGCCCGGAAGCTGCCGCACCCATCATCCTCATCTCCATCAGCCTAAAGGAACCCAAAGGATCATGTTTCATATATTATCTGTAAGTGTAATGGTCTTCCTTCGCCTATTAAATCAAAGCTCGCCCAAACACGGCGTGAACTCCTGAAAGAGTGCAAATTAGCCTAAAGTGCTCCTCTGGATCTTACCAGGCCCGCCCTGCTCACAGTAGGAGCAACATTCATACTTAATTACTAAGAACCCAAACTCTTCAAAATCAATCAAGTATCAATAAAGCTAGGAAACAACTGTGTGAGGATGAGGCTGCTAGGAGCAATCATGCTACTATTAATCTCAGATATCTCCTATAAGAATCCGTGATCAAAGATTTGGGAGCTCAAACCTGCTCCTAGAACCCAAAATCCTCCAGGGTTTTTCTAATGAGTGTGAATGGGTAAAGGGCCGTCAGGACTCATCTCCGTTTTGCCTCCTCTAATAAGTATGATTTGAGGGAAATGATAGGTTGGCTCACAACTCAGTTTTAATTGCAGGAGGGCGATGCGGAGGGGCAGCTGGAGAACCCAAACCTTTCGTTCCATCCTCCAATTATCAGATCAAACCTAATTATTTAGCACGGATTCTTCTGATTGACGGATGTCAAGTGTTTCTCCAACGTGGGTTATTATGCTATCAAGGAGCGAAGCACGAATCGACATTCCTCCTTCGTCCTACCGAAACGCTTGTATACTCACTCGGAAGAGAGGGAAGAAGAAGAGGGCTAATAAGCGGAAAGTCAAGAGACTCTCAATACACAAATAAAACTACTTGTTACCCCTCTTTCCTCTCAAAACTTCACCCTCGTCAGCACTCAGCTCCACCCAAACTTTATTTCTTTCACCAGAAAATTGTCGAGTTTACTAAACACACAAAGTGCACTCGTGCAAATAACTCAAATATATGCCAGCCTGCTATACGCTTCTTGTTTTAGTAACTCATCCCAACTCTATTCCAAAGAATTTTCATTCATCTACTATTTTATGAACTTGATTCTTGGATTGATAATGAAAGTGTAAATTAAAAGCAATTATATTTGACGGATTTTAGCTATGGATGAAGAAGCGAGTAAAAATGTAACTTTAATTGAGTGTTACATCCTTATATTTTATTTATGAGCTTGTAAGAGATGAAAAGATGGTTACATTATAAACTTTTTTTTTTACTAATAGGACTTCGCCTTAAATCTATATATTTTGTAATATTTGCACTGTTTGTGAATCTAATTATTTATAATATTAATATAAACTTTTACTATAATATAAACTTTTTAAATTTTTTACTGTGGAATATTTAATTCTATATAATGAGCAAATCTTAAATCAATACCTAATATTAATTGAAAGTTTAGTATTCGGATAAATTACAATTTTTAATGAAAATATAAAAGAAAATAATAAACGGTCTCAAATCGGACAAGGACTATAAGACAAGGATAAAAGTACAAAGTATGAGACGACTTACATTCTCCAGTAGGCTTGAGGGGGTGAATGAAACAAATGATTTGAATTTGGACTCGTTGGATTTGCAGCTCCGAGAAGGAGCCAAGCCGCCCTGGCGGCCGCCGCACTGTGCATCAAATACCGTTCACTGGACTGCTCAGGGAATTTGTCCTTCCGCGGGGACTGGGCCATGTCGATGTCGACGGTCGCTGGTCTCAAACTGGTGGCTAGAACTTTGGGCCAGTGGGCGGGCGACGGGGCTCTTGAGCTCAAGTGCGTCCTCGAGGAGGAAACCTTTCACGGGATTGGCTGTTGGGGGAGCGGCTGAGCGCACCCGGTTTTTGTCACCTCGGCCCATCCGCACCCTCGGGTCTCCTCCGGATGAAGGAGCTGAGACTAATTTCCCCTAATTCCCACCCTCTCGTACCCCTTGCTCGTAGGCTCTACCTCACTTTTTATCTCGCACCCTCTCCTCTTGTCAAGGCCCAGTCGAGAGAGGAGATTAAGCACATTTCATTTGTTAAGCGGCCATTCGGCCCTCAAACTCACTCCATCCTCATCATCCATCACACCCAGAATTCTCCTCTTTTGATTCTCCTCTTTGATTCTCCACTATAGAGGAGGGCTACCACTACTTATATGAAATGTTATAAAAGCTATATGTAATTCTTTTCTATATAATATAAGGTTAATATCTCTTATTTTTATATTGCAAGGATATATTTACACAGGAGTGATGTTTGGGTTCATTCATATCATAATATATTCTGGCGGCTCTTTAACTCATTCATAATCTCCTCGAGAGATTTGTCCTGGTAGCTGGACGAGTTGTGACGGAGACTTAAAAGGATCTCGAGACGGAGAGGTGGGTTTGAGGAAATGTGTTTAACGGATTTGATACTCCTTGAAAAGAGTAGATGCGAAGTGAATAGACGGAACTCGAAAGGGTCACCGGGCACAAAAGGACTTCTAATGAAACTCGGCGACAAGCTGTCTGACGAGCTTAAGCTGAGCCCTCGAAGGAGAGCTTTGACCAGCAGCAGCTATGCAGAACCTGCTCACCTCACTACCACAACCTCCTCACTTCCGATTCGGATTACTTTCATTAATAAGTCCTTTAGTCCAAGAGCCCACACCACTCTCCGCCTATTAATATTCCCACACAAAGCTAGCGGCCTAGTGTTTGTCAACTGAGACCCTCAGCCGCCTTTTCCGCTCACCGCTAACGACTCTCCCTTTCCTTCAATTGAATTGAATGCCTTTCAAGGGCTCTTCGCCCACTGTTTAACTTCCCTGGCAAGATTGAAGTACAGTACATAGTATAATATGCATGCTTCAGAGTGAGGGAAGGATAGAAATGCATGAGAGAATTAATTATTCACTTAAGGAATGTCGTAATTGTGATTTAATGGGGAGGACTGAGGAGGCGGAGGAAGAAATCTGTTGACAAGGGAGTGAATGGGATCTTCTCGAGCGGCACAAATTGGCCGCAGCGTGGGAGGCCTCATTTGACACATTCTGGCTTGTTTCCCTTTAGGGATATTTCCACCACTCCTTGGCTCAATTCATGATTCCCCTCTTTAGTGAGGAGATATATATGGAGACCTTTTTTGTGTCAAACCTCCTTTACATTTCATGATAGCCCACCAAATATGGATTCTTTCCGAATGAACACCTCCTTTACTTTCATTCACTCCCACTTCCTCTCACTAATCGAATAATCATACATTCAACATTCATATACAAAACCACTGGACTACCTTTGTGCTATTTCACATTTCAAATTCCAAAATTAAAAGTTCTGTCAGGTTGTTCTAGAACATGAAACACGAAATCTCTTGGACAAATGTTGTTTAGTAAATATAAGTGTACTGAACAGATCAAACTGTGAGAGAGTTCATTTCACAAACTTGAATGAAGATTGGAGATTTAAATTAATAATTTGTAAGAATTCGCAAGATTCAAAAATACATGATTAATCTATTTAATTATTTTAAAACTAATTTATAAATATGTAATAAATACTTTGCATTTTGATACAATACTGTGACTTACAGTGAACTACAGTCTACAGTTAAAAATCCATAAAATGAAAGTAATTGAAGTGGAAGTATAATTTATTAGAAAACAAAGTTTAATTAAAGTACTTTCTCTTTCACATCTTCCAATTGAATTGTATTGATCAATTGATCAATAGTTCTCAACTTGTTTGAATACAAGGACTTTATTTATACGATTATGACTAAATACCCGTATTACAAACCCAATGAGTTGGCTAACAAACATGAAATTGTGACGGAAGGGACGACCCTGAACAAAAGAATTGAATGACGTGATGCTGAGCGACGTGTGACTATTAGAATACAATCATTGTGTGGGTAATGTAATTTCGGGAATTGGGACATTGTGACCTCTTGGCCTTTGCCTGTCCTTTTCCGGATGAGGAGAGAGCAAAGGCCCCCTCCGAGCCCAAAGAACAGGCCATGGTGAGATTCCCTGTAAACATGATACAACGACACAAGGGCATTATGTCTTATTGCCCAACGAACCTACATTTGGCTCATTGGATATGGAACTCCATTGAGACCATCGGAAGATTAGCGAGGCATTGTCAAGAGCCGAAGCCAGCGTTCAAAACCTCACACTTCTTTCACGTCTCCGTTAATGCTCTCCCCCTTCGAACTTGTTCTCCAGAGAGATTGGCTATTATTCAACCCAAGTTTCCACCAAAAACGTCTCTTTTCTAACCTCTTCTTCACAACAACCGGATTGGACTCATTCTTGACATGATGTTTAAGGCCGGAGTGCGCGATGGTAGATTTTAAGGGGTCTTTAAGTCCTCTTCCGCCCTACCACGTTTCATTCATTAAAATGAACATTGTCCAGTCCTTCTCAATGAGTATTTTGCAGGGAAAGGGAAATGAATTGCTTGGGGTTGTATTTAGTAATTGTGTTGTAAATTATATTTATAAACGTGTTCATTTCATTCATTTTGTGAATGATTTTGAATGTAAATATTACTAAGGACACCTTACTCTCGAATCAGGAATGTTCAGGATTATATACAAAAGTTTTGTTAGTATGTATTATTGATATACTTCATTTTTCCAATGTTAATTCAATAGTTTGAATTCTAGTCACGCATTAAAGATATATTTGTACCTATTTGATGTTTATTTAATAAAAAATTGCTCCACTTTTGTTTTTTTAAAAATACAAAACCTTTTCAGTACAATGTATTGTAGCTGAAAAGTATAAATAGGTAAATATTTATCTATTCTATGCAGGAAAATAGGTATTCTGTATTCAAATTTTCTGTATGCAAATTTTTAAGAAAAAAACGTCCCAAATAGGAATTTTTTTGTTAAATGCATGTCAACTTTTCAATGAATCCGTGATCATTCTTCAGTGCCATGTTAATTTTTCTCAGAGAATACGTCGTGAAACTCTCATGTTCAATCTGAAGCAATCTCGGTAAAAGAATATAAAGATGAGCAGCCAAGTGGAAGTCATGATGAGTTTCTTGGTTCGGATCCGCCTCGAGTCTCCTTTTGATCGAGTAAATGATGTTTTTTAACACTCCGCTCGTCTCGTGTTCATACACGAGATTGGCGATTTCAATTTTCTCGTTCTTCTTCAGAGCAGTCTCGACTTTTTGTATAATATGGTCAATATCTGGTTGCAAAGGTTGGTCATAGCAGTCCATAAAAGTGAGCACATGTTTGTTCCACAAAAGCTCAATGGATCTTTCAAACCGTCCATACGTGGCTGAGCACAAGAAGGGGAAGAGGAAGTTCATTTGTCGAATCTCCTCATAGGGAGACAAGAATGTGGTGAGGGTTGTTCTCAACTCTGCTCTGTCGTAACTTTCTCCTTTCTTCTCGATGTGAATAAAATGTGGGCGGAAGGCCGAGAGGACCTCGAGGGGCGGGAGACTTGGTTTGGACTTCTTGAAAATGTCCAAGTAGGCGAGGAGGACGGAGAATAAAAATGTCCATAGAAGGACCAAGAGCGGAATCCAAGAGTTGGCAAAAAACCCTGGGTATGCTTCCACGCGTTCGATCCCTCGAAAGAGGGAGATGGACGGGAAGATCTCGCCGAAATACACAGAGACCAAATACACAATGGCGAAGATCCCATGGAATACTACCACGTTTTTTGTGGTCTTTTCGAGCATGTGAAAGGCAAAAGTGTTTATGAGTCGATGGGAGATGACAGTAAAGAGTGTGGACTTTTGCCATAGAGGATTTTCGAATTTTGGCCTTGTCTTTTGTCCCATTTGGACCCAGAGTGAGTTCATAACGAAGAGGAAGGAAACGATGATGAAAACCCCATAGCTGAATTTTAAACTCAGGGTGATGATCACAAAGACGCGAGAACCTGTAATGAATTATTAATCAATTAATTATAAAAAATAATAATATTCTATCGTTTCATGACTTTATTTCCTAATTTTACACCTCAGAATAAAGAATTATAGTAAATAGAAAATTAATTAAAAGTGTAATTTAATTATTAGATTGCAGACAAATACCAATGATCATTAGATGAAATATGAATTTGAGAAGCCATTGACCAAAGCTTTCTTTTTCAATTTTCCATTCAACGGTGTGATTTTTATCTTGACTAAAATGAAGAACAAATAAATAGTCTTTACATTGCTTGTCATATGCTGTCAGGGCATAGCAAGCTGCCAACCAAGGTATTACGAATGTTCCAAGTATATCAACTATTTGAATGGCCCAATCTATAAAGGGTAGGTTAAAAATTAATTCGCACAGACCTACATAATAAAGCATAATATTGTGCGTAAATCATTCTAAATTCAGAGATCAATGAGATTCTTGAACTAACGTTTCTCGCTTGGTCCTGTATACTGACTGATTGCTAAATGAATCGAAAACAGATTTTGTGGAATTCCTTCAATGAATGTTTCGACCAAAGAAAATTGTATTTCTCTCAAGTTGAGTCTCCGGTTTTCAATTGCGGCATTAAATTCATTCCTGGCTTGTTCCATGTTTCTAATTAAGTATTCAAGAAAATATTGCAAAAATGATAAGACCAAGGTTGGTAATTTTTGAAAAAAAGTATTTAAATACAAAATACAAATACATATATTTAAATACATTTGAAATACAAAATACTTTTTGTATGTATCAATGATAAAATAATTTTAAACAAATTCAAAACCTAAGCCATTAAATAGCAGAGAATAACTGTGGACTCCGAACCCATTGTAATTTATTGTAATTAATTATTAATCGAAATGTTTTTGATTGATTTAATCTGAGTTTCAAGTTGTATTGAAATGTTAGAATTAAAAATGATGGGTTGAAGAGTAAATGGAGTCGAGCTAAAAAGTATTTAAATACATTTCTAGATTGAAAATGTATTTTAATACAAAATACTTTAAAGTATTTAATACATGATGTATTTAAATTCCCAGCCTTGGATAGAACAATATACATTATTGAACATAAGTATCTAAAGTACGAGATTGTTAATATTTATAATTATAATAACGATTTACCTAAACTTTGTCGAAACAAAATTTTGCCTAAAGTCTTTGTTTTCCTTGATGAATCTTTTATATTGATTCCGCTTAAGCCAATTCGGAACAAACCTTAATTTAAAATTGTTTGATTAAATATATTACCTTGTTTTTTAATTGTAATTTGTAATATCAACTAAAAATTTTCAATGAATTGTATTCACCTCCAGATTTGAACAACTGGAAGACAGAGACCCAAAACTCTCCATATATTTCTTGAACACCAACTTTCGTTCAATCTGTCATTCCTAAACCAATTTTCGCTAAACAAGAAATCCACTTTATTATAATCAATATCAATACGCATAAGATCTGAAAGTAATGTAATGTAGAGAAATTATAATTGACATTCTTGACATCTCTTACCTTTCACAATATAAAATATTACAAAAGTAACTAATGCATATCCAGAAAGATATAGTGAGAGCAAAGTAGGCATAATGCCCTTCAATTCCATATTTGATTGAACGAACAGTCGCGAGACCCAAATTGATAGTGAATAAAATTAGAGGAATGAGATAAAGTAGAATGTCTTCTGCAGAGGGTTTTCTTATTTGGTTCCAAACTTCCGAATTGTGTCCGGCATATCTCCCCACTTTATGACTTCCTTCTGAAAAGATTAAAACTCATTTGACCATATATTGTTTTAAGTAAATTATGTATTAGTAAATCAATTGAGCTAAATCAAATCAAAAGCTGATCAAATAGTAAAATATATAAAATAAAGAGGTGTGAGAATATCAGTTTTTACTGTACTTTCATAAAGTAAAGGGCTTTCAATATCAGCAGAGCTAGTCGTCGGTTCCTCGTTTTGATCCATTCAGAATACAGAATACAAAATTCTTCTTTAAAAAACAATTTATTAAAAATTTAAGCAGTTTTAATTTGAAATTGAAAATGCTAAATTGCTACAATTCTCAAGTTATTGCACACACGTGTGAAATAATAGAAATTATTTTCAAAAAATTATACATAACCTTTCACTGTGCTGGAAAGAAACTGACATCATTACATTAGTAGAATACTAGATAAAAAGGTTTTTTGCTAAAAAGGATAAGACAAAATGATAAAAATGATAATTTTTTAAGCAGATATTGAAAAATGACATCGTAAATTGTGAAGTATGGTATGCCTATATCCTAATCGTTTCATTGCCAAATATGTAATGCATGGGGGATAAAAGAAATTCCATTTTGGTGACTTTTATCTTGAGTAAATATTTGATCACAATATTACATCATTCACCTAAATTGTTTCAGACATTTAGAAGACTTTTATGAATTCTTTGAGATGAGAAATAAATATTATTTGGGGAAAATTGAAACATTCGAATGAAGAAACAAAAATAAATTCTCAAAGGCCCCCAAATGATTTTTTTTGCTGATTTTACTTTCAGTTTCAAAACTATTTATCATTGACGATTGATGATGTTGAAAATGGAACTATGTATTACTAATTGAGTTTTTTAATAGTCTTTTTAAAACATGTTGTATTTCATATTGATCGACTCATATTTTAAAATGTCAGCTCGTCGACAAAGACTCCTCAATAAATTATAGAATTTGAGAATTACAATTTTAAAGTGTGTGCATGAATGATTGGAGAAAATATTTCATTTAGTCATATTTTAATATTTGATAAGCAGTATAGTTACAAGTTTGTGCCAACCTTTGAAACTGAAGAATTACTTACATACTCATAAACATTTATAAAATAAATACAAAATTCGAAGATACATAATTTATAGGTAATAGAGTGCAATGGCAATGAATTTTATTTTATAATTTAACATGTTGGTTGAGTGTTTTTACATGCATATTCATTTTCTGAGAAGTTAATGAATAATTTTGAGGTAATTAGACAACAACTAAGTCGATCCAATGAGTGCGAGCATAGCATCTTTATAATCTCCCGAAGTTTCAGACTTTACGGCATTGTAAAGCGCTTTTCTGTAAATGTTCTGATATTCTCTTTTGATGGCTTCCAGGTCAATCTCACACCTTGAGACGATAATTCTTATAAGAACTCCATCGTCACAACCAATCTGGAACCAAAGAAGGTAATGATTAATAATAATTATAAAAATTTCTAAAAAGAACACAAATGAGCTGATATAAACTAGCTTACCCCTTTCATGGCTTTCTCAAGTTTATCTGCATAATATCTCGAACGATTTCCTGCACATTGAACTACAAAATTAAAAGGGTTTTATTTTCATAAACTCAGCTTATAATCCCATCCCATTACCAGTCATATTATTTATTATGCTATAATGCTACAAAATCAAATATTTTTTTATTTACTCATCGTCAGTATTGCATTTTGCAAATCTCCAGAAAACTCGGATTTCACAGCTTGTTCTAAAGTTTTCCCCGATAATTTTCGGTACTCATCAAAAACAAATCGAAGTTGGACAAACGATTGATGTGACAAAAGAACTGTGAAAGCCTCTTCGTCAGTTCCCAATTTCCCTTCGCCGGCATTGTAAAGGCTTTTTGCCATTTCCTTTGCTCTTTCAGGATAAGCACGTCCTTCCTCCCTTGTTTGCTAAATACAATAATTCCATTCAGATATTAAAATTTAATATTTCCTAAATTATCTAAATGCGTGATGTACAAAGTATATTACATGAAAACAGTGACGATCATAAGTAAATAAGCTGTGGAATAATGCATAATTTATCTAAAATAACGAACCATAAGAAGCATTATGAGCAGTCGTTTGTAGTCACCTGAAGTTTCGCTCGTGACAACATCCTCTAAACTTTTTCCATATAAGTTCATGAATGCTTCTGTTATAAGTCTGATCTCGTTATTAGTTCTTGTGCAGAGAATCTACGAACATGATTATTAATTATCATGATCTTCCAGTTGATAATTTGAAAATAAAATGTATAATTTTATTGTTTGACCAATCAAAAATAAATACCTCCGTTAGGCAATCTTCATCAGTTCCCAATTTAGAGACAGTAGCAATATATATTTCACGAGCCAGATAGTTGTTTGGAGTATCCATTAATGCCAAGATTAACTTTTCAAACTTTCCTCCCAATTCTGATTTTAAATCCTTAACAAGATCCTTAAAACATAAAATTAACCACTTTTATTATGGAATTAACAATTCATACGCAATCTAGCTATTGACTTTTCTTTCGTTACTTACCCTCCCAAACTCATGCTTAAAAGCAGTCATAATTTCTTGTCTTTGAGAATTGGACCGTTTAGTTAAAACCTCGATTATTGCAGCTTCGTCTATGGAATGATACGTAATTAAACGTAAAGCCAATGTAATTTCTAACATGAAGAATAGGACATTATTGTAGATAAAGTATATACCAGTTCCAAAGCCTTTCATCGCCGCTCTCAATAATTTAGCATCATCCAAAGCATGGAAAGGCTGGTAAGGCCTTACGGTCGGCTCCTTTAATAATTAAGAAAATATAATAATGAATTATAATTACTAGTCAATTTATATTGCAAATTTATTTATTTTAAATAGATTAAATAAAAGTGTCTACTTACAAAACAATCCGCAGACATTATTCTTTGAAAATGTATATGATAAAATGTAAAAATGAAAAAATGTAATTTAGAAAAAGGAAATTAATCCAAGTTGATCAATTTACGAAATAAATAGTAGGTTATCCAAATATTTATCAGGTTATTTATTTCATAAGTCAGTAAAGACAGAATAAATAGATTTATTAAATATTGGTGCAATTGCAACTTCTAATATGGTTGAGTGTATGAGAATCCCACGAAAAGAAAAGTTTTTACTTCCGCTTCCCGAATTTCTCAACAACCACACACGACTCTCGCTTTATCTAAATTCTTAAATGACGATGAGTTTATGGAGTTGTGCCAACTTTTCATACATAAAAATAGAAATGTCTTAATATGAGGCAAATGTTCTTCTCTGCATGCTGCAGATGAAGTTCTGTAACCGGTAAAAAGTAATGTACAAAAAAACTTGCCAGATAACAAAACAATTTTGTGCCCTAATTAAATCTTAAAAAGTGTAATGTAAACTGTGCTTACTTATTCTAATATGAAAAAGGAAAAATACAAAACAAAGGAAAGAGATCAAAGGCCTTATTCAATTGCCTTTGCATTAATATGTATGCCGTAAATATATTGTCAAACATAACTTTATATGTAGGTATACATAATACATGTTATTATTAATAATCCTTAATGATTATTAATGTAAGGTCTTTAGAATGTCGTATACCTAATATTAATTTATAGTATTGATTCCGGCTATTTTACATTATAACGTGAACTTGGGACACGGGAACAACAGGGACCTCGGAATCCATTGAAAGCTTTGTTTATTATTCAAAAGTTAGTTTAAATGTGAGCTTCACGTTTAAAGCCTCATTCTTAATCATTTCTACATTTAAATATGTGTGTTCCAATAGTTCTAAATAATGAGCATTATTACATTATTACAGAAAGAAGTCCGACAAATGATATTTACGAGTCAAGCCTGACTAAATGCTGTAATGTAAATATTAAATAAAACGATCACATTTCAATCTATCGCGCTTCTTCTCATTCTGAATGAAAGAAACGAGCTCTTGAATTTTGCATTGTTAGCAAATTCCACTTTATCTGTTCCTTTTTATCCTATACGGTTAGTTAAATAAATATAAATACATAGAAGCCACATAAGCTCTTATCGTTTTTCTCCTTAGCTTGTCCTCTATAAAGATTGTCTCCGACAGCTCAATTTTATCTCGTAAGGACTAATTTACATTTCATTTTCAATACCTAAAATTTCTTTCCAATATTTCAGTCTTGATTCTACCTTCAAGAAATTGAGAAGAGTAGCACCTTTAAGAAGTTGAATCTGAGTCTCTGGCTCTCGCTGCTCAACTCTCGCATCTGTCCAGAGCAGAATTAATTGTCTTTTTCGTGACTTTATTGTTCATTTAAAAATGCAATACTATTCCAATTCGGACTCACCGAAAAAGTAAGAATTTCAATGACTGATCTTTTTTGTTTCATTCGCATTGCTCGTTTTTATGGACTTAAATCTGCATTTGAATTAATGGAATATTTCCACCAGACTTTTAATTAAAAGAATTAATGAAGTAGAAGAGTTATCAATTGAAAAGATCCTTAAAACATTACTTCTCAGAGGGGAGGATGAATACGAGCCAGATGTCAAAAAACGAGTGAAGACCTTGGAAAATGACATCTTAAGGCTCCAAGAGCATAATGCCACGCTCCGGATTCTCTTAAACTTCTTGAAGGCTAAAATAAGGGCTATGACTCAAGGATGCTCAACGAAACCCGACGACGAACATGAGAGTCAATTTTCCTTACAAGACTTAAACAATAATCATGAACCTTCTCGAGATCCGAATAATAACGAGCAAGTTGGTTTTCAATTTGGTAAATTCTTTTATTTATATTATACTTGCTCGAGGACTTGCAGTATTATTGCAAATAGTTAATGCTATGTATATTTTTATAAAAATTGATAACATGTCGTACCTTTTTTATTATTTAATTTTATAGCCGGAGAAGACGATGAGTCGGGACTCTCGAAAGACCAGAAGTGAAATTTGCACTCTACAGCATTTACATATTCTTAATAATATTTAAACTTGACAACGGATTAATTTTAATTTAAAACCTTCTTTATCAAAAGAAACAAAATTCCAACTACGAGATATAGAAAAAGTTTAGAACTGTGTATATTTAAGGGGTTGATTGCTTGTGTTATATGTATAAAAAACCTAATGATAAACAAGACTATATGGCATTCAGTATTTAAAATGGGTCTATTTCAAATTGGAATTTGGTTTTTCCGCTTTTAGAGATTTTTAAATGTCGATTTCAAAAATTCATAATGAGTAAAATTGATATTGAGAGTATTTTAACAAATATTAATGTTGAATTAGGATGTTATTCGAGTATTAAATCGTTTTATATGAAAGTTTATGTGCTTAATTATGTCTTATAAAATCAATGAATTACTTATTGATGTATTTAATGCTTAAACTCGCATATAAACGACTTAAACCTTTAAAACATTCTAATTCAAGTCTTGTATTTGTTAAAATACACTCAATACAACTTTTACTCGTTATTAATTTTTGAAATTGATATTTAAAAATCTCTAGAAACGGAAAAAACAAATTTCAATTTGAAATAGGCCCCTTTTAAATTCTGATTGCCATATATTATCTAGTTGTTTCAAGATCTCAGGACGCAGAGTTCATTCCTTCATTTCAATTTGTAGCTATTATAATATGTATATATAACAAACTGTCGAGAAGTTAATTGTTAAACGTTTATATTCAGAACTTGAATAATTAACTTGTCAAATAAGTCAAATATAATTTATATAGGTACATTTCATAAGTTCAGTACAAGAACCGTATTTACTATATAAGCCTACTCGTCTCAACTCTCAAGTCTTTAATAATCGTTGAGACTTCATAAATATTTTTAAGAAAAAATTTATATTAATACTATAAAATACTCATTATTAGTTTCTTTGTATGAAATTAAAAAATAGGTATGTTTGTCCTTTTGATTTATTTCTCCGAATGTAAGTGCAAAGTTCCGTCCGAATGGTTATTTATAATGTTAAAAGATTAACAAAAAATCCACACACAAAAAATAGATTTTATTCAAACTAATCAAACTTTTCATGGTGCATAAAATATAAAACGATGAACGAATATAAAAAATCATTTATGATCTCGATTTATATTTGAACTTTTGATGACCTTTTTGCATACTGCCAATAAATTTTCTACTTATTCTTCTATGCTACATACATGACATTTCCATGATATAAAAAATGACACGCTTTTTCAATACTTATATTCACGATAAAGCAATGTTTATCCTTGTATGCTTGTTAAGAATGCGTGAAGTGAATGTGTGAACTCGTTGCATCGCTTCAGTTCCATTTAGTTTTCATGAGAATTTGTCTAATAGGAAGAAATACATAATGGCGCTTCCAATTTTTCAATTTCAAAATTGAAAATTGCCATTGTAATTAATTTAAGGGCTTTTTGATCTACTTTTTAAAGATGAGTCAAGGAATACAACATCAAGATGTTAGCATATTTGATTATATCAATTTGTCCGTTTATTTAAAGACGAAAATTATTGATCTAATCAACGATAGTTTAGATGATTTTTTCGAAAATGTTAATTTCGACCAATTGAACCTTTATCTCTGGACGGGTTGGTATAGACAAATTGTGTTTTAAAACAATGCACATGAATATACACAACTACATTTAATGACACTTAATGTTTTATAGGGGACATGGTGTTGAAAAACCTTAAACTGAAATCAAAAGCTTTTGAAAATAAAACCCTGCCGTTTCATATCGTAGCTGGAGTTTTAGGTATCATATTTTTACTTTGCACGAACAATGAATAAAAAATATACTCAAATTTATTAAGAAATTTTTATTTTATTTAGAACGTCTGACTGTTAAAATCCCCTGGATGAGTTTCAACAGACATCCCATTGAGGTGTCGTTAAAGGAATTGACGATTCTCCTTACCCCCTCAACTTCTTTCTCTTATAATCAAGAAGATGAAAGGTCAGAACAAGCTACAAAGGAAAAAGTCATTCGGCACATTGAACACGTTGTAAACAAATTGAGGCAGAATCCTAAAGGCAAATTACATTATTACATCTAATATAATAAGCAACATACAAAGAGTTAACGTCAACGTCATGCAAATGACACTCCTTGCAGATATAAACTAATAAATATAAAATTGAATTGCAATAATTAAATGTATTATGTTTGTTAAATACGTAGTTGAAGAAGAGCAGGGAAGCTTCGAAAAACTCTTGACCAAAGTAGCCCAAAACATTCATGTCAAAGTTGAGTCCTTTCACTTGAGATATGAAGATGAAAATCCTGATTCGCATCTTCCTTTCGGAGCTGGAATTAAATTTGACACTTTGGAATTCTTAACAACAGATTCAGACTGGAAACCAGGATTCGTTAGCACGGTCGGCTCAACGTTCCATAAAGTAACGTAGTAATCGTAGCGAAAAAAATAACTACATCTACAGATAAAATCATTTTAAACGGAGACTCAATCTATAAAATAAATTTGTATACAAATTAAATAAAATTAATATTTTGAACATTTTATGAATTTAAGGTTGGAAAAATTGAGGGACTTGGATGCTATTGGAATTCCGGCCGGCATCTTCTCTATCTTCAAAATTTATCTGCTTCTGAGCTCATACAAAAAGTTAAAAGCTTTGATAGTCATGTTTATGGTAATGTTAATGTAATAAATAGCAAAAAAGCAAAAAGATTTACATACATTGAATCCACTCATATAAAAAACACATGTATATTACTTGGCGTCATCTTTCTATCTTTCTTAATAGTCCTAGAGCCAATAAGAGCTGAAACGAGGGTTCGGATAACTCCATTTCCTGAAAAGGGCCTCATTCCCTTTTTAGCCCCGTTGTTGAACTTCTATTGCTTCATTGAAGAAATTAAAATAGGTGAACATTCGAAATACCTAAAATATGCAATATGCAAAATGATTGACTTTGAAGCAAATTGAAAATGAGTCAAAATTACAATAAACCTGATAAAACATTTTTTTAAATTAGATAATTTCAACGTAAAAATATTTACGACTCATTGTTCATGTTTTTATGTAATACAGAAGTTACAACTCGTCAGATATTAAATCTCTCGCAGATTTTTGAAGCAGTTACAGTCTCAGACAAAAGATTCGCATTCAGAAAATTTCGCCCTGATCAACAAATTGTTAAAACATACAAAGGGCACTATCGAGAATGGTTCATAAAATTTTCTTTGCACAATCTAATCATATTTATCAACATCAATCATAAAGTGTAATTAAAGAAAAAATTTGACCAATTAGGTGGAAATTCGCTATAAATTGTGTTGTCTTCAACCTGAAAAAGGGGAAAATGAACGTTTCATGGGAGGTAATAAGAGAGAATGCAAGGTGTTTACAAGAATACAGAGAAGTAATTCAACAATTGTTTTGCTTTTTATCTTCAATAATGGAGTTTATGGAAAGGAGATTTTTGTTAATTGAATTTAAACTCGAAACTGTTTTTCCAGTTTTATTTGATTCATCTTGGGCTCATTGGAGGAGAAACGAAAGAAGTGAAAGACAAGTTGGAAAAATGCGAAAAGTTCCTGACTCCTTTTAACATTGTCAAGACCCGTACGGAATGTGAGATCCTGAAAGAGAAACAAGAGAAATCTCCAACAAATCAAGGGACCACCATCTCTGACTACATGTGTAGCAGTCCAGCGCAAATCACGTGTGACGAGTCCAAACGCTACAACGTTCCTTATTTTCACCACCCATGGAATGAAGATGATAGATTGCGATTGCTCAATGTTCTTCAAACGATTGAGAACTACCAAAAACTCTATTGCCCCGCCGACTATGCGGATTTTAGGATGAATGTGGAAGTGGGACTTTTCAATCTCGTGTTGAACGATGATTGCTCTCCTACTTTTCAAATTCATATTAACAATATTGATCTCAAGTAATTGACTCCCTTAAATATGATCTATAAAGTCATATAAATACATAAAAGTCTAATTAAATTTACCACAGGTATAAATTAATCACTTGTAAGGTTAATTTATCAAGAATATTTCTTGTATGCTTATAAATTTTCAAGGCTGGCCCATCGCCTAATTGATAAAGGAATACGAATCCAATTTGAAGTTGATGGGGTCGAGTTCTTTGGTCGGGATGATGTCAAGTTCATAAACATTGGAGAAATTGCTGGACTTTTGTCATTTGTTAAAACTCCTTTGAAGTTTGGAAAATGCAGCGTTACAAAAAGGTTTAGTAATTTATGCAGATTTTAGGACTTTGCTTTGGTCAAAATATTACTTCTTTCCACTATAAACACATGAAAGGTCGTTAATTAATTTACAGAAATGAGAAAGGCTTGAAAAATAAAGGAGAGTCAATTAAAATAAAATCTATTTTGGGCCAGAATATGACTTTTAAAGAAGAGGGATATATTTTACTTGGGGTATTAACTTTTGAAATTAAAAATTTAAATGAAATCGTAAAATCTCAAGTAAGAGTCTCTCAAGTTTAACTAATTATTTAATAGGAGTTGAAAAAGGTTCAACCTCATTTGGAATTTGATAATTACATTTGGCATGCTCTGTCAAATACTCCGGGGAAAATTCTTCTAATTACTCATAACAGAGTCATTTCACTACACTTGCTAAACACTGTTGGCGAATCTGCTGTAAAGACAAAATAATTCATTATAAACAAGATATACTTGTGGAATATAATTTTTAATTATCTTATCAGTAAAAATTAACAATATTGAAAAATAGATTGACTGGGAATACACATTTGAAGAATTCGAGGGAAATCCATATGTAATTGAATATGGAATCGCATTCAAGATCAAAGTCGAACAACCGAGTGGCTTCTTTAAAATGTTTAAACATACTGTTTCTCAAGATCGTTTCTTTCCGATGACAAATCCTATCAAATGCTTCGTAAGTTTTTATCTGTTGGCAATAAAAATTTAAACTTTCTGTAAATTATCATGAGAGAATCAATTCATGTTTATTCCTTTATAGAAACTTTTGTCTAAAATCGAAAAAGCCATTAAAAGTAAATTACAAGAAAACGGACCGCATAATGTTAATGAAGATTTAAATTAGTATAAAGAAATAAATCGATGTTACAAACTAGTGAATAAAATCGTTTAAATAGAACATGGATGGATAAATAAAACATGAAACTGTATTATAAAAATGTCACAAATTCGAGATTTTTTACTTCATCCAAGGACACGAATCAGTTGTATGCATGAGATTCATGCACTCGTTGTACATAGATATATCTGAATGACAACATAAATTTTTTTTACAATTAGGGTAATAATTTTCATAGCTGCATTATACCAAAAATATGCAATTTAAATTAAAATCTCACCAAAATTAGAAGAGGCTGCCTCATCAAAGCAGAAGAAACTATCGGCAAGAATTAGATTTTTCCCTTGTGCAGTTCCACAAATTTGCAAAATTCCAGAAAGCGGCTCAGAGATAGGTTGTCTCAATCGAATGGTGATGGTAATATTATCTGAAGCCTTCACTTGAAATGCTGATCCTCCATCGGCCTATAAAAACATTATTTAATACCCTAATTTTAAATTAATAAATATTCAGTAAAGAAATGCAACTTTATTATGAGTGTAATATCCACAAATAATAACAAAGAGAAAAGTCATCTAATAACCTTCAACACTGTTCCAACAAGACAGATCGGCTTGTTATGGTACTGGGAAAGCTGACCTCCATTAACACGAATATAATTACTGGAAGAGCTCTCATCGTTAACCATCTTTCTAATTAAGAATAAAAAGATAAATGACTGATTATAAATGCTTTATACCATACTCATGTCATAAGCCATGCCCCAAGCCACGACTTGCCTTGACTTGTTGCTAAATTGCTTGAAAAGCCTAACAATTCATAGAATAACAATTAAATATATTAAATTAACCTTTTTAGTTTAGAAATCAATAGAATTTAATAATTATTTTGCTTCAATAACAGTTCGTTCAGTTCTTCTGCACAGTTCCTCCGCATAAATTTTGGCAATAATCGTCTTTATGTTCTTCCCTCCGAAATGGAGAAATCCTTTGCCGCTTCACTTTGATTCTCAAATTGCATTTTAGTCATTGAGCGAAAAAACTTTCTCATGCAAAAGACTCACGCATTTCACGCGAGCAAAAGTACGAAGAAAGAAAATGTAAAGTTTTAAAACGCTGACAAAGTTCCGTTCGGGGTACGTTTTTAGTAAAAATGAAGAATCAACTGGAATCAACGATTTAATTAGCTTTACTTTAAAAGTGTTGAGAAAAGATATAGAGAGTTAGACTTTTCCAAGAATTTCGTTTTCTAAATTCTAATATAGGAGAAGATAGAAAAGGAAGTCGGATTAGAAATGGCCACTTGACTTCGATTCTTATAACTTTAATAGTTAGGTAGGTTATTTCTTAACCCGCAAAATTAATAGTTTATTATCTAATTAAGTTTTATAATATTTTGTCAGAATTATATAATAGTTATTTTAGTTATTAAAAAGTTTATTTAGTTAATTTACTTTTTCATTACTCGCTCAAATAAGGATCTTATAAAGGTACGTTTTGTATTTTTTATTGAATTATCACACCAACGATTTAAGAATCTTATTGATTTTAAAACGTGCCAACAAGTAACACTCCATTTGTATTCTCAGTCTAATTATTCATTCCATTTAGTTCCAGGCAAGTAAAATGGATATTTTGGGGTCGATTATGAAAAACATGGTCAAGCCTCCTTCGCTTGACGCGAAGGAAAGAGAACAAAAACAAAGTAAGAATTTAATAAGAATTTCAAAGTAATTATTGTAAATTGTTGTCTAACTTGTCTAATATAATCATTTGACTTTTTAACCAACAGAACAGCAAGAGATGTTTAAGAAGCAAAAAGAGGAGGAGCAAGTCCGAATTAAGAAATTCAAAGATAATATAATTGAGCGAATCCGGAAGTTTGTCGAAGAAGAGGATGAAGGAGCGAGATTGGTCTTTGAGCCCATGAACAAGACTCAACGGGCCATCATGTATTAAAAAGAATAATTAAATAAAAAATAAAATTAGATGAATTTTTCAAAGTTTATTAAACTAATTAATCGTCTTCACAGTCATGATTTGGCCGAACAAGAAGAAGTCACAGCTCATTCCTTTGGTCAAGAAGAGGTGAATCGACATGTGGTTCTATATAAAACTGGTTCTATCCCGGACGAGGCTGAGCTTCTTGCGATGAAGAGAGGCGAAGACTTCAAGCCGGTTCAACCTCAAGAAGAAGAGGAAGAAACGACGAGAGAAGTCAAATCACGCAAACACAAAGGAGCCGTACCGCAGTATCAACAGAAATATCAAAAGCATCTTGGTGGAAATCTCGCTGTCGCCAAAGCCGCTGCCAAGAGTACCGAAACCAATAGATCCTACGGATTTGGTACAAGAGATTAATTATCATTTAAAATAGCAAATTGTTTTTTTTACTTATAAAGTTTAAAAGGCTAAAATCTTTATTGCTTATGACTTAACTTTTTTGATATTTTTGCAGTATCAAGCGAGCAGAAGCGAGATAAAAGAACTATTGAAGAAACATTAGCTGATATTCGAGCGAGAAAGAAGCAACGCAATGACTTCGACGACTAATTTTTATTATTATTATTTATTTTTTAATCCATGTTTTCATTCTAATTAATTTTTTGATTATTTTAATTTAATTGTAATTTTTATTATCAATTGACTAAGGTATGTATAAGATATTCACTTGAATAATGTATAAATAGCCCTAAACTAAAATCGATTGTTTATTTGTGTTGCAATAATTAAAAAATGTTAACAATATTGTTAAATATTGAGAATTCATTAATTCTTGTAATGTTATATATGAAAAGTTTTACTTTAAAAATATACGATGAGTAAAACGCGATATTTTTTAATGAGTTAAGCAAATTAGGAAATGTGCACATCTCGTTTATAATTTTAAAATAAATGAATTACAAATATCTATTCTACTTACTCAACTATGTATGCTGCTGACGTTCCTCGTTCCTTTACCTGAAAGTCAACTGAAGAGAAATAAGAAATATACCTAAATATTTTAAATTCTAATCCATCGCAAGGTTTGGAAAGCCATCCAAGACTTCCAGTGTGTTAAAATAAAAAATAAGATGTAAATCTCATTCAAGTATATTAAAACCTAATGTACATTATGTAATGTATTAAATATAATTTCTCAATTGTTGACCCAAAAAGACATTTCTCAGAAATGATTCAAACGATTTCCTACTCGTTTCTCCAAGCAGATTTGATTAACTTTTTAATGACTTATAGGCAGTAATTATGATTTAAAACATTGGTTTATTTAATGTCATTGACTTAATCAAAAATTGAATAAACTTATTACTTTGATCTCTCCGCGATCATTTATTAAACTCCCTCTGCCAATAAGTATTATACGATTATAAGTATAAAAAGCATCATTTAAATTCTGCATTAACCTAAATTACATAGATAATATCCGTAATGTTCACACTATATAGTATATATTATATTATTGACTCACTTTTAAAGTTTAATGATGAAAATTTTATGAAGGGAATGATCTGACAAACCTAACATTAAAATTAAATATTAAAATCAAATTTTATTTCCACTAAAATCAACTATAACTTCACTGATACTGAGAATTTGGAATAAAGTATATATTGAAAACAGATAAATAACTTCTTGCCAAAACCACTTCACGTCATACTTCGATAAAAATCAATTATAAACTAATAACTAAATCTTGATACAAATTACAATAAAAATAACGATAAGCGCAGTGTAAAATGGTAGATAATTTTATTTGATTGTCAAAATTCTCATTTTAGTCACTTTGTTCCACCAACTTCATCTTCTGTTTGATATTGTCAGGAAAATTTTCAATCATCGGTTAATTACTTTAGATGTTTCGAGATTTTTTTTTACGACTTTTCCTTTTCTTCTTCATTGTCTCTCTAGACTTATCAGTTGAACTTGAAGGCATTGATCCCTTCGTCCCTCTTCGTTCCAATTTAATTTTAATATCTTTGCTCGGTTCTTCAGATTCGATTTTGACATCTTTACTTGGTTCTTTTAATTTAAATGCAATATCTTTGATAGGTTCTTCAGATTCGATTGTGACATCATTGCTCGGTTCTTCTAATTTAATTGTCAATTTGATCGGTTGTCCTGGTTGATTTTGAGTATCTTGTTGCTCTCCAGGCTTAATTGTTATATTTGTTTCTTTATTCAAAGGAATGCGAGTGTCGTTGTCTTCGGTGGTCTGAGTTGTAAACATTTGAATTGAGCTCCCTGGAATTTGTACAAGGTTTGGACTCGAAGCGTCAAATTGAGGATTTCGTATTAACCATGATGGCAAAGGGGTCACTGGATAATAATAAACCTCTCCAGGATTCGTGTAACGATTGACAAGAGTTTTAATGTATTCTTCCCTGTATATTCCTGGCGAACGAAATCTCGTGAATTCATACAGAGCATTTTGAACATGTAAATTGAGTTCGAGAATGAGAAATGAGCAGATCAAATAACCAGTTCTGTTAAATCCATGTGTACAATGAACAGCTACAAACAAATCAAAATCTTCAAAATTATGGGTAAATGCAATCTAAAATTACAAATAAATGAATTACGGATTTTGCAATAACCAATGACTTGTCCTTGATTTCCCCAAGAATTGAAAAAGGATCTACAGATGAAATTGAATCTTTGAATAGTATTGTCGTTTGGTACACAGCCGTGACCTTCGCAATTAATTTTTATGTATTCAATTCCATTCGAGGTAATGTTCCGATAATCATAATATCGACTCGTATTTGTCAAATCAATCCATACTCCAATTTGTCTCTGAAACAAAATTGATTCAAAATTGTAATTTATAAATTCTAAAAAAATATATTTTCAAAACAAATAAATTCAATTTAATATTCCATTTTCATTCACTTTTAGTTCATCACATTAAGTCATAATTTCATAATTATATTTAATACTTACACGGTATCTTCTGTTAGCTTCATCAAACACTTTTCGTAAAGGAAATGCGATTGAACTTGGCAAATTAAACTTTTCACTCAAAGGAGTTTTAAAAACTAGAAATCTGTCATTGACAAGATCTACTCGATCTGGACAACCTGTTATTTATACATACGAGATTAATGTTTAAAAATATGGTATAATCAGATAAATGTAATTTTGTTGTAACATATTTTGTTTAAATAATTAAATTAAATACCAATCCAATCTTTGGGTAGTCTTCCCATTTCAATTTGGTTTTATAAAGTACACAAAATACGGTTTAATGCGACATAAAAATCCTTAAATGCAATTAATAAAAGTTGACTTAAATAGCTATTAACATTAGAAATGTAGTAAACCTTCGTTTTCTATTTTACAAGATGGTAAAATAGAAATCGAAACTAGATCTAACTATTAAACTAGTAATGTAAAATTAAGGCAAATGAAAAGAGTTCTTGAATTCGTACCTGTTGATGACGCGATTTAGGGCAGGATAAAGGAGTTTGAGGGCAAAATGAAACTTCAATGAGAAACGGTTTCGATATGAATTTCAACGCCACGAGAATATAACACATATACGAATAGATTTATTAAAAATTATTAATATTTCGGTTTAATATAAATAATAACAAGTAATGATATTATACAGTAAACTTACGACAATTATTTCACATTGGTTTCTAAATTGTCAAAAATAACACAAAATACTTTAACATTTGCAGCCAAATATAATAATAAAATTATAAACTTTATTTTGGCTAAATATATATATAAGTAAGGTTAAAAATAATTAATCATGTAATCTTAATTGAACAATGAGCAAACCTATAGTATATATTTTACCTATGGATAGATTACATCATGATCTTATTAGCATATGTTAGAATGAACTTGAATCATTACTTCATTACCTTTTCATTTTCTTGACATTCTTGAAATTTACCATCCAATAAAATTTTGCTTAATAATAGAAGTAAATATAATTAAAAAATCATATTTCATTTTTTTGAAAAAAATGTGCGTAAAAAGCATAAAAGAAATGATTAATGAGTTTATATTCGAATTCGAACTTGGACAACGAAGTATTTGTTATTTAACAATGAAGTTCACATTTTATATATTTAATTTTTTAAAGAATATAAAATTGTACTTATTTATGAGTCGATTGAAATTATGTTTAATACTTCCCTATAATTAAGATTAAGAAAATTAAATATAAATTGGGATTTTTTCACTTAATATTAATTTATTTTGGTAAGGTACTTATATAAAGAGTAGCTTTTAAATATGCCATTTTACAGAGATGTAAATAAAGATATTCACACTTTTCCTTACCTATATAATTTTCTCAATCATTTTATTATTAAATATTGTGAGCTGAAGGTGTCAATTTAAATTTTAAGTAGTCTATGTATAGGTATTAAGGTGAATTCTTTTTCCTTTCCCTTTCAATCTTAACTTGACTTTAATAAATGTAGTATTATTTAATGATGCTTGTAACACTATAAGTTTTCTTATTCCACTTATTTATCCATTTCAATTTGTCCCTAACTTGTGGTTACTGACTACAATTGCATTTGACTACTAAGACCAAAAGCAATGAATTTGTTTTCAATTTGTGTGCATTTATTATTTGAAGAATAACTTATTTTATTTTATTCATTTTTCTAAATCTTCATTTATCTGATTACTATAATAAGTTATGTATATCTTTATTTATTTGAATCATGTTGAGTGAATATATGGCGGAGCTCAAGCAGAGCCTTGTCTTTATGTCAATAAATGTACACGTTTATACCCTTAATTGTAGACGAAAAATGTGAGCTTTATACATTTAATACATAGTTCTAGTTTTAAAATGCTTTAACAATTTTTAATCAATAAGGGAAGTGAAAGTCTGGGTTCCTATCAAATGTTAGTGGAACTTGCGAGTTGAAAAAGACCTTTTTTATTTATTGGTCTTTTTCAATTTCAGCTTACTTTTATATATATTTTTAATATTGGGTATATAGTGAATGTTCCAATGAAAGTTATATTATATTCCTTATCATCAAATTTTGTTGATGGAATTGACTCCTTCAGAATTTAAGAAACGAGATAGACAAAGAATTACATAGATTTCCTTTTATGGTTCTTTCTTATCTTCAAACTCGAGCACCTTCAATAATTAAAGTTAAATGATTCGCAAAGAGTCTGATTAGAATTTCCTTATTTTCTTCAATACATTCTCAAGACTCGTTTAATACTTCATACATTTTATTATTTCAACCTCATTTAGAGAGATTAAGCAGAAAGTATGGAATAAAGGTAGACAGTGAGTTTAGACATAGGAATTACCCCAAACCCCAAGGTATACCCTTTATAATATGCTTAATTTCAAAAACATCAACTATTCTCAGACACTTTCCTATGTATAATATTGAATCATATAAGAGTCCATTTTATAGTTATAATAGGCTTTTAGATTAAGTTTAACCTCCACTTAGCTTTTACTATTTACAAAGGTCTTTCTAAATATTTGAGTACGGGTATTTATTTTAATAGCCTTAATAAGCATGAATTCAGGTAGCGTCGAGACGTAGCGGGTTCAATGATCCAAGCCGACAAGGAGTCCAAAATTGACTCAATGGATTGAGAGGATAAAGGGAAAAGTACGAGTGAAAACTCACTCAGACTCGAGTGGAGAAGGAGGGTACTCAAGGTAAGTCGAATTGGGCCGGGCACTTCCCGCCTGTAGGATTTCTCCTACCTATCCTAAGGATAATATATAATGTTAAATGGCTCGGGCTTCAAGTGGGGAACTCAAGGCTGACATTTAAAGGTTGAGTGTTTGGTGAGTGGGGACGGCGGCTCCTGGTCTTTCACGTCCACGAGAACTTTCACTCCCGCAAGGAGATGCCCCAACACATTCATTCTATTCATGAAAATGGAGAAAATCAATAAGTCCTCTATGCCCAAACAATATTCTCTATATTATTCAGACTTAAATATGACTTGGGCTCAAAATTAATAGCTTAACAAGTTAATCTTGAGAATCCTTAATATCAAATAGATTGGATTTAGACAAGGTAAATTCCAAGTCGGTTTTCTCGAGTAGAATAAAAATTCAGAAATTCTAGACGTATATTGTAGGCAATACGTTATAATATGATTATATGATCAATGGTGTTCTTTTGACCATGGTCATGGATGATCCAATTCCAAAAGACTAACGAAGTAAATATCAGAGAGATCATTCCTTTCTGATGAAAGCAATAACATTTATACATTGTAGCTTAATAGATAACAAAATTTGGGATTGTTTGCTCTTATTAATACTAAATAGGTTTGTTTAAATTGACACATTTCAATGCTAAATATGCTCTTGAACTCTTTCATCAATTCCTAAATTCCTACACGTCATGTATTCATCAATAAAGTAATAGTTTGAAAATTTAACTGACATACTCCGTTTAATTACTTACAATATAATTTTTAATTAAAGCTATTTAAAATTAGTACTTTATCTAAATTGATTGAATATAATATAACTCATATTTAAAATAAATTACATAAATTAATATAAATTATGTCCATTATTTTTTAATTTAATAGAAATTAATTTATTTGCTATTTATTAATGATATATTTAATAATTATTTTTAAAGTTCTTTAGTTTAATGGGTTCTCACAAAAGGTATTATTGAGTGGCGTGTAGTATACTAAAGAGTTGAGAGAATGAGAGATCGGCGGTACATGATGATGGGGAGGAGCATTCCATCCTCGATGATTCAAGAATCTCGTCAATTACAGACATCAAGGCTAAAAGAGAGCAACGAGGAGAGTTGAACGTCGAAAAGTAATTGATTTTTCTCTTGATCGATCTTGAGACAGGGAGAGTGTGAGTATTTGTGTCGTTTGATTAATTCTTTCTGTCTTTCCAAAGATTGAACCGCCAGACTCTTTTACGTGTCTGGTGTGTCTCGAGGGGGGAAAATAGAATTTGAAAGGGTAAAAATCCCTCTACTCAAATGCTCCGTTGGGTGAAGAGCGGATTTCTCAGAACAGATAAAAAGAGTCTTCGGAGTTCCCAAAGAAAATCACGGACATTTGACTCATTCAAGATTCACTTTCCAGACATTTCTTACACACATTTAAAGCTAATGAATACAAAGAACATCACAATTTCGACTCGGTTCGCTATTTCATTAAGGGAACGGAATGAAAAGATCATTGAGGTTTCATTTATACACACTTAAATATATAGGTACTTACTTATTTATGGAGGAATTACATTTAGGTCACTTTCACTCCTTTTTTGTAGATTCAAAAAGAGAAGTTTCTTTCACAGAGTTCCCATACGTATCATTTGGAGCGAGACTTCCAGACTGTGTTCCTTGGGTGGAGGAGAAGGGGGGCTTAAACGGATTATTTAGTTGCACTCTTAGGCCGACCAAACTCTTACAACGAACCTTCTTCTCTTTGGCTTCTTTAATCTCCACCAAGTGACAGGGCCTGGAAGAATCAAGAGCACTTTTATAACAATTAACGACCCCACTAACACTCCGACTCAATGGCCCTCCTCGGCCTCCAAGGATCTAATTGAGGAAGAATGGGGAATTAATAAGGGATTTTAAAACCATTGAGTAGAGGAAAAGTCTTGTCACAGTCAAAGGAAAAGTAGGACAGAAATTAAATCTTTCCTCTTCAGTGACTATAAACGCCATTACCACACAGAGAGAACAAAGGAAGACGAAACGGATATTAAATTCCCTAAGCTCAAAAACTCTTTCTTTCACTCATCAAAAACCAGATGTTCGCCCACCCTCACCAGAAGAATAAATGGGCAAAATGAATAATACAAAAGAGACATACCTATATAGCTAATACACATTTCTAAATACAATTCTGTGTATTTAATATTTATAATGTACGATACACATGCCATACACAGTAAGTATGAATGTTTCATTTATATAGATATAATATAGAATTCATTTAATTGATGTTCATCTTACTCTTATTAGGTATATAACTACAGCCTTTAATAAGTATTTATGATAGTTGTAAAGTCAAGGCTGAAGAAATATAGACCATTTATACTCAAATAAATTCAAAGCAATAGGTATACTTTAAGATCCTCCTGTTCGGTTCATAGAGATTTCATATAGTTTCATAAGCAGTTTAAGTGTATCTTTCTCTCGTATTTCTTCTTATTGTATATGGTACATGGGAGATCCTCGTATTTATGGTCTACATTCACTACTCCATTGCATGTGGTGGTGCTAACCAGGGTGAAGTCGCTTTTTCCGGAAATATATTGGTGAGGAAGGACTTAATTTATGTCTGATTCCGTCTTCTTCTTCTCTCTCTCTCTCACTCGTTCACTTTTTCCCTCTCTGGCATAATTAACTTTCTACAGGAAGATAATGGGGTTCATTTCACAACGGCGTCGGATGTATCTAATGCCCTAGTTCTTGGCAAAGAGGTTCACTCCTGCGTATCTCATCCGATTAACGGTTCCCAAACTTGATTAGAATGAATGGAAATTGTTGAAGAGGAGGAAATGAGAAAAGACTCAGGTTTATAATTTGATACTTTTCTACCAAGAGGATCCAAAGCCCTGATTATAAATTATGATTCCCTTCATTACAAAAAGAAAAAATTCCCTTTCTTCTCCATTTTATGCTAAAATGTGGAAATTGGAATAGAATATATTAAGTATTAAACCCATGTGTCTCCCGTGAAGGATTCCCTATTAGAAGATATTAGATTAAATACGGAGGAGACGAACCAAATTGAATATTCGGCTCGAACCAATGATTTGAAATGGCCAAGGGGAAAGACTCCTGGAGAGATAATAAGCAAAAATTTGTGTCGAAATTGGAGCATCTTCAATGAAAAATGTATGTTGGATCAAATTAGGTTTTCTGGAGTGAGGAATCAAAAATTAATGAGAGGCCAAACCTGAACTATTCGCGGATCTGCTTTACTCCCTTCACGGAACTCATCCAGGGTCAATCGATTGTCGTGGTTTTTGTCCATCTGATTAAAGATTTTGTCCACGCGCTTTTGCGGGGTGTTCTCATCATCCGGCACTGGTTGTTGGCCCTGGAAAAAAACCAAAAAATTTCCCCAAACCTCATTTCTCATCTCACTTCACACATCACATTATTCATAATATGTGAGCTCGAGTCCCGTCATTCAAAATCCCTTCATTATGTCAATGCAAGGAACCGGGTGAGTCTCGATAAGAGCAAAATCGAAACGACATTGGAAGTCTACCCACGCAGAAGCAAAACCAATATCCAAACAGACTCAAAGTCCCTTCAATTCCGTTTTTCAAAAGTTAAGGTCCAGGGGAGAAAGGCCAGTCCTTTTAATGCACACCCGATCATTAAATAATTCTTCTATGGAATTCCCATTAAATGGCTTCTTCTATGTGACTCAACCATGAAAAGACCCGTCTTCTTGATTCATCTGCCCTTTCTCATCTCTCCCTTCTGCTCCCATTACTCCTCAATGACATCAAATGAATGATGGTGTCAGGGAGCGTAATTGGAGAGCCGTTCATACAATGGAGAGAAATGGACATAATCTCCGGAAAGAAATCGGCTCAAGAGAAATGTACAGCTATATGACCTATAGAATAGACAAGCCAATAAATATACTTTTTGGCTCAAAATATGGAATTATTATTTCAAAACTGAATTTATTGGAAATAAATACGAGAAATAAATATTTTATATTGTATACCAACATTTTAAACTTTACTGTATAATTTTAACAAAAGTGTCTGAACGCAGTCAAGTGAGGTAAATTTTTAAAAAAGGTAATAGCAATGGCTAGCATGTCTAGTCTCATTTTTGTGAGAACGTATGAGCATCTTTAAGGTTCATCTCCTTTACATTCTCAAATGTTCTCCAAGGGTTCCAAAGCTGCTCAGCATGTATGAGTGTCTTTCACGCTCGGAGACATGATGAGAATGCGGGGGCTGCGAAGCCCAGGATTTCTCTACTAAATAAACAACAGCCCTTTATCTCCCCCCTTCAAGCAAAGGGGAGATGGAGGGGAAAGTGTTTAGCGGAGGTCGAACTTTCTCAAGATCTCCTCAAGATTATTTATTTATCATTGGCATTATACTTAGTTAGTGGTTCTTATTAAGGTTTAATATATCATAGGGATTATCCACAAACACACACACACACACACAAGTCATATTAACCATATACTTTTACATAAGTACAACAACGTGGTTAGACCGTAAACGGCTCCTTCACCTTTCCTCAGCTTCTTTATCAGGAGTGATCTAATTCCCCACTTTATGCCTTCCTCTCCTTCACTCCATGAATCAATAAATAAGGCTCTTGAGAGCTCCTTTCATTCTCATATTATTTATATTATTAAAAGGAAAGATTTAATATGGGAGAAGAAGCCTTTTAAAAGGTTTTCTCATCCTCATCCTCCAGCTAAAGAACTTATTAAATCAAATGGCGTTCGAGGGCATAAAAGTGTCAAGAGATGAAAAGCACAAGATTTTGTCTCCTCTCTTCCTGTCTCAGCACTAAGTAAGTTTAAGGAGGAAATCAAGTTTGGACCAATAATTTACCTACTCTGCTTGACTGCCGAAGTATAATTCAATTTTGAAATTTGAAATGTGAGAAAACCTTGTCTTTTTCTATCCAAGCGTAATAGTATTATGTAACAGACTAGTGTTTCTCCCTGTACCTTGGTCGTGCCAAAAAGGAAGCGGACCTTGCTCACTTGCCAGATACCATCCATTCTTTCTCCTTAGGACGTAAAGAGAAAAAATGAGGGTGGTTCGAGAGTCGAGTCTTTCGAGAATCCGGAAAACACATTTTCTCACTAACTTAGACGGCGATTTCTCTCAGGCTCTCACTCTAAAAACTCTCCTTTGTGTCTTTCTGGCCCCTTCAAAAAGCATGGTAAGGAGAGATCCTCATAAAAGGGAACTTCTCCAGAGCTCTGGGGAGGAGACCTCCTCCCATATAAATACACTTCACCACATTACATAGCTCTTCTTAAGAGGATTTAAGAAATAATGGACCGCCGTTCATCTAAATTTCCGGATTTTGCATTCAAAACAGAGATCATTATGTGCTCCCCTCATCCCGCCCACCTCCATTTTCATTTCGCATCCTCCAAGTCAAATTACCTAGGACTTGAAAATGAAGTCGAGATATTTGATCATCTTCTTCTTATATTTCCCTTTCTTACTTACTTACGATTAGTTTCCTCTTGGCGAATACCATTTTTACATTTTAAGACCCGTCTTAGGTATTGAGATAGAGAGTATAGATAGACATAGAGATGAAGCAATGGAATGCTCTGCTGGTCCTGTCATTAGATAGAATCAACTCGATGCAGAAGAATCCATGAGAGTCTCAATGTGATCTTATTGTATGCATAATGGGAGTCTACAACTCGGTTTATAGCGAGTCAACCGAGCTTTTTGGTTCAATTTCTCTTTCCCAAGAGGCGGAAGGAGAAATTTGAAAATTCTGATTCTTCGGATTGTGTGAGAACATAATACGTGGATTTGGTTCTATTAAAGATGTCCCTTCTCCTCTTAATCTTTAAAGGTCGAGAGAGATAGCTCGTCCTGAGGATTTTTTTAAAGGAGGCCCATATAAGAGTGCGCATTGCGGGCATGGGATGCTTAACAGTTTCTCCGTTCCTATCGGCTCCAACCTGGTGTATTAGTTGGACCCTGGTATTACTACCCGAGTTTATTACACCGTTCCATTTATTCCTACTCTGACACAATACAAGAGGAAAATATTTTTCTCCTTTATTTACGAGCCAAAAGTCCCGATTTAACAAGTGAGTATAAAATCCAGTAAATATACAGAATTACTGACTCATACTAGAATTCTTTTTTTTGTTCGGAAGGGCGAATAAAAAGAATGAAATGTGATTGCTTGGTTCTTCAAAGACTTTCTTTACATAAAACCACCCATACATTTATTCATTTCCTCGCGAGTCGGCTCAACCCGTATTCTCCTCAATGAGTAGTATTAGATACCGGAGATGAAGAAAAGTTTTTATTTGCTCTCGCTCGGTCTTTATCAAGTTATGTAATGGACTCAATGGCATCGAGTCTGCTGGTTGAACTCAACCCGAACATACATTCATACAATAAATAAATAATGTTAGAAAGATTCTCCAACTCACCACCATCTGATAGATTGCTTCCACAATGTTGTACATCTCTTCTCTCGTGATAAATCCGTCATTGTCCACATCATAAAGTCGAAAGGCCCCTTTGGGATTCATAATAATGTATTATAGAAAAACAATGAAAGAGTGTTGAGATCAATTAATAATTTTATATATACTTAGCAAGCTAATAACCATGTAAGTATAGAAAAGGTATTGATATGGAAAATTACGAGGAAAGAGAATCTATTTGACATGACTTTAGGTGTTTCTCCATTTTTAGTGTTGGGAAAAATAGGAATTAGAAGGAAGTTAATCCCTTTGCGAGACTTAAATTCTTTTGTTAGTACCAGGTAGTACTCAGGCGTTTAGTGAGGAGATTAAAAGGAAGGGCCAAATCGCCCAAGAACCAATTCAGACTTCTTAATAGGAAGAGAAGAAGGAAAGCGAGGAATTTCTTAGGTAATTTGCTCTTTATGTTTAATGTTAGTGATGTGTGCCTTGAAGTTGAAAGGAGGGGATTAGGACTGAAGAGGCTACATACTCCATTTTTACGACTTTTAACTGACTTACAGTGAAGTTTCTCGTCCAAATTCCCTCTTGACGTAATTGACAAGGCTCGAATAAATTCTTCAAATTCTATAGACCCATCCTAAAAGAGAGAAATTGGAAATTTTTATAAGACTAATCGACCAAGACACGGAGGATCTTACGTTATTCTCGTCAAAGACACGAAACACGAGAGACGCAAACTTGCTTGGATCTCCTTGAGGGAAAAACTGCTTGTATATTTTGATAAAACCCTGAAAAGAGAAAGGAAGAAAATGTGAAATGACACACACGTTGAGGGGTTTTTCATCTCTTGGTCCGCCGTCGCGGAGTCATTAGCCATGTAAATGATTAAGGAAATATTCCAAAAAGGTAGTGTGGGAGGGCTGAGGAAGATAAATTACTCAACCATGAATAAAATTTTGAAAGCTGGAAAAAATTCTCGAAAATCTTTTCCAGGAGAATGATGATGAAAAATGTAAGAAAGTTTAAATTAGATTAAGATATGGTTTGAGGAAAGAAAAGCCTCCATTGGCTCCTGTCTATGTCCCAATGTAACAATGATAAAGTTGGGCTAAAAGAGGAAACCTGAAGCTTTCAAATGAATATAAAAGACAAATATATAAAGTGAAGTGAAATAAGTAATATCTAGTGAGAAAGATTCGAGAGAAAGTCTTAAGGAAATGGAGAGAAAAGCGGGACTGTGTGTCATATCTCTTTGTTTTCAATTAATTTTTCCCTGTCTGGCTCCCCTTGCTTGAGGAGTTCTCCTCGCTTGTGGAGTTCTTTATAGGAGCTTGTGGATTAGTGAAGTGGGCGGGAAAAGTATAAAATAAATGAGAAGGAATTAAATAAATTGCGAGCTCCTTTTATTTACCTGTTCTGTTAAGAGCCCGTTGGGACAGTCTTTGAGAAATCCTTTGTGCCTGGAAAGAGGTTCAATTTGGCTAATTAATTAATTTCAGAGCCTTTCGAATAAAAGCGGATGTAATGAAGTGGAAGGAAACTCAAAACTATGCACAGTATGTGTGTCATAAGAAATAAGTAGTGGGTATAAAAGAAGGATTAAGTATACGGTGAAGTAACATTATGGGCTCCGATCATTGCAATTACATACAATATATAGAGAGCGTAATCCATATAGGAAGAGCATAATCAAATCCTAATATAACGGGCACGTACCATTGTCGAATCTCCTTTTCCGTGACTGCATGTTCCAGAGAAAGACATGAAAATATTATAGAGCCTTGTTATACTTTCCCTCAAAAACTTATTATTGTCCTTTCTCACGCGGAGATTCTCCTTTTGTTCTCACTCATACACTCAATAATAATATAAGGACAAAATACGAGTTACAAGATACGTATAACTAAATACATAAGTAAGTATATTGGACGTCATACACAAGTTGACTCTTTTTCTCCTTTATGGGAGAAAACGAGTGAGTTTAAATGGAAGGTAAAAGGAGTTGGTGAGACTGGTGGGTCTCGATAGCCATCAATAGGAGCGGCGACAGCCCAGTGAAGACTATATGAATGGCATCTTAATGGCGTCATTACTCATGGAAGTCGAGGGACCTCAGGCATCGTCTACACACCTCTCATTCCAATTCCATCATGAATGTCAGTCGGGGCGTAATGGGGTCGAGACAGTAATGTATTCCGACCAGACTCTCTCACATACATGTAAAAGCTAAGGGCTGGTGGAGACGCAAAATTGCGAAGGAAGTAATATGCAAAAGTTTGGACTCTAACTAAAAGATGACGACGGCTCTCATCTTTCTCAAATGGACCATCATGATAAGTTATTCCTTGATGACGACTATGATGATGAACACTCGTTCTCTTTTACTCTATATAGAAGAGTTATATGGTATTTCTCCGAGTTAGTAAATCAACCACACGAGTTCTTTCATGCACATCATGTGAACTCTTATAATACTGTAGTACATAGTTAGTTAGGTTGTATTATTATATGACCATGGACTTGTCTGGGAAATAAGGAGTCTGACGATGTCACGTTGTTGAAAGGATGATTGGGGAGTTGTGAACCATTTAGTGAGCCTTGTAAGTAAATGAGGAATCGATGACTTGGACTTTCTCTTTTCGCGTCTCTTCCCTTTTGTCTCCTTTCTCGGGTATCCCATGTGGGCTTTATTGATCAATTTTTCGGTTTGTGAAACATGAAAGGAGTGGTGGCAGTTAAGGGAATTGCTGTTCAATTGAATCCATAAGTTCCTCCATCGCTTATCAAATGAGGGAGGGAAAACAATAGCAATCTACTTCCTTCTCCCATTCCATTCATTTAAGCTCCGGATTTGCTTCTGCTCTTTCAACCCTTTTACCACTCCCACGATACGCTCTCGGCTTTCATACATTACACCAAGTATCTTCAAGATCTGAATGTAATATAGTGGACGATTAAAGTAACTATGCCCAGTATTAATCGTAAGTCACGTTGCATTACAGTCTGACCTTGTATGAGTCATATTAAAAATTTCGAAAAAATGTATCTCGTGAAAATAATCCTTCTCAAGAGATTACTCCAATATATTGGTTCATAAGAGCACATGAATCATTTGGGCTTGTTGTTTATGAGTGGCGGAATCATAAGTTTCTTCGAAATCCAATAATTGAGCCGGGACACCCTCAACAGCATATTTGTCTCTGTGAGAATAAAAGTCTGTGGCAATTTCCGAGAAAAGGTCGAGTTAGCAGGAAGAGCAGAGTCTCGAGGGATCCCAATCGACTCCATACATCTCAGCGAGAGCACGCCCTAAAGAAAATATGTATATGGTCTTTTAAAGCTCCCCGTGTGAAAAAAGAGCCTCCTCATGTTGTAATCTTGTAACGTATGGGAATCGTCCCGCCTCGACCCTGAGGAACCTCCAAACTTTTCCACCTTCACATCCAAACAGCCCCGCGTGCATTGAGAATCTCGAGATAAGTCCACTTGAGCCTTCAGCATATCCATTATAAACTGGAGCTGAAAAAACTTTTCTTTTCCCTTCAAGGGACGAAACAGTGAGTGGAAGTTCTGGCGGCTCGCAATCCTCTGAACATCCCAAGTCGAGCTCAACTCTCTCGCCTATCATTGTATGTATAGGTATGCATACATTTCGGTGAATGCCAACTGACGCTACAAATTGGAATTAAACTCTTATTTATAACTACTCGGAGACTCAACTTCCCATCAGCTCAACTCCCCTCATCCCTTCTCTATTTCTCATCATTTTAATTTCAAATCTCTCATTTCTCTTTATCTCCTTCCTTCAGGACAACGTTCCAGTCCATGGCAAAGTAATTATAGTTAATATGTTGAATTAACTTTCTTATTCAAATCATTTTCTCCCTCTTCCACGATGATGATCCTTGATTTGAGAACAAGATGGGGTTTTGGAAAGATGAGGGAGCTCAAGGGTCTTAAATCAAGATACAAACAGGGAGGGAGAAAAGAGGATTGTGGAGAATAAGATTATTTTATGAAAGTATTCTATTTGTATGTATTAGAGAAGGATTGCATTCATCAATAAAAAATACTGGGAATTGGGTCGAGGAGCCGCGTGTTCTGAGGAGGCTCGGTTTTATGATTTTAATAAACCAGGCGACCGTTTCGGAGAAAGAATATGCCAAAGGAACGTCGATCCCCAGACTTTACATATAATATTATTATGGGCTTTGAGATTATGGAACTAAATGTTTAAAATTGACCTTTTCCCTCGAGTCGAACCGACATTCAGACGTCGTTTCTCATGATAAAGAGAATTTTAAGAGGTTAAGAAACGAGCCTTTGACTTCCATGCATGTCGACTTGTCGACTAAATGAGTTTGAAAGTTTACCTGATTAAAATTCATACCTGAGCGTAATCTAATACTCTCTTTAAGGTAAAATCTAAAGAATATAAATCAATACAATATATAGCTACTACTGCGAAACTATACGATATATTTGAAAATAATATTATAAAATTATTTATGATGTGAAATTTACGAGAAAGTGGAAGAGTTAAAGATTTCGGCATTCGTTTTTCGTTTTTATTTGCTTTCCAAATAGTTCAATGTCAATAAAATATTCTGTTTGTAGGAATTTCTAGTTTTGTAACAGGTATAGGTCCAAATCATGCAAAATTGCAAAAGGAACGACATAAATTATATTTTGTATAATTTTTGGTAAAAAAACAATGTTATATGGGTTGAAGGGTTTTGAATGGGAACATTATAAAGGAGCTCGTTTTATGGAATAAAAGTAAAGATATTTAGATAAAGACTTATTACGAGTTACGAGTGAGTGAGTCATGAAAGGTTCATATATCGTCGTTGTTCTTAAAATTTTAATCATCTGTACATTTGGTGAATTATATAATGTTGCTCTTTTTATGCTTACATTGCATAAACACGCATCATGTTCCATAGGCCATGCTACACATATTCAAGAAGGTACTTAATATTAAAGAGCATGATGAATGCCAAGTAAGTAATCTAAAACCATTAATCATTGCGTTCCGTTTTTTATATGTCACAAAAGTCGCAATTAGCCCTATTACGGCATGTTAGCATGTTCATTATATTGATTAAACTTTTAATGAAATCAAGCTAAAGTTAAATAGAGGATTTTACATTATTTTAGAAACGTTTATAAAACATTAAAAAGTTTTAAATAAAATTCTCTTTGTTTAAATATTCTAACTTTTTTTTACTGTAATGTAATGTGATTAAAATATATTTGCCAAAAATATAAATTGATAATAATACATACCATATTATATCTAATATTATCTAATGTTACGTAATTATATATTATGTAGAATAAAGTAAGTACAAGAGAAAGAAATGGCAATGTATTTTAGTAGTTATTTTATTTAGATCGTGAATTATTAAATCACCTGTATGCATACGAGCAAAAATGCGAGGAAATTGAAAAGTTTGAATTGACCCTTTCAAAGCCTCTAGAATTTTTTTAAATTTATTTTCTTACTTTATTTGAGAAATGGATGTGATGGAAGTCACGTGTTTGAAAGAAAGAAACGCGTCTTCCCCCGTCATTTCTTTGTGAGAAATAGAGGTCGGATTTCCTTGACGTGGAACGAAGAGAAATGGATCAACTACCCTGGTTCGCTTTTCAAACATGAATTTAATTTTCAAGATGACAACTTTATCTCATTTGCCTCATATCGTCTTTGACAAATTATTTTTAAATCCTCTCCGCTTCATTGTAAAAAGGATTTGGATGACGAGGGAGGTTATAAGCACAAGAGAAATATAAGTTTATATTATAGCCATTTCTACTACCTGACACTTCAATCCTCATTATCCTAATGGAAGGCGCGAGGATGGTTGAGTATGCAAGTCGGCTATGAGATTTATGAACTCTATTTGGAAAATGTTGATGGATGCGAAGTGGCGTGTGTTTTACTCTTCGCTCTCGCATTCTTCATCTCGAGTTCTCGGAAAAGTGTAATTTGCCTTTTTCTAGAACATTTTTGAATTTAGGACTCGCCGGTTTTGATAGGAAAATCGTTCATAAGAATTGGCCAGCTCGGAAAGCTTTAAGTTTTCTCATTATGAAGTAAAGGAGGGAAGTACGGGGAATAATGAAATGTGGCCCGACTCGCCTTTCCCAACTTGTCAAGTGCAAATAGGGTAGTTGGGGAATAAATCAAAATAGTCGGTCATTAATAAACAGAGATTGTAGCGAGCGAACGAAGAGAAGGAAGAAAACATCAAGAGGAAACTTGTGAGGAGCACGCCAAGGCCTGACATGAATTTTTGACGAAACCCATCAGTAATTTAAACTTTTGAACAAGAAGAGCAACACCGCTGGTCGCCGTTGGGCGTCCATTTCAATAATGTCTATTCCACTTTTCTTCTCCATTGACTTTCCATATAATAAAGAGGACGAGGATTTATCTTGCACTTGGAAGAATGAGCCAAAGGAGTTCAATGCGGTTTGGGCGACTTCCATTCTAACCACCCGAGTTCCTCCGTTCTGGCGACAATCTTGGAAATTGAATGTTCATTCTCTCGCTGGATGGTTAATTATTCAAGACATGATGTCTAGTTGGTAATCCAGAGTAATTCAACTGAGGTAAAGAATTAATTCCATTACAATACATATCTTATTTGTTACGTAGCCTTTCCTATACTTATTACTGATTAGTGTATGTGTTTTGACTTTATCTAACATGGTTGAACATAGAGTTATAGCCAGGAGAGTTAATTCGTTACTTCTATTGTTGCATCGTCTTGTATTTAATTCAGGGAAATTCACCAACTAATTTTCATCAACTCTTTTCGCGTGTGAGATTAAAATATTTAACCGAAGCTCGTGATGATGCATGAGAATTGCCCAATTTCCAATATTCATTTTACTTTTTAATGGAAGAGAAAATTAACGAGGATTGTAAATAAATCAATATGGAGGCATGTCTGAAGGATAAAAAGGAATGGTGGAAAAGTTTGGAAATAAATAAATCGAGGGATCAAAAGAGCTGGAGAAAGTAGAGAGACTCAATCACAATTCCACTTACTCTTTTCCTTCCTATCTCTCCACTTTCCTGTTCACTCGAAGAAGAATAATGAGGTTTTAGGCCTTCCACTCCTACAGGAATCACCGTACATCTCATTTCATGCATTAACGGAGAAATGGAGCGAGTTAGAGGAAAATGCCCAATCAAACAACTTTTTTACACTCACGTCAATTTGTCCAAATCAATGTTCTTAATTGGCAATTAAGCACTTTCATTTTACTTCTGAAGGATTTTAAACCTCTTAGTGATGTTTTTCTAGCTTATGAAATGTTTTTTTGTTGCATTCACAATAATTTTATATAGCGTGTTGAGAAAACTTTTTAAAACTTTTTATATGAAAGTTGTAGATTGAATAATTGGGATGTTAATTAATATGCAGTGAGTTCAAAGGTAATATCTCGTATATGTATTTCTTCATTTTTATATTATAATTAATCATTATAATCAAAAGGCTTCGTTTGCTTCCATTGTAATGATTTAAATATGTGTGAATATCGTAAATATGTAGGTATTCTTTTACAGCTTAATCTCTTCAAGATGATTTATAATTTTTAAATCATTAATCCTAGTTAATTAGCGCGGATTTCATTATTAGATTAGATTACCAAATAACCAATAAACCACAAGTTAAATTTTAAGTATTAAGTCTTAACGTCTCAACAGATTAGTTGTAAGTTGTAATCAATGAATACGAATGATTAATAATGTAAATGTCGAAACATTCTTCATATATTATTTCAAAGAGCTCAAATATTTTCTCAACAGTTAAACAATTCGAGGGTCATTTTGAAGTTTGAGTGAAAGCCCAGTCATCTATGTTATTTTCAAATAAATAAAAACACATATTGGTACTAGTAGTCCCCACATTATTTGATTAACAAGCGAATGAAATTAGGAAAGGATCGTTAAAGTCATTAGGCTATTGAAGCTTTAAAGCCAAGACTTTAAGTTACAATCGAATGAATGTGGTTAATTCACATAAAGTCTATAGAACGAGGACTAGCTTCTCTATAGTATTCAATGAATCTATTTACATTCTAGGTAATGTACATTGTATCCTACTACAGATATTACAGAACTGATAGTTTGCTTTTGCTCTCCTCATAAAATAAATAACTTGATCGCTTTATCTGTATATTGTCATTTTAATCATAAATATATATTCAGTAGATATATTATTTACCGAATGTATTATTTATGTTTGTGTAGGATATTTGTAGAAGGGTTGTATTTTTATATAAAGTATACAAACTACTTTTTATTTATCCCTTCTCCCTTTGATAATGTACTATAGTATAGATTTTATGTGAGAGAGTAGTATATAAAGTTATACATAAAGTATATCGTACGATATTAAATATAATAAATCATATGGTACGTGATAATCATTACGATCGAATGAGACAAGGATGAAATAGTGAAAGCTGAAAATTCCCTTACAGTATGTGTCTGTCGTGAGTCTTCCAATGGTGTCTTGTTTAAGCTTCGAGTTCTTCTTCCCCATGTTTAATTCCGCCGAGGAACAAAGGAAGAGAAAGCCAGCGAAAAGTCGTTTATTTAATTAGTGCAAGAGCTTCTTAAAGAACCTTAAATATTTTAGCAAACTAGAAAAAAATAATTTTTGAGCTGACGAGTTGGATGAGTCGAAAAGGGTGAATTATGTTTGTTTGTCCACTATGAAGGATGTTGAAGGAGCACAGGGGTAATCTTCACTTGAGAGAAGAGAGGACAAGACTGGGCTGTGAGCGGAATTCGGGTTATAAGATTCCCACACCGACTTCCTTGCTCAGCCGAAAGCGCATGGAGTAAGAGGATCGGAATGTCTAATGCATTATACATTTTATGCCATCACGACCACGACCGCCACGACGACCACGACCGACGTCCGTCCAAAAACAGAAGAATTAAGTTTACAAAGTAAAACCCGCCTTACTTATATTTCACCACCGTTCTGTCGGGCCAAAGACAAGATTTTCTTTATTTTCGCAATTCGCGAGGCTCGAATTGGATCCAATTTGTACGCGAAGTCCTTATTGGTCGCATTAACATACATAGACTCAATTCCCGGACACAATGGGGAAAGCGAAGAATCCTTTCATTTTTGAGTTTGCCATTAGATTCGGCTTTATTGCGGAGTTTACAAGCAATTAAAGGCCAATTTCCATAATTGAATCTATGAGAAAAGTCTCGGGCTCTCCAGATGCTCCCAATTTATAGGCGTATGTTTCACACCCGCATCTTTATCACTCTTTAATGAGAACAAAAAATTAAACTCGACCGAGTTGAATTCGAGGAACCCCGTTGGAAAAACCTTGAGAATTCGCATAATGAGTCCGACTTTAGGGCCACATTATTTATTCGCTTTTCACACTCTCGAGTGAACAGACAGAGACGGTAAAATGAAAATAATTTAAATTAAATTCTCATGAGTTTTGGAATTCAAATTTTTCATAGGGTTTAATACATTTTCATTTGAACAAATGATCAATTACAATTAATAATTAAACTTAATAAAAGACGACATTAAATTACGCAAATATTATAACCGTGAAATATAATAATTTTGTAATGGTACACGTATTAGGTATCATACATATTTGAAATGCTTTCTTTATATAACAATTGTGAAAGTTTTTTTAAAATTTTTTATTGATTTTACAAATGAATAACTTTGTACTTGTTTACAAAAAACCCCTATAGCATTTTTATATGACGGAAGTTAATTTTAACAGCTTAATTGAGAGACATTTAATATCAAGGTTCTTGCTTTAAAATAACATCAAGATTTTAGAGTAATAAAAACACTCAGGAATAATAAATGGAGAATACTACCTAATATAAGATTTCTTTCAATCATCATTTTGAGGCCTTAAAGTATTTGTATGTGCATATGCCTAATTTTATTATTCGGGCATAAGCAAATGACAATTTGTTCAACATTTTGTAACTATTTCCCTACACTAAAAAGGCTATCTATGACTTTTTTTAATTAGTGATTAATGAATGATTAGTTAGCAATAACACCCTTATCAATTTTTTCGAATAGCATTCTACACATTTAAATATCGTTCAAAACTCGTAACTACCCTGATTCATACACTTTGCAAGATTATCATTGGAAATTTATTCATTTTGCACATAATATAATAAAGTACTTATAATATAAACATTTAAAAGCTCAAAATACTTAACAAATGATAAAAATACAAAAATAAATAAAATACTTAATATTATTTTAGCTTCATCAATTCATTATCATTCACACACGCTAACAATGACTAAAGTGTCATTATTTAATAATCTAATAAATTAATACTTTTCTAGCTAAAAAGCAATCTAGGGTTTTTCGTGGAAGGTACAAAATATTTTGATTATTCAGCAATTAGTTTAGAGTTAAAGTTGAGACAGATTAGTTAAGTAACAAATGAATAGAAATGAGTCTGATTATCTCTCTGAGCAAGACAGACACTCAAATGAGGAGAGGAGTTGACCCACCAGCTACAGCCTCTCCAGCTGGAGTGTCTTCTCTTAACTGTTTTTGCCCTGTTCCGGTTCCTGTTCCTCCGCCAGACTGTTTATTGTTCGTAGTTCGCGTCCCCTGTTGCAACCCGGCTTTTTTCTTTCGGTCAAATAGAGCAAAGAACGTGAGGCGGAATTCCCTCGAGAAGAGACAGTAGATGTAGAAGGTGAGAGAATAGTTCGTAACTTCCAAAATATTCGCAGTGGCTCTAAACACCTATAATAAAAAGTGAGAAAGAAGTCATTTTTGCTTAAACACCCGCTTAGCCCCGTCCCTTTATTATTTAGATGAGCCTGGGAAAGTTTTCCATTCAGAAATCTCAATTTTAATCCTGAGCTGAGCACTTTTTTCTTATTTCCTATATGGGCTGTTTGATGTGGTCGAGAAAACTTTTCTCCTCTCCTCCACTCGAGAAGGTAGAGGTAGAGAAACAGAAAGAGATTTAAAATAGTTGAATCGATTTCATGAAACTTTCAATTCATCCGTGAAATGTTCACATTTCCTCTTATGTGCAAGATAAAACTTTATTTCTATTTTCATTATCCAGCTCTTTCTTCTATGAAAAATGAAAATCCAAAGCCCTCAACTCTTTCATCCATTGAAAGGGAAGGAAAATCTGATAAGTTGATAAATTCATACTCAGAAACTTCATTATTGATTTTCTACCAAAGTTTTCCTTTTCTTTTTTAACGAAATTAAACTTTTAATTAGTGATAATGAAAATCAATTAGAAGTTTTTTCAAATTTTTCATATTAACTTTTTTAGAATGTGAGGCTAATTGCATTAGAAAAAGAATCTGAAATCTGAATAATCTCATTCTCGTTCTCTTGCATGAATCCTCGTTTCATTCATTATTCGATTGTTATATATCTATAAATATATACTTGCTTCCATTATATTTTTCTAAATATTATAAATTGACTTTTGCCTAATTAATTCAATTGTTAGTTTATAAAACAATTTTTTAAAGATAAAATAAAGACCAAATAAGTTCATTCACTATTGTATACAATAAATATTTACCATTCATCCACTATGTAAATTTAAAAAATCATTAGTCATTAAAATTATAATTATCATCTTTTTATCTCAATAACGTACTTGGAAAGAGAAATAAGAATGAAGATTATCCGAAATGGTCACACTGAGCAAAACCATTGGCGTCACACAGACAAAGAATCTAAAAAAATCATTAATAATTTAATAAATGTGATTATTAATAATAAAAAAGTTGCTATCATTAGAACCATTAAAATGATTTGACTTTATATCTAAATGCCCCTCACAGAATGGATGTTGAACCAAGGAGAAACATGATGCGGCTCTCCTCAGCAAACTTCTTCGAGTCATCTCTAGTCGCTTTCCCTGGTGAAAGAAGAGAAAAGTGACTTTCTCCGCACGAGAGGGCGAACGGGAAAGGGAACCGAAACGAGAAGAACCAACCTGTCATTCTTCGACGATTCGCACAAGTTCTCCTATAAGCCACAATGATCCTGATGTTGAGGTAGAGGAGAAGCATGGTCGGAATGAGTCGAAACACCAGGGCGATGAACCACTTGTAACATTGGAAGAAGATCGTAGCCACCAGCTCTTTATTATCGCTCTTTTGAAAGAAGAGCGTTCCTGGGGAGTGGGAAGAGGAAACAAAGTATTAGATTTCTACATTTAGGATCTTCTTTCATTTCCCGTGTCTCCTCTTTACTCGTATCCCCATGTATGAACGATTGGGAAATTTATGTACTCTATATTTAATCTTATTTCATAATAAGCAAGAGCCATGAAAGCCTGTTGTTTGAAAAGAGGATTATTTCTATTTAAATCCTTCATTTCGCTTCAAGGTACGGCTCATTGTGTAAACATGATTAATTAAATATTAATGAGATGAAGTTTCCATTTGATAACACAAGAAGAAATGTAATATGATAATATTTAAACAGGAAGTTGAGTGTGCAAAACTCATTAAACAGGCAAAAGAGAATTTACATATTTTAACAAAAGATTTTCTCAAATTAAATATAATAGGAAAATTCCTAATTGTTGTAATTATGCTTCTTGATAAAATTCTAATTCATTTTCATCACACTTCTTTATGAGCGTGAGTTGTAGTTCTGAATGAAAATTAATGATATTTAATGAATAATAAGTAAAAATTAGGATTTATACCTCTAGGGCCCAAGCACTTCACCAATCTGGAACGGAAGAGGTGTGGGCTGTAGACGGCCAAAGTGCAAATTGGAATTGACGAGATAATTAAATAGGCCTTTTTTGATCCCTGCAGAGCTCTTGATTTCTCCGGATGACAGACGGCGACAAAGCGTTCCATTGTCAGTGCCACGAGCATCATCACGCCCATACCTAATTGCATCCAAAGGGATCAAGGCCTTAATGAGCGGGTGTGCGTAGGGGGGATTGAGGTAATTAGGACTAGAGAAGCTTAAGTTCTCATCATACCCAGACAAGCATTGCCCAAGTAGAGTTCGAGGTACGTGTGGTAAAAGGCTTGGTAGAGATTAGTCCATTGGCCTTTCTCACTCAGGAGGATCCGTACGGAAAACGGGATGGCGAGTATTATGGCCATGAGCGCGGCCGAGGAGTAACCTGCAAATGTTATTTTATGTCTTTATTGCACCCTATGAACATTTATTGACTCATTAGATTCGAGGATTCCTCCTCGCGCCCATTGGTTTTTTAAGCTAATGTTCACCTCCTCTAGGTCTGAAAACCGGGAGGATCGGGGAGAAAGAAAAGGGAACCAATTAAGCTCGGGAGCCTCCGCCACGGAAACCTCAATTTCTACCTTTCTTCCCATAATGGGAATAGAAAATCCCTCGTAGGGCGTTTATCCTTTATTTATAAATTGTTAACGAGCTACGCAGCTCAATTTTTCTCATTCGCATTAATGTCTCTCTCCGTTGGGGATTCGTTCATTTTATCACACCGTCCTACGTGTATGAATAATGTGATGGAATTCCTCAAATATTTATTCTGACATGCATGTTCAAAACGTGTTTAATTGGTAAAAACAAAAATGTTCAAATATAGGGTGAATTTCACATAAAACCTCAATTTCTCCGTATCATTAGGATGATTCCTGACATTATATCATGGCTCGTAATTACAGATTTGTCAATAAGTTATGGAATTCTAAGCATAAAATAAGCTAAATAGCAAGCCGAGCATGACTTTGGTTGAAATGATTTAATTGCACAGTATTTCATGTATTAGTTTAATTTGAAAGAGAATTTATAAGCGGAATAATAATGTAGCGAGTTGGCATTTGATATATTTTCTCACTCACGATCAGGTCTTGTTATTTGTATATTAGCTAATGTTTAATCCCATGGACTGGGAAGCAGAGAGCTCTCGAGTTGTTTGTAGAGAGAGGGGGGTCAATTGAATTTATTAAAGTAAGGGCGTTCCATTTTATCAAATCAATGAAAGTAAGTGGGTTTTAATTTGAAAACTGGATCCTTACGTTCATAGAAAATTACTTTTAAGATCCTATATTGAACATGGGGAAACTCAAAAGCACTTTAATTACCGAGTAATTTAATAAAGTACAAATTATTAATTTCTAATTTCAAACGAGAAATTATAAAGGACACTTGATACATATATTATACATAACTATCAATGAAAATTAATTTCAAGAGAAAATTTTCAAATCATCCTGAATTATTTGACTGTCATTACTTAATAAATTGAATATTATCTTAAGCATATATTCAAAATTTCCCAAAATTTCCCAACTCAATACATTATTGATAATGAATATTAATATATTAAGCCATGTATAGTTCAAATGCACTTCTCTAAATCGAATTGTAATGTTCTACACTTTAGCATTAAAAGTACTATGCGATATAAGTATATAATAATGAGTTTCAATTTGGTTGAAGAATCGTTGGCTTTTATCCGTTCATTTGGTTCGAGAGTTTTAAAATTTTAGTCAGAAGTGAAAGCATTGGCGTATCTTTTCTCTCTGCGCATAGAAAGAAAGGATAAATCACTTGGTTCGGATGAATAAGGTTTCCAATAATTTAAAGGGTAGTAATGTATCGACCAACTAAAGAAGAGAAATTCAAATTTACGAAGGAACTATAGATGCGAATCCAAACTCGACTTGACATAATCTTCCTTTCCTATAAGTTCCAATGTTGACTTTTATAAGGCGATTCTTAGAATAAAGAAATATAAGAAAACTTTCATCCTTTTAAAATTCTTTCTTTTTCAATAATTAAATTACAATTTCTAACGTTTAATATTTGAAAGAAAATAGGGTTTTTATTATATATCAATAATGTCTTTTGTATATTAATATTTTTATAAGTATGAAAGGAGAAGAAATTCTTTGACATGAAAATTGAATTGGGAATATGAAGTTAAATATTGTGTGAAATCAGTGTGTAAGAAGTTTTTGAGATTTCTTGTGGGAATTGTAGGTGGTTGACAGAAGAATGAGTTGAATTAGGAAGACTGATATTGTTGGTAATTGGGATGGGAGTGGATGTTGAGGTTGAAAGGAGTATCGATTCTTCATGCCTCTTCCCCACTACACATCTTTTCCATTGGCCTTCCTTTCGAGCGTCTTGTCAAGCTTCAGTTTCATTAAATTAAATTACAAAACTTTTGATCTAGAAAAAATTTACAATTACTTCTACTCCCAAGAATCTTTCAATTCTCGACATTGGGAAATCAACGCCTAAATTAGTTTTATTGAAATTTATTTATCTTTTTTCATCAATTTTACTTCGGAAAAAAGACCAAAAGATTTTTCTTTTCTTTCAAACCAAATAATCTTCAAACATTTGTACATTCTTTGCTCCCTTTTACATAGACACGTGATATTCTTATGCGAAAGAAATTCCTTGAAACTTTTTCCACTTGACTTGAACCCACGAAACGACATATTATTATTCCTTAAATCATTTCACCACATGCTGCATATTTTCTCTCAGCTTATGTTCCAAGAACCAAAACATTTGTGATACCACATTGTTAGTTCCACCGTGTACCATTTTTGAGAAAGCATTTCCAAAACATTTCATCAACACAATATAGCTTATGTTAATTCCAAGAACGAATTTTTATGCTCATTTTATAAAATAAAACATATTCTCTAAGATAACCTCAACATTAAACATTAAAGAACGTGCTTTTATTCCATGGAGGAACAAAATGCAATATGTAAAAAGTATGTCAAGAGTCGCAAAAACAAAGTCGCAAAGTATTTCGTATAAAAGTATGAAAGCTTAAATATAAGTAAGAATTTTTAAAGAATAGCCTACATTAAAATAAAAATGCGAATAAAATATTATATTATTTCAAATATAAAATTTACTATAAAATACCTCGTATAAAATCATCACATCTATAATCTTTAAAGTTAAGCGAAAGAAAATTCAAGAAAATCCAACACAATTATATTGAAAATGCGTATCGTGCAAGGAAGATATTACTTTTTAAGAGGTTTGTACTTATTAAGTCGAGCAAGCGAGTCTACTGTAGATAACATAACATTTTAAATAATCGGGAATCTTTATGCAAAAGACGGAATTTCTTATCATTCACGATTATGAACTTTTTGTCTGATAAAAGTAAATAGGTTCTTAGGTATATTCTATCCGAATACAGAGCGAATAATATTTATAAATCTACTTTGCATATAATATATTTATATACCTAAACAATATGTGACTCAACTTCAAATAAAAACAACAAAAGTTTGAATTTTAATATAAAACTCGAAAATGAAGCTTCGAGAGATTGTCAATAAAGAATTTTTTATGATGCTACTTGCGAGCTGAAATTTAATCATTCCAACTTCTTAAAAAATGAGCCTTCAAGAAAAGTAGTGAAAATACTTACGCATTTCTACATAATGCATATTATGCTACACACTTTATGCTATCAAACTCTTCATACCTATTTTCTTCATATCATAATATTCCTTTGCCGAGCATAAAAGATAGACCTTAATGGATCTGATAAGAATCCATAAATCATTATTTTCATAAAAAAAAAATGAAAATCGATTCGAACTCTTTCTTGAACTCTTTTCAATTATTAGTAAACACTTGAAAAGTACGAGTCCTAATAACTTCTAGGTATAACCCAAGAGTTTATTTTGCAATCAGCTAATTTTTATTTACGTACGTAACTGTTTTGAAATGTGCTATTATAACGTGCATCTGTTCAAGTATCAAAATGACCGTTAAAAAGCATACAAACCCTCTTAAATTGAATTTATACTCGTTCGTCCTCACAGTCTATATTTGAAAATGAATTCAGGTTACATAAATATTATTTTATTAGAGATGAGAAAATGCTTCTGAGAATTTTACAAGGAAAAAATAAAGAGTAAGGAGAATAATGCACATATGTTTCTCAACACACCTGTGAGACTTGGTACTTACATTTTACATTTAGCTTACTTAAACTGCTAGACCTTTTATCATTCACTTCAAGTTTAAAAATAATAAATTTATGGTATAGAATAAGGAGTTTTATAGTTATTTTGTTGCTGAGTTCCGTCAATGTGCTCATAGAGGATTTAGTAAAAAGTATCACAGTAGTAGAAAAGGTTGAAATTTTAAAAAATATGAAGTTAAATGATAGATATGGGCAAGGCGAAGAAAGGTAAGCCAAGTTCTTGGAAATTGGGTAAAGTAAAGGGAAAGGATTGAAAGTTAGGAGAGTTCTGAGAAATGGAGTTCTTATGATTTGGAGCTTTTGAAGGCGCCCTTCTTCTGAGAGCATTCCTCTGTCAACATAATGGCCGAGTGAGAAAGTGGACTTAAATGAAAAGATCTTGAAAAAAACTGGATTTTAACTCAGCATAAAGAGCCCGCCATGTCTCACCATGTCTTTTTTTGAGTAACCAGAAAAAGAAAATGTTGTCTTTAATGGACATCGTTCTTCTCGGTGCATTTGGGCTTCTTAAGCCCACCAGCCCAACCAAATTGACACAAAAAACAGATTTAACAAGACAGAATGTTTTAAGCCTGGGTCTTTTTCAATTCCCATTTCCTCCTCTTTATCTCGCTTCCGCGAGAACGGGAAATGATGTTAGAGGCTTCTCTGTGAGTATGAAAAGGAAAGAACGCATCTCCGCATTGGAAACCGCACAAGACTCACAGGAGTCTATTAACTATTTTGGCTACACATTCTTCATCATATGACTCCGAGTCTCAGATAATTCATTTAATAAACTCAACTTCAAATAACACACTTCTCGGAACTTCAAATATTAACTCTGGCCTTCTTTTACAGCTTTCACAACTTAAATCGGTGAGTGAGTGAGGAAAGGCAAAGAGAAAATGCATGTAAAGTAGAAACCCAAGTTTACTTCTGTCAATAGCTAACAACTTTTCATCTTATTTTCCCATTAACCTCATGCGTATACTTTGTATTCAAAAATGTTGGAGAAGACACTTTGCCTATATGCTATTACTTAAACAAAGTTCCTACATAGTGCCTATTTCACTATGTAGACACTATAAAGCACATCATAAAATATTACAGAAATGATAGAGAAGGATCAAAATTGTATAAAAGAGAAAGTTTCTCAATGGTTCCGAATATTTTAAATACTCCCTATGCATATTAAATAAGATATATTATTATGGGCCATACTTTCATCAAATATATAGTCGTTAGTTTAATGCATGAATGGTATATTTATTGAGTAATATCTGAGCAATACATAGGTACTGCATAATAGCTACTTAGTTAATAAGGGAAATGAAAATTGAGAAATAGGAAATTTGATTCGACAGTTAATGTTTACTTATCTATCAAATATCGATGCTTAAAACTGTGAATAGCAAACTTTTGAAAATGCCTTATACTTATGCCTAAGTTTGTATTGAACGTTCTTTGTTATTCATGATTGATATCATCTTTAACAATGGCTAAGTGGGTGTATTTTAAATTCGAAATGATGTTTACCTAAGAATTTCAAATTTCTAAATGTTTAAATGGAGTTTGCTCATGTAATTTGAAACTTTCAAAGTTTCCTCAACTCTTTTAATAAGGTGAACAAAGGTGAAAAACAATAATAAAGGGTGAAATTTCAAATAAATCGTGAAACTTTTTACAACAAAAAATGAGAAAAAGTTTCAGGGTGTGTTCGTAAAGGTATTTTGAAAATTGGAATCTTTCCTATCATTAAGCTACTTGAAGTTTGTTTACTTTTAACGAGAGCCTTTCGAGAAATTAGTGTTTGCTTAAGGGTTGAGCGTAATTGAGCTTCGAAAAAAAATTGCAAAAATCGACGAACGAAGGGGGAGTGCAAATTCTTTTCAAAATACGCCATTAAACCCTATTGATCACTTGGACTGGTGCAAAATTTTCCAATAAAAAAACTATAGGGGATGTAGGTGAAAAAAATAGTTAGACCCTTGAGGTTATTTTATGCTTCCCAACGAAATTCCCTTCATGGGTCTTTTTTATCCCTTTACGCTTTGTTAGACCTGAGACGCCTTTTGTTGCGAAATGTGCAGGTTGGGCATATATAGGGATTTGTACAGGAACTTGGAAAGAATAGCAAATGAATCTCGTCGCTTTAGCCCTCATAATGACTTCATATACTCTTCATGTGTGTGTAGAGGCCAAATGACCGAGTGAGTGTGAGGTTATTTAATATTACGAGTTCTGCAAAATGTCATTTGTAATTAGAAACCTGATAGATTTATAATAACTATTACTCCAGACTCGCCAAATCAAGAGGGATGTATGGAAAAGGATGAGTTGGTTGAGAGAAGAAAACCCAAGAGAGAGTTAACGCCATTTGATTTCGGCTAAGACAAAGAAGCCGTTTATTTGAAGAACCGACTTAATTGCAAATCTTTAACGGCCCCATTTCCCCCCGACAAACGATGAGTTCAAATAATAAGTCGGGAGGTTTCCAGAAATAAAATCAATTTCGTTGAGTTTTCTATTACTAATTGTATAACAACTCATTTGGTTTTCTTGTGAAAACAATGTATTTTGCCCTAATTAAAAGGGGTAATGAAAATGAGAATGTTTGTTGGATGCAATATGCAAGGATGGGAATTGTAAATACATCCAGGGACGTGTGTGTGCTTGAGAGGAAGGAGTGTTGGGAATTAAACAAACTCCCTTTGAGTGGATTTATTACCCAAGTTGGGGATAAATGAGTTTGATTTGGTTTGGAGAAAGAACGAGGACTTGTGTCAGCACCGCATTGTTTCCCAACTTGGAAAATCAAACCAAATATTTCCTGTCTACTGGCTATCTGATCCAATTGTAAGGCGATTGTCCTTAGTAGACTGTTGTACTTATGTGGCTCTTGAACTTAGGTGGCAGTTGGCCTACTACATTTGATGACATACTTTTAATATATAAATAAATGTTTTCAGTATTTTTATACATAACAAATTGATAGATGGTCTCAAAAATGACCAAGCTATGATTGAATTACAAATTGAAAAATTAATTGTGGGAGAAGTCCTTACGAGACAATATTAAAGAATAAGTGCAGATAGAAACAATTGTTAAAAATTATGATTCCAATGATTCCAATGATTCCAATCATATCATGAAAACCTTGAAAGGAATTGCTTACATATTAATTTCTAATAATTTTAACTAATTTTTATTTATAATAATTAATTATAATATTTTACTTATTGATGTATATTTTAATTGGATAATAATTGTTTTTATCATATATTTGCCATAGTAGATTTTCAAATGATTCATTTAAAAAAGGGGTTAGGATTATGTTTTACCATTTGGGTAGAAACGCATGTTAAGGAGAAGAGACACAAAGGACAACAGCCACATGAAGAGAAAAGCATTTTGAGGAGAAACGCTGGTTAAGGCCAACTGCCACATAAGATCAAGAGGCACATAAGTACAACAGTCTACTAAGGACAACGGCATCAATACCATCTGACCCAATTCCCATCTTTAAATCCAAATGCGAAATAAAATATTGACAATGAGGGTTTTCATTATCTATATATTACAGATTTGATATATTCTAAAAAGATAAATCGGAAATCTTTTGTTTGAACGCTAATCAAATCCGAATATCGGAAGAGGCGAGATATGAAAAAAGTAATAAAAGTCGAGAGAGAAGGAAACTTGGTTGAAATCGATGATGTCTGGGTTGTGTAAGTCCATCAAATCGGATGTCAAATTCCGCATGCATACGGTGGGTTTTTATTGATACTCGCGGCGGTTCTACGGAGGATATGATGGAGATGAAGCCTGAAATTCGGGCGGAAACAAAACTTTTGAAATGAACCCTTTTGACGTGGGTTGAGTGCTGATATAAAGTTAAGCTCATTTTAAGTTTCTCCCTACTCGGAATGTCTGCATTTAGTTTAAATAAAAAAGACAATTCACCTATACATCCCTGTCCCGCAGCATTCAAAGAAGACTATGACTGTCCCTGACAAATGTTTAGATATAAAAGGCTTTTCTTCTGACCTTCTTTATAACCCTGTTTCTTTCTTCTTCAAACAATATTGACTTTATTCCTCCGCACGAGAAAGCGAATTTAGAAAAAGAATAAGTTCTAATGAGGAGCCGCCTAGAAAGAAATTTTCATACTGATGTTATACACATTTCTTCCTTAACTTCTTCCTTCAACCTTCTTTTTAATAAAGTTTGAAGAGCCAAATTCTTTGTTTGAATGAAGTTTGGGTGAATGATAATGAAGCCTGGTGAGCTCGAGGCCAAGATGAGCTTTTCTTCATTTTGAATATCATCATTTTCATCATATTCCATAGGAGGAGAATTGGAAAAGTCGAGTTTGATAAAAACCCGGAATTTCAATTTAAATATTAGGGCTCTTAAACTCGAATTTTGGGAAATATATTATCATAACATTATAATAATACTGTCAAAATTAAATTCTTCAAAAAACTCGGATTGGGAAAAATAAGGAAGGAGGAAATGAAAGGCGACAGGTCCGTGTCGCGATTTCATCTCTCTAACCGTCTCAATCTTGCCAACTTCTGACAGCTTCCGTCTTTGGGGAGGCATAAAAAGGCTTGAGGAATTTTTGAAGGAAATCATGAGATTTGAATGAACTTGTGAGGATTTTGCGTTGAGGGTAATTGAATCTGATCCACGGAGTGTGTCGTCTATTTTCCTCACTTTACTATTCAACCATATAGTATGGATAGTACTACATGGTACTATAATATATATTATGACTCAAAAGCCAGACTTTAACTATTTTTATCGTTATTATCATTTAACTAGAAATCTTATTAAAGGACAGGATCATATCTTATTCTAAATTATTCCAATGTGAATTAAATGTAATTGCACTTCAGAAATGCACACGGCGTCTCATGCAGAAATTGCAGCTGGAAACATTTTGATGCTCCCTTGGTGTCTTCTCGCATCATCTCACTTGATCTATTAGAATCATGGGCTGAGGCTGAACCCTAATATTTCATTACACACTCCCAACAATTTAAAAAGCTTTTTTATGAATCAACTCAAGAGTGCCTGAGACGTAAAAGAAACAGCATATGTGAATAAAAAGAATCTCTGGATTGGAAGGTTCGGAAATTGTGCATTTTTTGGAATGTTCTGTCACTGATACTTTTTAAGCGAAGCGAGCATATGGTGGTGCGTTAAGGATAATTTATTAGTTATAAATTAGACTTCCGCGGGAAGTTTACCGTCCTCTATGTTGAGAGATGCAGAGTTCATTTAGAAAGAAAAAACTCATTTTGACTTTTACTCTCTTGAGGAGTTTCAGGTCTTCTACTCGATTAATTTGTCACCGACAGGAGTGTATAAATAGAGCTTCTTATATCTTCCCACCACTCGCTCAGCTTCACTCAAGGGAAAAATGGATCGCGAATTCACCAAAAGGCAATTTGCCAAATTGATCAACGACTCAGATTATCAATTGAAAAAATCACACATGGAGAAAGATGATTTTCATTTTCATCACGTCTCGGTTAATCAGGCCAAAGATTCCTTAACGTGAATTCTAATGACTCTTTGTATGTTATTAAACTTTGTTACGTATAGTTTGTATGAATAAGCTCCTATACTGGTCCCCGAAATTCTATCTATCTGCATGTTCAAAGGATATTATTTGTTAGTTTTTCTCACCATTCCGATCTCAGCGACAATTTGTCCAGAATTGGCGGACGGAAATGAGAAAGAAATATCTGAGATGAAATACATAGAGAAGCCTCCTATATTTGTAATATTAAACGAGGAATGAACGATTTGTCTTCAAAGTCTTTTAGTTAAGCTCCAACTCCTCTCTCTGTGAGTTTTGTTCTCGAGAAATGTCAACATTTTTTCCTCGAGGATTTAACTCTGAGAGAAAGAAAGAATCGAAAGATCCATTCTAACAAATGGAAAAGCAATTTATCTTTAGGCGAGAAAGCAGAAGCACAAATATTTGATGAGAGGGATCAGACGAGACATGGAAGGAATCATTAGACAAAAGATGATATATTGCGATGTAATCTCTCATCTGCTCTCTCCGCCTCTTCATAAACTTTCCCTACTCATGAAATGAAGAATACAAAAGTTTTGTCACGTAAAAAGAATAATTATTCCAAAGCAGATGTTCGCCAAAGTAATTTCAAAGTCCTAACAGTTTTGAGAATTCGTGGGAGGATGAGGACAAGAATCTAAAAAGTACAAAACCACATTAAACAATTGTTGGTACTTACTACATAGGGCATTATCCTCATCTTTAATTATTTCAAGTCTTCAAGTTCGTCATTTCGTTTCAATACAATTGAATGACGCAGAACTAGCAATACTTAAAGGCAAAAATAAAATTTAAACATATAATGACAATGACAAAAATGATTATTTTTAATGCGAAATTACCAAGTAAAAATTAGAGGTAAAAAGCCGAACAAATGATGGAAATGTCAGAGGCATCGGTCAACAAACATTTTGATTTATTGGAAACTCTGTTCAGGATTATAAGTATTAAATGATTAAATGACTTCTCTCAATAAGCATATACAAGTATGTTGAAATCTTTAATATAAAGCTGTTATAAGTTGAATTTCCCTTATATACCATTTTATGTCATACGAATCTCTATAGCCTAACGCTTAATGCCAGAACTGAACTATTAATTTATGTAAGCTTATTGTAAGAGAAAAGCATCGTTTGTGACTTCTGGTGGTGGTGGTGAATTAATGCCATTATACTCTTTGAGCCGGATTAATATCTTACAATTCTTCCATTTAAACCATTAAAATTTTAACAACTCAATGCGGCATACTAATAATATTTAATTTGCCAGAAAATGTTCCAGCTAACTTTCTCCTTTTGATGCTAAATGTGAAAGACAAGTAAAATAAAGCTAAGCAATTTGAGAGCTCACGCATAAGTTGGTTGTAATTGGAGAAATAATGACCCAAAACAGGGAACTTCTGATGACTGACACTCATGAATGTAAAAGTTAATTGGATACGAAAAGAAATTACAATCAGCCGCAGGAGTATTTATTTAAATAATTTGACGAACTGCGACCAGTGACAGAAAAGTCAGCGATCAAAAGATAAAGAGCCAGTCACCAGTCTAGGGGATCCATCTCCAAAAGCTGCGTGCGACTTGAAAATTAAAATCAACTAATCGTTTCTTTCCATGTCTTTTTAAAAAGAGCATTAAATATTGCGGACCTTCCAAAAAGCTAATGTGAGTATGGGCACATAATTTACATACATTAAATTAAAATCAAGATAGCTTGAGTTAGTTTTAATAAAGCCAAATATTTTTTCATTTATTTCTTTAAAATGTAGGAACTAAATAAGTTTATAAATATAGATTTGCTTAAACAGAAAATAAATAACTTTTTAACAATTTATTAAATTCTTAATAAAGAAAATCACAGGATTTCTCAAATAAAAATTTTTTAAGATATTTTGGTTCATCAATTGAATCATTGAATTAAGCAAATAATTTGCAATTATCTTTAACCTAAACAATTTTTCAACGTAGTCGTCTTTAGATTAATAATTATTATTATTGTAAATTGAAGCGTTACCCAATGCATACTTTTATCTATTTTTATTGTTCAAGAGTAAGAATGAAATATTTCTAATAAAAAATACCTACAATAAAACTTTTAAATACAATAATATATGCAGGCTTTTCTAGTTTAAAAATATCAAGAAAAGTGTAAAGAAGCCATGAAAAGTTCATTCCAAATTGTGTCCGCTAATTGAAATAAGTGAAAGTCGTAAAAAAGAATAATGCAGAGAAATGGTTTATTCCTTTTGTTTGCATTTCCTGACCCATGTGTTTATTAGGAAGATTCTAGCGCATTTCCTCATCTCTCTCTGTGCACTCTCACTTCGGATGAAGGATGAAATAATGAGAATCCCGGAGTGCAAAGCTCATTCAACTCGCCCACAAAAGTATAAAAACATACAATTTTCTCTCCCTCGTCGAATCTCCTTGAATGTACACCCTATGACCCTATACAAGAACCATGGTGTCGTTCTCTCGGATTATCTCTTAATAGTAACTCAAAGGCGTCGTTGAAACTAAGTTTCTCATTCCCTCTGCTTTGGTCGTCTTGGTGTGATGGCAAAGGCAAACCTCACGTTCAAAGGACTTGGAAATTTCCGAATCTTTTCTTCTCAACCCAAGTGGTTTTCCGCACACACACACACACACATCACACAGCGTGTGATTGTATGTATGAGAGTGAAATACGATTCGCCGTATGCGTCCCTTATTAGAAGACTCTATCTCTCACAATTTCACACTCGCCTTCACATTAGATTTGGAAAGACGAGGAGGCGGAGGAAATAATGAAGCTGATTGTAAGGATGCATGGACTTATATGAAAAGGATTTAATAAAAGAGTCATTCTCCCAAGGGTCGAGCAGGGAAGCTCAAAGGAACTTGGGAGATTCACCAGCCTGACATCCTACACTTCATCTCTTCACTTTACATGGAGCGGAAATTCCACGGCGCGAAGGAATCCCATTCTTCTCTTCCCTCACGACCCAAACACACACACTATTAATCTTATGAAACTCCTCTATCTTTAATTCATCTCTGGTTCTTTATCTCCCCGATGTGGAGGATGAATACAATATACTAAAATACATATATATTCATTATAATGGAATCTCCTGGTTGCATAATGGATCAATCCATATAGTCGTCTCAAAGTGACGAGAGAAGCCTCCTTGATAAGTAAATATTATAGTTAAGTGTTTAGGCCAAGGTCCAAACAGCGTCTACCGTGGAGTCAATAAGAAAATTCTCACCTTTCATGTACACGTACGCCCTGCCCTTGAAATTTGACTGGTTGAGGACGATGAGGTTGAGGATGTTCCCGACGATGCCAAGGGCGCAGATGGTCGGAAGAATGATCCCATAAGAAAAGTACTTGAGACTCTCCATCTCATGTCGGCTTCCGTTCCACGACGGACACAAACTCTCGTTCCGCAAAGAGAAATGTTCAAGTAGGAGTCCACCATGAGTGTTCGAGGGGGTCGTCCACGCATCGACCATTATTTCTCCAATATCTTATTCCTCAAATCCTCTTTCAGAAGATATCGGCGGACGAACCAGACTCGCTACTAGGACTATCAAGAGCGGTTGGAGAGTCTTTGTCAAAAACTTTCTTCTACGACAACACATATCATCATCTGGCGTTGGAGGAGCGAGCTTTCCGTCCTGAAACAAAAAAGAGAAAAAAAATCCCCTTCAATTAAATTATAAGATGTATTTCGCCAAGGGACCTTATCTCCCACTTTATGATCCATATTATTCTCTCTGGGTCTTCCAAGAGGCTCGAGAGCTTTATCCTTCCTTCGTTTACGAGTTAACAACTTTATAAATGAGGCCACTTGAACATTTAACCCAAGTTCTCCTCATCTCTCTTCCCCTTCCACTAGACTCCCACTCTCGACTTTATGCAACACGTTTGTATTAAGACTCCCAAAGAGTCCTTAACTCCCCTTATTGTCCCTCATTAATAATTCAATAATATGAGCAGCACTAGAGAACAAACAACTTCCTCACCTCATTTGAAATAGAAACTTGAAACTAAATAGGCAAATCTCCTTCAATGTGACACGCAAGACTCACAAGAGCTTAGAGGATGACAAACCAAAAACTTTGGTTAAGTTAATATCATAGCAAAATGTGAAAGGGAAAATTAATTATTTACCAAGTTGAAGCGAAGTGTTTCTCTTATGTCAAAACTAACTTGAATTACATTCCTCTTAACTTATTACTTAAATTCCAACTCATGTGTATTATTTATTAAATTATGATGATAAATTATTATTATTAAAGCTAAAAGGCATTTAGTACATGCATTAGACTCAACTTTACAATTTGTGAACATTCAAAAACTGATTATTCCCTTGGGTTTTTAAGTTTGAAATGATTTAAAAAGTTATGTTCATTCGAATATTTCTATTACAGTTTGGAATTACTTAGTTTTTTGAATGCAATAATGAATATTGAAGACTTCAAAGATCAGTTGAGCATGAAAGGTTATAGAAAAGTTTGAAAGGAAAGAAACGAGGTTTTGTTCATTCCGTGGCAGAACTGCGGAGTTATTTCCCAATTCAAGAGAGTGAGCGATAGAGAAATGCAAGGAAGAAAGAAAGAGCAAGTTTTCCCTCGCACACACACAAACGTCTTCCCAACCAACTCGTTATAATTTATAATTTTCATCATTACCTGGAGTTGCAGAGAGACGTGGGTTCAATTTCCTTCCCAAATGCACTCTAACTCTCTGATTTATTTCACCACTCTGTTCTGGAGCAAAAATCGTTCAAATTAATTAAACCGAGGTGAAATTGGAACAAAAGGCCAATTTGCATAAAAGGGTCTTTTAGATTCCAGGAGAAAAAAGAAACACTTGGCTCAAAACTTATTTATATAAAATTGAATTTAAAGGCCCGAATTTCCATTTTGCTTGTCTTAAATATTTCAATTTTATTCGGAGACTTGAATGTGCAAAGAGTTGAGGAGACCAGTGAACCCTCAAGTAGTTTCAATTTTGAATGAAGGTAAGGTGGAAGTTCAAAAGAAGGTCATGTGAGTATCAAACCTCTTACTAATATTGTTTTTGTAATTTCATATTATGATTTCCTCTCTGCTCCTGCCCTTTCCAACAACAAGGTGAATTGATCAAGTTGGCAAAACATTAACACACTGCGTAACCTTAATTCCCAAGGTTTAAGAAGGTCTCCTTCCTATTTCGTTTAACTGCAATTGCACATTTACGTAATGTTCCCATCTTAAGTACCAATGTAGTTATTTATCAAATAAGATCCTAACGTCATAGCCAATCTCCTGTGTATTAAGCCAATATAACAATAAATATTATAGTCATTCAAAGGCACACAAAATCTATAAGGAATTGGAGTTATGAGAAGAAACAGGTTTGCTGATTTAAGATGGTGAGAGATACAATAAAAGCAAAATGCTCAAATGCTTGACATGACAATTGGCCCATACGATTAATAGGTTATTTGTTTACTTTTTAACAATGAGACTTTTTGCGTTGGCAAAAATTATTTATAAAGGGAGACTGACATTTTAAGCATATTTTCTTATCAAAAATAAATTGGTTTTATGGTTCAGAGAATTTCAACGACTCGACATAATATATTAAAGCTATAGGGTAATAAAATATTTAAACGCTAAAGTCATTCCTTAAATTATTGGATGTATCATAAAATAATAGGTATGGCCCAAATATTTAATAAACGAAATAACTTTGCTTCCTTTCCTTTCTCTGACTTGATGATTGATTAGGCCAATTCTATGATTAGTATAATTAAAACTATAAACTCATTACAAGAGTAAGATATCTTTAGCAATTGAAAACTTGTGAACCGGAATTACCCAGAAGATTAATATGTTGATCGGAACACAACGTTTCCCGCTAGCATTTCAATTAAGCTATAAATGGCAAATGGTCTTGATCATAACCATTGTGCAGTGTAGTTTCCACTCAATTTAATTAATCAAGGGAAAGTTTGGCAAATGAAGATAATGGTGTCATTTCCGATGAAGATGCGAACAAATGAACCTGTTGAGAGTGATTGCAATACCGCCACAAAGGCATAAATGTGTCTTCATATTTGTCATTCTGATAAACAGACTCCTCGTGTAATCATGAGCGACTTGAGCTTGGAATGAATAATAAATGAGACAAGTCTTGGAGCCGAGAAAGGATTCCACTCCCGCCTCATTTTTCTTTCCAATTTATGAGGTCCGATGTCATAACTGACGTGGAGATTTAAGTAGCTATTATTTGACTAAATATCTCGCTGGTATAACAAATATGCATTACCGTTCATTTGATCTTTCGCTTCAAATCCTAAGAAAAACCAGAGAAAAACTCCCTTTGAAAAAATATCCAATCTATTATTTAGAGTTCAAACTATTCCTGATTGATCTTCTCAGTAATGAAGAGCATTAGACATTAAACATTTAGAATATTTTTCTATGGTATGTACCAATGCTATACAATTTAGACTTTTAGCCATAGCTCATTGCGAATCAACTGTTAAATTAAATCTCTTTTTAAAGTAAAAGTAATATAAGGTATTAGTTCAAGTAAAGCGCTTAAAAAAGTATTTCAATATACTATATAACTGAAATAACGTAAAAATGAACAAAATACAATAAATATATATAAGCTATAAATATTTTATTTTTACTATTCAATCATACTATGTAAATATTTTTTACATACTATTATACGTATACCTTCATTGCTTTCTCTAAGCCTCATAACTTTCAATTGCTTGTAAGTTCTAAATACTTTGAAGTTCCGGAGTTTGAGACTTGAGACAGGAAATGTTTAATCAGTTCTTGTGTTTCAGAACATGGGGTAATAAGTGAAGAGCCCATAAAGATGGAAATATTTGAGTCGAGAAAATCGGATCAAGTCATTCTCTTATAAACTGACAGTTATGTGAAGATTCAAAGTAATTTTTTGGAAGAATCTCATTTCGGCTTGGTAAAATTTGAAGAAAAGGTATAGAAATGAAAAAGTGATTTACTCGAGACAGAAGAGCTGAGTCAGAGACGCGAGTCTTATCAGATGAGGGAACTCTAAGCGACGACACTCCGACAATGACAATGAATGAATGGAACTTCCGACGGTACGAGCGAGCTGAAGAGAGGTAAAAGACTGAACTCCAAGTTCTAACTTTGTTATATAACTACTACACACAGTTTCCACTCTGGATCCGGTTTGAACGAAGAATTCCCCGACTCTCTTTTCCCATTCAAACTTGCGTAGTCGCATCCTTCACGCTGGAAAGAAAGATCTTTCATAGTCAAGACACAACACAGAATCCTCTACATTGCTCACAAATTACTAGATGTCAATTTGAGACTAATGAGCTAAATCGTTAAATGCGTAAATAGTAGTTAGTTATTTGTGAGGCAGCTTTGACTCGATGAGCTCTTCATTTTGTACCGATTTGTCTTACGTTTCACAACTTCTTCATTTTGCGACATCATAGCGCATTGAGAATAGAAATTGCGAGTAAAAAGATTTCTCTCTTGAAATCAACCGACAGAAAATAATCTAAATTAAGAGTCAATTTATTTGTCAGTCGCCTTTCCTCATCTTGTCATTGTCACTAACTTTAGATTTTCTTGTTATCTACAATTAATTTTTTTACATTGGATTCATGATGGGTGACGGAGGTGGAACTATACAGAATTTGGAAATATCCATTGAAGCCCTCAAGACGCTTCGTTGCAATGTCTCTTTATTCTACGAAACAATAGCTTTTGGCCCAATGGGAGATATTCTTTTGTCGACTGAAGAAAGGGAAAGAGAATTTCGGACTCAGCTACAAACTTTAATGCACAAAATTTTTGAAAATATAAAGTAAGTCGCCGATAAAACAAAATAGCAATTCATTCAATAGATAATTTTTAATTTCGATAAATATGATATACCTAAAGTAAATACGATGAGCTATTAAGTAAAACTTTATTGAAGTAATTTCTAAATAAAATTTTAACTTTATGAAATATTTGATAGGGATGTTGATCAAATTGTAAGTGGCCTTAATGCTCCAAGTGGACCATTCCAAATTGGAAATACTAGCCATATCAATCAAGAAGTTGCCAAAGACAAAATTCCTTTGTATTCTCAATTGACAGGTACGTAAGTAGTAAAAACATTAATGCAATCCTAATTATTATTTTACTTATTAATCATAATTACTATTGAATTTTAAATTAAAGTAAGCATTAATTGCATCTTCTTTATTTCAGACTGCTATAAATGGATCGAAAAGGTAAGACTAATATCTTTTCATTATATAATCTGTTTCCGTTTTGAATTATGACAAATAAATAGAAATAGAATTTATTATTGCAATTTATTATGATTATAAATTGATAAATAGGTTCAAGAATTTTCTTCAATCGCGCTTCCATTGCTAAGTGCGAATCCATTAAAGAGATCCCATTTGCATGCAAGTGCATCTGCGAAACGGAGACGTTCAATTATGGCAAATTTCATTGTTCAGCCTCAAGCAGTTGATAATGCGATTAACATGACTAAATCAGCATTAAAAGAAATGGACATCATCATTCAGAGGCCTCTTGGTTCAAATGCCGTTTTATGCGTAAGGAGAATTGTTTACATAAGCTTAGGAATCAGCATGACTTTTCTTTTTTCTTTGATTTAAAATCATTGCCTAATTGAATGAACTATGATTTAGATTACTGTTGGAAGAACGATGCAGGCTGTAATGACGATGAAGGGTCTCATCATTGAATGGATTGTCGTGAGAGGAATGACAGAAGATATGAAGAAAGAAGATGGCTCAATAGACCTTTGGACTGAATCTCGTTATAAAGTATTTCAGAAGGTGACTGACAACGCTTACGCTGGCATGCTACACTTCTTTGGTCAAGTTCATCCGGATTTTTCTATTCGAAACTTTCTTGTAAGGATTTTAGATTTTATTAATGAAAAGATAAAAAGCAAAATATTAGCAATTTATAATTTAGGTTAAAACAAATGATTCTTTTTAGATTTGGTTTAACTCCTTCAATAACCTCTTCACACATTCTTGTAAAAAATGTGGACTACATTTATCGAATAACCTTCCACCAACATGGAGAGATCTTAGAACAATGGTTCCATTTCATGAAGAATGCAAGCCTTAATTTTCATAAATATTATTTTGTATTGAATGCATAATTATTAAATATAAAAATAAAAAGTTGGTCTGTACATTATTTTATTGGCTGGCGAAAGAAAATATTATAACAAATAAAATATTATTTAATAGTGCAAATTGTACGTTTAATATTAATCTTTGTGTAATTTTTCTATTTAAAAAAAATATTGTAATTAATTAATATTAAATTTAAATATTTTCATTTTTGAATATTATTTATATATATAATATGAGAAATATTTAATATGTAATCAAATTAGTTGGTAACAGAATTAAGATAGAAAACTTAATATTTATTATATACTGTGGGAAAAATAAATATCTACTAACTAAAAATAAATATTGTAATGAGGCTCGTATGATTGCTGCCTATAAGAATAGCAAAACAAAAACTACGTTTTAGAATAAGTTAATTCTGGTGTAAATGATTCTAGGAAGAAATGACGATCATTGGTGTCAGCGAGTAAATATTATTTGGAATGATTGAATGCAACAGTTGAAGAATCGTTAGTTATAAAAAGTTGAGTAAACGGAACAATTTGTTTGATAAAAAAACGTTCCTGAGATATTCCTAAAGGAATATTCATTGGAGCGCACCTTTTGTTTATTTAAGATTTTGGACGTTCATAAACATTGTTTACATTTCGTTGATGGAAGAATATAATTCAACTCATTAATAAATTGTAGTATTACGATCAAGAACACCTAATTCAACTTTTTCACAACCCCAATTGGTAGCAATGATGTAAGATCTACTAGAAATATGATTTTGATAGAAAGCACGATTTTTTTTATAGTATTGAAGCTATTACTATTCCATACATAAAGTTGACCCAAGGAATATCTATATAAGATAACTGAGAAGGAAGTAACATAGCTGTACATTTGGTAATTATGCAGAATATTAAAAAATTTGTGAAGTGTAACGTCATCGGAGCCCTTGAAATTATAAGCTACAAGTCAAGATGGTAGGGCACACAGAAATTAAATACAAGGTAATTGTTTTTAGACTAATTCGACAATGCTGATTACGAATCTGAAGTTGCTTTGATTCGCTCGTATAAAATGACAAAGTTATAGACATTTAAAGTGAGAAATTTTAGACAAGACAGTGAAACGAGCGTCTCAAACACAGGATGCTGAAATTAAAATAAACTGAGGTTTGCATTTTGTAGCTAATCAAATGGGCTTCAAGAATGTGTATCGGTGTTATATAAAATTTTTAACTCTTAGAATTCATATTAAAAGGTATGAAATTATCCAATGGCGGAGGCTCAAGTGTTGATGGCGATGGCGTCCCATTCGGCACTGATTTTCCGCTCTTCATCTTCCAGCACTTTCCTTTTCTTTGATGGTGTAGCCGTGTTTGGTGGTTGTAACGGAGTCAAGCGGTCACGATGAAGGTGACTGGTTCAATTTCAAAAATTTCAATTAAATCGGATGACGGATGCAAAAGTTACAGCATGTTAAAGTTTGATAATATTTTGTTAATTCTTTTATTTTCTCTTTATTCCCCATTTCATATAAACTTATATAACTATAACTAAGAAACCAAATATCGGATCTACTTAATATTTTAGGGATTTTGACTCATATATATATAGAGTATGAGAAAATATTTTCATTGGAATCGGTTGAAGATTTCCCGAGTAATACAATGGTGAACAGGAAGCGTTATTTTGTGTATTTTCATGAAATTACAATGCGGATTGATAACATTTTCATGAATTTCAAATTCAAAAATGGATTTTTGATACCTTTGTTCCAAAAATATATTAAATTCAATAAATTTCTATACTTACTTGATAAAATTGACCAGTCTGTGTTTAATTCTGTAAGTTTTACCATGAATTCAAGAGAAATCGAAAATCGATCATTAATTAAACATTTTAAATTTCTCGGTTGGTCTCCTATGGGGATATTTAAACATTTTAAATTGTCAATTAAAAAGCTTTGTCCATCACGCACAACAGTGTATAGTTTGTTTAAAGAATTTGATAATAAAAAAACAGTTTTAAGTCAAAAACGTCAAACTTTAATTAAAAAACCGAATTGATCGTGTAAATAAGATTGTTGAAAAGGATTCTAGATTGACCATTAATGAAATGGTAAGAATGTCAAAGAATACCCGTAACAAGCGTATGGAGAATACTCAGAATCACCTTAGGATTAGTTTTAAGGACGGCACGATTGATTCCAAAATTGCTTACACCTGAACACAAGAAAAAAAGGATTGACGCATTTGACGAAAATCTTTTTTTATTGTGCCAAGACCCTGAATTTTTTAAAGATCAAATTATTACCGGTGATGAGACTTACATTAGATATTTTGAGCCTGAGACAAAACGGCAATCACAACAATGACTTAAAAAAAGTAAATTTCTTACTTATTATTTCACTAAATTAATTATTTGTTATATTAGTATAAATTATATTTTAAAACTAAAAAAAATTACATTTTGACAGGCTCTTCACCACCTTTGAAGGCAAAAGTTGAAAGATCGACAAAAAACTTTTAGCTTTAGTTTTTAGGAATCGTTTTGGAGTATTGTTTATCAAGTATTTAAAAAGAGGAACAACAATGACTGCTACGATTTATAATGAAGCTTTAATAAAACTCCGCGACGTCATTATCAAGAAACGAGGAGAGAATTGGGAAAATGGAGTATTTCTTCTACATGATCATCTCACACTGGAGCTGTATCACAAGAGAATTAGGCTTCATTCAACTTTATCATCCACCGTATTCCCCTAACCTTGCCCTCAGTGATTTCCATTTGTAGGAGCTGGGACATATAGTGAATATCACTATATGATACATCTCCTATGAACTGTACCATTAGGAAGAACTGAGGGATAGGGAATTGGTCACGTGGTGTTGAGGCAGGTTATGTAAGG